>BSQZ01000020.1:3196244-3633744 GCA_033239005.1 Lamellibrachia satsuma | reverse complement strand
GCACACACGCACACACACCTATTATGAATGCGTATATTTTTTTACCAAGTTTACGCAAGTTTTTCGCGCGCCATCACAGACTTCACTGATGCAGGGTCTGCATTCGTTTTCCGTTCGAATTCATTTGAAATACGTAACCAAAAACTGGCATAGCAATAACTCCTGAACGTGACATTCTTTATGGGTGACCCTGAACGTGACATTCTTTATGGGTGACCCTGAACGTGACATGGGTGACCCATTAGATCGTCTCGATACCACTGAAAGTATTATTTGGTTCATAATAGATCATTGATCTTACTATAGTTGGTGGAAGATACATACATATAATGACAGACAAAATTCTGTATATTCCCAAAAGGTTATGGTGGTTGTTTCACAGCATTGAGCTTCTCTAGACATGCTAACATGTTAAAACTGTTTCCTCAGCTGAACTCAATCTCAACCTCAAATTCGGTTCATTGGTGTCCAAATATGTAGTGTGTGAATAGTTTATGCAAGCAACATCCGCAGTCGATTTTTTTAAATGCCTATTTCTTTTTTCAAATCATCAAAATAATTGACTTAAGTCGTTAGATCTGGTATGGAACAAAATAGTGGATATCCAAAATGGTAAACACTGTTTGTCCAGTGTGTGAACCAATGCTGATCATGGGCGTGACCTCCATCCTCTCACCGATCACGACAAAGTTAAAAAAAATTCACCAAGGAACAAAATCGCGATTTTTCAGCATTTTGATTTTCACTTCAATTAATCCTTAATAACTAATTTAAGAGTTTGTCTGATGATTTCACATAAATTACATACAAAAGTTGCACAAACGAGCTAGGATGTTGTAGTGGATATTAGGTAGGTTTGGTTTTTCTAAAAATGTATTTGAAATGAGATTAGCAAACAGACAAACACACACTAACTCCCAACGATTTAGCAAGTTTTCCAATGTCGATAAAACTTGTCCGGTTTTTAGTCAAGAGAACAATATTATATATCCGTCTGTACCGGTTTGGGTTGTGTCTGTTATATGGAAGAGAATGTACAAAAGCGGCAAGGTTTGCTTGTTTTACATGTAGGCTCTTGCATGGTGTCGAGTCTATGTGTACAGTGGCGCTACCCTGTGGACCAGTCAGAAATATTGCGTCAGTTTCGCCATCTATGGGATATTTAAGAACAAATCGAAATAATGTTGGAACGCAGTAAATTAAGTTTATGTGAATGTTTATTTTCAAAACAACAATGATATACATTTATATAGCAATGATGAAATATTTAAAATATAACTATGCATATAAATATGAACATATTAGCAACAAATGTTTAATTATATCAACCGTAGACCGCAACAGTTCACTTCCGGCCGCAAAATGTAAATCTTCATAAATTGACAAAAATATTTCATCAGATTACATAAACTTGAGCTGTAATAGTTATATAAAATGGCAGCACCTAGAGGCATGCAAATTCCATCTGGTATGTGTTTTTAGTGCTTGCATGGTAAAGTATTTTTTTTCCTTCTACGAATTGTAATTCTCAGTTGCATGTGCCTTGTTTGTAAGTATAACTGTATCTCGTGGAGTCTGAATAGTGAATACTCAAGATAAACACACGTGACACGGCTCATTTTGAAGTTTTGTCTTGAGCTGTTTGAAGTTGAGCAGCCATATTATGATATTGCTCAAGACAAAACTTGCAGAGTCTTGCAGTTTACTGGGAAGCGATCCAGGTATATATGTTATGGCGGCGTATGGACGTTATGTCCCAAGTTTATTTGTTCACGCACTGAACATAAATCGGTGACCCACGCCGACGGATGGTTCGGCCTAGATAGATGCAGACGGATGGTTCGGCCCACTTCACTGTCGCTATTGAATTCAGCGACGGTCGATTCTGCCCACTTTAGTAGTGGAAAGAATAGTCGTTTCGGCCTGAATCGATAAGAAAGTAAACAATGGTTGCGTACAGAAACATACGCTCACACGCTAACAAAATAATAATAATCTAGAACTATTTATAGAATTGGAGCACAATATATATAAAATAACGGAAAGCGGTTGATATAATAAAATAATGATCTAAACTGAAGTACGGTTAAATTGTTATCTTAACATATCCAAATTTGTTTTTTGAGTTTGAATTGTGTGTGTGTGTGTGTATATATATACATATATATATATATATATATATATATATATATATAAATATATATATATATATATATGTTTAATAAAAAACTTTCAATTATTAGTGCATTTGTATGTTTTTCAATATTACTTTAATAATTTTGCAAAAATAGCAAACATCATAAACAATTGAATTAGATCGAAAACAATAATAATGTAGCGTAGAACATTTTGCTAAAACACGCAAACAGCAGAAACTAGCGAAAACACAATTACAATACAAACAGTTACAATTCGTTAGTCATTTTGGTCCACGGAGCCTGCTGGCACCAGTTGCATATACAGATGGTTCGGCGTCGTGATTATCGTAAGTGCCGATTTGGGCTTTCCGTAGCCAAATGGCTACGGAACTAATATCTTAAGTTTTAAAACCGATATGCACTAACCGTTTCATATGTGTATTCCGTGACATACAACCGACACTTGGGCGTCAAGAAACAGAAGAAATGTGCTCCAAATAATTATTTATGAATACATTTATCGGTCACATAGAAAAGATTTCATAAATAGCCACTATACTGTGCACATGATGTTGCCTTTGGGTCACATGGTCAAACACGATTTCATGTAGAATGAGGCCAGAGTGGGCCAGCAGCACAGACATAAATAAAACACCCGTTAGTAAGTTAGTAGTTTATAGGGGAATGATTAATGATGTAACTCTATGGCCAGCAGACAGCAATTCTTAATGTGACCTTATATTGATCTACGAGAATCCCGTTTGGTAATCTCGCTCCCAACAACATCTGGTTATATACAAATTTTGACAAGCACATGTGTTCTGACAAAAAGGTAATAATTTCACACTTTTACATGGTTATTGTCAGGTAACTTTAGTGATATACATATAAGAATGCATACAGACACGAAAGATGTGTTCAAGTAATAGTAATAGATGGACCAGAACGCAGTGTAATAGTAATAAAGCAAAGTAGTAGTAATTGAGCTATTACTTTGCTATTGAACAATTGAACATTTCAATCACACCAAATTCAATTTCATTGAAAATAATCAGACCAAAAAATTCTGTATTTTGCCATACTGTGACTTGGACAAGCATCATGTTCAGTCTTTCACATGCAGTTGTATTTATTTATTTATTTATTTCACAATAGTGGTGATAAAGTGGATTAGTATCAGAATCATGACAGGAGACACTGTGACAGTGTGAGTGCTGCATGGCTAATTTGTCATTTGAAGCCCAGTCCACCAGCCATCTATCCTTCCAGGCTTCTAGCAATAAACAGACTGAATCAATCAATCATTGCCATCTCCCAACCCTAGCTGCCAGCCTCCCATGCTGGGTAATGTTTGAACAAAATCCAAGGGCTTATACCAACTTTTTATACAAACTTGCACACTATTGAACAAAAGTGTGAAAAACGTCCTATCCTTGAGCTAATAACTAACTGTCCACCAAGCAGCAGCCGAGCAGTATGGGTCTGCTATGGGATAATTAGACTGTGTTATGTGACAGTGACATTGCTTTTCTGTTTTATTCCAATGAATATACGAAACTTCTACATCTGACTGGAATTTTGTGAGGTTAATTTAATTGGGAAATTTATGAGTTAATTGTAATTTAATTAATTATACACCCATCAGTTAATTTGAATCTATGTAAGTTAATAAGTATGTTAAATGTTTAATCAAAAGAAAATAGTTCCATTGGAAAATGTAATAGTAATAGCTTGAAATGTAATAGTAATAGTTATATATTACATTGCCTTCAGCATGTAATAGTAATCAGTGCTTCACGTTTAAAAACAACAGGTGAGCAATAGATCGCTAACCTAAATATGCCAAATAAATTTAGGTGAGTGATTTGTTAGTTGTTTTTTAATTGGTACTTGTTGGCAGTATAACATTTGTAAAGGTAAAGTCATCCCCCAGGCATTACGCCTTAGGAAGCCATGAAGGCTTATATGGCCAGTGCTTAAACCTGGTTTCTGTAGTGCGAAGCAACTTAGAGTGCAGTTATACTGACTCTCCTGGACGGGACACTAGTCCATCACAGGTACTTTCCAAACAGTGTTTGTACTCATTTGCAGCTGAGTAGACTGAGGCAAAGTAGGGTAAACGAAATTGCCTAAGCTTCGAAAACGAACCGTGACCAGTGTGGGTCTTGAACTCACAACCCTTGAATTTAGAGTCCAACACCTTAACCACTAGGCCACGGCTGCCCCCTTTAACATTTGTACAATGAAATAAATTTTTACTTTAGTAAACCCCATACATTGCAATTGGTGAAATGGTTTTGAATTGTAACATGTCATCGATCACCGTAGGCGTAACCTAGGCAAGGCCAGTGGTGCCCGTGCCGTGGCAGTACACTGCCACTGGCCACTGCCACGGCGCTAGTTTCTTGTTGGACTTCGCTCAGGCAGTTTGAAAATTGCAATTAAGATTCACAAATACGCTTTGTATAAGAATCACATATATATAAATAGTCAGAAATGCAGCTTAGTAGACAACACCAATATAAACTGGGGTAAAATAGCATGCTTCCATTGGCATTGCATCATAATGCCAAACGCTCAACTCAAACTCGGTGTGCAAAAATATGAATTTGGCATCAGCACACAAAACAGTGAATCAATGTTAAGTGGTACCGGAAATGTGCTTCGTGAATTTATGTGTTCAGAGCGGTTGAAAGGTGAAGTGGAATAATTATTAAAATTGTCGTTTTCAATGTTTAATAAACTTTTACACTCCATGTCAACTCATATACGTGTTCGGTAGCTCAGATCAAGGTTATTATTTTCGATTCCCATTACAGTGTAGTTGGTGAATCAGATCGTAGCAAACTGTTGTCGTTCCCTTATCTATTCCATAACTATACATATATACATGTATTTTATTCAATTCAACATTGAACAGCATGTGACATTTAAACATAATACACACTGACACTAGTTCACTCATTTGATAACTTTTTATAAACCACGTGGCCAGCATATCGTGACTTCAATGGCGTTCTTGCAATCTCGGTGCATCAGTGACATCGATGACATGTGAACTCCGAATATTGGACCCTGAACACTGCGTTATAAAGATGGTAGACTGTCCTAGTGAATCTAATACTCAATAAACTCCTTGTCGAGATGAACCCTTGCATACTGCGAGTGATTTTAGCAATTGACGCGAGCAATAAATAGATTACTGATTTGCGCAAGCGACAGGGAGCTAGAGCGATCGCTCACCTCAAATGTGAAAAACTGAGTAATAGTAATAGAAAGGAAACTAAGTAATAGTAATCTATTACATTGCAATGTAATTGACCCCAGGCCTGATTTGCCCTAATGTTGGCACTCTGCAAAATGTCTGCGCGTTTTAAACATTACTTATTATCGAAGCATCAGTTTGAGTTTTGCAAAGACCACTCTACTGCATTAGTGATTATTTAAATTATAGAAAACACTAGAAAATCTCTTGACAATGGCAATATGGTTATGAGGGTATACCTTGACCTAAGTAAGGCTTTTGACATGGTTAATCATGACATACTACAAATTAGATCACTACGGAATTAAAGGTCACGTGTGTAAATGATTTAGAAATTATTTAAATAAAAGGCAGCAATGCAGCCTTAATGACATAATATGAGAATATGCATATGTTGAAACTGGTGTCCCACGGGTCTCCATTTTGGGAACAGTGTTATTCCTATTGTATATTAATGATACATGTAATACCATAGAACATATTAAGGAACTTTGTATGGAGTTATCTAAGTTATCCAATGTCTTTCATCATATCGCCTCATTCATAAGTCCATATATGGTAAGACAATTATATTATGCATATGTATTTCCCCATATATGATAAGGCAGTTATGTTATGCATATATATTTCCCCATATTAGTTACACGTAGTAACATACTATTATTGGCACAAATAAATTTAAAATAACAATAAAAAAATACGAGAATGCAGCTGCTACTGTACAGATGTGCTCAGATTAATCTATGATACAGTGTGATGTGCCTACTTTGAGGTCCATACATCTTCTAACTTGTGCTCTAAGTATTAACAGTTAGCCATGTATAATTACACTAAGTAACATATTATTCTGGGCATGGAAGCTCAAACTGTCAGTTCAGATGCAGTGGGACCACCTGGCGAATGACATGAACACTGACATTTGAAACGATGGCAGCCATGAATATAACCCACTCACAACAAAACTCTGTCTGTTAAAAAACCGCTGAACAAAACCTTACCATTTGCTTCAAGAACAGAAAAGAAACACTAGTGTTTATAAAGGTAATTGAAAAAATATTGACAGGTGTAATGACCTAACATAGATGCCTGCGGCCCTTAACACATGATAGTAATTAGCATGCTAGTTTCTTTCACTGAGCAGTACAGACCACACATAAATGTTAACTATAACAGTTTAAAGCAACCTGCGGCCCGCGGGACAACTGCGGCCCGCAGAGCTATTTCGTGCGGCCCGCGGACTGATGGCGAGATTATGCGTGGCGGGGCCCACGCCCGCAATATTGATATATATAAAATAAAAAATAGTACGCCTTATCTAGACTAAATTCTAGACGAGACATCTAGGCGAGACATATCACATAATGCAACTCGGTAATACCATTTCCACGCGATGAACATATCAAACATTTCTCACTTCCTTAAAACTTTAATTAATTAAGTTTTGCCCACATGCAGACATGGATTTTCTATCTTTCTGTGTTTGAGTGATAATGTGTTGTTTTTAATAACACTCGTCAACACTCGTTAAATCACCGGCAGTTCCAGCACCTTCCGTCCCAGGTGAATGTGCAATATTAACAATTCCTGCACTAAACCGAAGTGCCCTGACTAGGTTGGGTTGCCATGCTGTGCCACGTATACGAGCTGAGACATGAGATTAGCGTATTCATGGAGAAGAAGGGTGGAGAAGTACCAGCATTCACTGACCCCTTATGGATCTGCGATTTTGCATTTTAGTCTGCGTCACGGAGCACCTCACTCTGCTGAACGCCCAACTCCAGAGAAGAGAACAACTAATCAATGAACTGTGCCAGTTTGTCTCCGCTTTTGAGACCAGGTTTCGAGTGTGGGAAACACAACTGTGGGATGCAAATTACTTCCCGACACTCAATGAAAACAAACTAGCTACTCCGGACATGTAGGTCTTCGTAGCATTCATTGAGCTACTGAGACGGGAGTTTGCTGACCGATTGACAATCTTAGGGCTCGCAACAGGGAGTGAAAAATGAAGATGAACTTCGTGTACGCATCTAACGATCTGTTAGATGAACGCATCTAACAGACGGACACTTGGATAGATAAGATAATATCCTTATGTGCGTGCGTGCTTCTATGTTCGTGCGTGTACGTGTGGCCCGCTCACCTATTCCAAGTAACTAATTTGGCCCTCCGTTCAAAAAGGTTGCCGAACCCTGGTTTAAAGCATGCTGTCAGTCAGGATGGGATTCAGACAGTTCATAGCCTTGGCAAAGAAGCCAATTAATTACTGCTAAAGTGTACAGGTTGATAAACAATTGGACAGGGCAGATGTGATAAGCAGCATGTATTTCACACCTGTGACACTGATGGTAGGCATCTATATTGGTGGGAGTACATGAACTATGTGTTTATTGCTAGATGTTTATGGGATTTTTATAAGGTCCCAATTTGGCTCGCCTATGCAATATAGCAAACTGGAAGAATAGACGGGCCTGCTAGCAAAGTAACAACACATGTTTTTTCAAAAGAGCATGTTCAAAATTACGAATAGTTTGATTAATAACTTTACTATTCATCATATTATAGCTGCACAACTATGCTATTTAAAAAAATATTAAGTAACGCTGTGGCTGCTTTATAAACTAACATGGCTGCTTCATAAACATATGTGACATACAAATCTATTGTGTTTCCAGAGACTGAAGATCAGCAGAAACTGAGATTCCAGGTTGAACTAGAGTTTGTGCAGTGTCTCGCAAATCCAACATATCTCAACTGTAAGTACATAAAATATGTCATTTTAGGTGAAATATGATATTAACAGATAAATCGAAACCTTCATAAACAAATGTCTAAGATTAAAGACACACCCTCCAAACAAAATGGCAAGAACAGGTCACAAACACAGAGTTCACGAGGACGACAGACCAACATGACACTAGGAAAGATATTAATAAAAGAAGGAAATGGACCTGCTGTGGTAGTTGACTAGTTATGTACACCATTTTGCCTGCAGAAAACAACCTCAGCTTGTGTAGCTCCCTCAGAGTTGTGTAGCTCCCTCAGAGTTGTGTAGCTCCCTCAGGGAACAGTTCACTCACAACACATCTCCCCAAGTAGCATAGGAGAATAGGTTTCAAGTAGTGGCTTGTTAAAGGTCCCTGGACTATCAATGTTTTCGTGTGTCGTCATGGTGTGTGTCGTCATGCATGCATCTGCTCATGGATTTCCTATCTGGTTTCAAATGTGGCTTTGCTACTATGTCTGAAAATAAATTTGTTATCCTTGATATAAACATTGCAGATGGACCCAATACAATTATGTTGACCGTCGTATTGACACCCAAGTTAGATAATTTATTAAATCACTCCTGTGGAAAAATGTAGAGCTGTATATATATATTACTTTTAACTGTTTTGCATATTTATTTATATAACTTTTCTTTGCAGTTCTTGCTCAGAGGGGCTACTTCAAGGATTCAACGTTCAACAACTACCTGAAATATCTGATGTACTGGAAGGAACCTGAGTATGCCAAGTATCTTAAGTATGTGGATGTGCACCAGCTTCTCTTAACAGTTGTTAACATTTTGTTTTGTCAACTTATTCATTTACAATGCTGATAATGCATTATAAAGTAAAGGTGCGTTCTTATATAGCGCGGTATCCAGTCTGCTGGACTGTTAAGCTTTTCACTTCACCCCCTGGCAGCCCTGTTCATTCCAACACCAACTCGACTTCACTGAGAAGGTTACAGCCATGTTGCAATTACTGCACAGAGACTGTTCATTCACATATCACCCACTGTCTGTTTGCCAAGTACTCGTGTATACAGCTGAATGGAGTACTATCAGCACACCTTATTTTAGAAACTGTCCTTCATTACATGGTAGTGTAGCATATTTGTTATTAAAGTTTTTGTGCTTGGTTATGATAGAAAAGGTAGTGCTTGAAGGAAAAAGATAAATCTAATAATTCAATTCAGTATCGCTCCGTGAGCCAGTGTAATGGTGACTACCGGCATCATAGCAACTAAAATTCATAACGTGCTTGACAAAATAATGTTCAATATTGCCACCAGGTACCCACAGTGTCTCCACCTCCTGGAGTTGCTGCAGTACGAACAGTTCCGCAAGGAGCTGATGAACGCGCAGTGCGCCAAGTTCATAGACGACCAACAGTTGTTACACTGGCAACACTACCAACGACGCAGGATGAGGCTACTACAGGACCAAGCAGCCACAACAGCCACCACTGCAACCGTACCTCAGGCACCGGTCGTCTCACAGAAATGAGCGCCAGGTGGCGCATCAGTATGTGTTGCAGAAGTAATCGCCAAGTGATGTGTCGGTATATGGTGCAGGAGTGATCAGTATATGTTGCATAAGGATTCGTCATGTGGCGCATCAGTATATACTGCAAGTGACCACCAGGTGGTGTTGCAATCACTCGTGACCACCAAGGGTGCTTCAGTCGCATCAGTATATGTTGCATAAGTATTCGTTATGTGGCGCATCAGTGTATATTGCAAGTGACCACCAGGTGGTGTTGCAGTCACTCGTGACCACCAAGGGTGCTTCAGTCGCTGTCTCAAGTGACCGTCAAAGGATGTTCGTGTCGGTGCAGTGGTCATTAGCAGTGGTACAATTGCTCTCGGAGAAATGCCAACAAAGGGGTGTTTGAGATACCCACAGAGGTAACAACTTCAGTTACTAACTGTCTTAGTATACATGCTTGTGGTGTGGGGCACAGAACACTGCACACCTGTAAGACTGATGCCAGTCCTGAGTAGTGCGCACCTGTAAGACTTGTGCCAGCCCTGAGTGGTACACACCTGTAAGACTGGTGCCAGCCATTGCAAAATTGTATATGATCTGAAGTTATCAGTGTCATCATCAATGAGAAACAATGTGTCTTGTGGTGATGAAATTAACAGTGCTAGCTGTAGCTAAGAGTTACACACACAAGCATATTTTGTAACGGTATTGCATATAAAGTTGTATGTTATTTACAGTGCTATTTTGTGACATATATTTGTAAACAACTTTTGTAAATAACCTTTCGATCCACATGCTGACACAGAAAGGAGTCATTTGAGAGGTAGTTTTTTGTTCCTAGCAGTGGAGAACAGACAGCCACTGCAAGGGCTTATGACTCTAACCAGTCAAGTAGGGCACTGCCAATGGCAATGACAACTTATGACTCCTTGCTCTAACCAGTCAAGTAGGGCACTGCCAATGGCAATGACAACTTATGACTCTAACCAGTCAAGTAGGGCACTGCCAATGGCAATGACAACTTATGACTCCTTGCTCTAACCAGTCAAGTAGGGCACTGCCAATGGCAATGACAACTTATGACTCCTTGCTCTAACCAGTCAAGTAGGGCACTGCCAATGGCAATGACAACTTATGACTCTAACCAGTCAAGTAGGGCACTGCCAATGGCAATGACAACTTATGACTCTAACCAGTCAAGTAGGGCACTGCCAATGGCAATGACAACTTATGACTCCTTGCTCTAACCAGTCAAGTAGGGCACTGCCAATGGCAATGACAACTTCATGCCCAAATAATCATGTATTACTGTCGGTTTCATGAAGCATTTGTACAGTATGAAAGAACTTATGTGGACGTTTGACATAGATCACCTAACTCGGAACAGTCTTACAAAACATGCATAACATTGCTAACAATTATATGTAACTACAAACTCCTATTGTTCTGAGTTATGTAATCTACATCGAACATCCACATAGGTTCCTTCATAATCCTTTGCTTAATGTACGAATCATCCCCATGGACTCCAGGCACACCTACAAAATGTCAGCCCCAGACATGTAAAATTCACAGATATATGAGGGAACAGACAGACACTGCCATAAACTACTTTATAGTATAGAAGGAATGTATTACGTACAACACTTATCAATGGTTAACTGTTACGCAGCTAGAGGGCTTCATATAATTGAAATGCCCAAGATTTTCTTATTTTTTCAATATCAAAGTAATCTTAAAAAAAGCAAAGTTACACTCACTGTTTTCGTTATTGCAGCCATATGTTTACCATCAGAAACTGTATAAATGAGAATTTGACAAATAGTGGATTAAAAAATGTGTTCAGATGTATCCAAAAGATGACAACATTTACCTATATATATATTTACAAATATATATATATATATATATATACATATATACATATATATATAGTAGTCCTGTTTCCAGTCAATGTGTTTACGTATATATTATTTTGGAATGGATAGATTCAAGAAAATACGACTTCAAACTAGTGCATAAAACTAGTACATATTACGGATTTTGTTCTATGTTAACTTTTTACTAAGCTATTGCTGTAATCTTTTAGTAACACGTTCAGTGTTGTTTTTCGCAACAGTCAGTTATGTTTTGTACGGCGATTATTTATTCAGTCGAACATCATTTCAAGTGTAATAATAATTATGGTAATCTGTGTGCTATTGGTAGTATAACCAAATACACAGTCTAACAACGTGTTGCTGCAGTGAGAATTGTCATGGTAACGTAATGCAAAGTATCCTTTCATTAAATTATGGTTTCTGCACTGTTCAAAAACGAAAGCCGGACCGTAAACCGCCAGCAGTAGTGTTCATTTGGATTTGTGTAGCGGGAATGGGTGAAAAATTGCCTAATCTATAACGATATTTGTTCTGTTTTAATATTATAATAATTAAGTGGAAACCGATCGATTAGAAAGGAAGACACGATGTTTAAACCACCTAAGACGCACCAGATGTGGAAGGTATGGGATTACAAGGCCCAAAAGAAAGGTTTGCACCACACTGTGTATTCGGTGAACGAAGATCAGTACACAGGAGAATGGTTAGACAACAAAAAAGATGGTAAGTGCATCCTGCGACCTAGGTATCACATATTATCGCTCACTGGCTGTTAGTTTTTGTTAGTGTAAGCAGCGGTTTGGCCTTGAAGACTGCATAATGCATTAATCGGAGTTGTTCCTCTTCGTCTCACAAAGTGTAACGTGTGCTGTTTGTTGACTAAAAGATTTAGTAAGGCTTATTTTTAAAATTCCCTCTTGAGTCTTGGCTCTTCAATTGATTTATATATAATTATAGGCTTTAGCAAGTCATTCCAGTTCAGGCTTTAGCCTATCACGAACATGTGTTGGACCCAGCATTCCTTTCAAGCAAAACAAAAGTACCAGGAATGGATTTGGGGAATGCATCTAAAAGAGTTAGCAAAAATTAACCATTGTAACTACAATCAAGAATATCACACTGGTGATTTTCTCAGAATTGGTTCTAAAACTAGTAAAAGTGGTAGATTCTTGTCAGATCTCAATTATACTCAGACCACATCCTATTTCAATTGGTAAACAAATATTGCCAGACTACACACCCTTGGGTAATCAATAGAATGACAATCTTTACAAAAATCTTTTAAATTCTTTTATTTGTGTAAGAACATGTCTTTAATTTTCTTTATTTTGTCGAGGGTTATATGAAGACTGTGACTTGTTCAGGGTTATGGCACACACTTCTACTCTGACTCGGAGTATTACGAGGGTGAATGGTACCAGGATAACCGCAGTGGCTGGGGCCGCATGTACTACGCAGATGGCTCTATCTATGGGGGAGAGTGGTACGACCATGAACACAGTGGAATGGGACTGTGGTGTAATGCCTAGAGCACTGGACTGTCAATCGAGAAGACGGTGGTTCGATTCCATTTGCCGCCGTTTCAGGGACAATTTCATTGATCATCCCAGTTTGCCTGTGGCTGTGATCAGACATGGGGTAATTTCCATTCTGTGGTGTAATGCCTAGAGCACTGGACTGTCAGTCGAGAGGACGGTGGTTCGAATCCATTTGCCGCCGTTTCAAGGACAATTTCATTCATCATCCCACTTTGCCTGTGGCTGTGACCAGACATGGGGTAATTTCCATTCCGGAATTGGAATTGATTTTCGAAAGGCGGTTGGAATTGGAATTGATTTTTGTTGGACTACTCTGTTATTGAAACATTGTGAACATGAAAAATTTTATCAGGCATTTGTATCAAAAACAAATACTAAGTTACTGTAACAGACAGTAAAACCAAAGTCAGACCATTCAGGCCTTATCTCAGTGGACAAGGTGTATTTTCCTATGTAGAATACATGTTGGTGATTACGATGTTGAAAACTCAAAGTTTACAGTAAATTTGATGAAATATCAATGATACCACAACTGTAAACGGGGAAACTGTTCAAAACTCGGATTAACAAGCTAACTGTGCAGGGCTGTCCATAATGTCTGGTTAGCAAAAATCCAGGAAGGTGTCACAGTAGAAAGTACATATCAAAAGTTTTTTTATAGCAAACCAGACACACACATATATATATATATATATATATATATATATATATATATACTAGATGCATTGAATGAACAATAGTTAATTTGTTAATCATATCTGACTAAATATGATTGTTCACACGATTTCAAGTATAAATAAAACTGTTGTTAAAATGAATTGGATTTGAATTTTTCCTTAGCCTAGGATTTTAAAAATTGGAATTGGAATTGATTTTTGCAAGGTGGTATTGGAATAGATTTTTTTAATTGACCCCATGTCTGCCTGTGACTGTCTTTTTTGGAAGAGACACAAAGCTGTTGGTTACTTTTGTCTGGTGCCTATGCCAGGGGAAGTAAAAGATCCCACGCAGGGAAATGGAGAAACCTGTTTTGTCAAATTTCAACTGGATCTCGCAAAAAAACAAGCTGGCATGTCATGGTGGATACTAGATAGGCCTATGTTTATTTTTTTCATGAAATGGTTATAAAACTTGACAAGCGAAAAAACTGATGAAGGACCATAAAATCTAGCATAAATATGTCTGGCTTTAAAATATGTGCACTTGATTTGTCTCAGGGAAAGGTACCTACATCTGGAAAGTGACAGGTGCCATCTATGATGGAGATTGGAAGAAGGACAAGAGGTGTGGTTTTGGCACGTACAGTGTCAAGAAAGAAGGGGGTGACTATGTTAAGCAGTACGCCGGAGGTTGGAAGAACAACATGAGGCATGTAAGTCTATCCTCAATGCATTGTTGTGTTAATTTTTTAACATATTTTGTACAACATTTACAACATTAATAATCATTTAATTTCAAAGGTACACAAAACGTTTTTGTGTAATGTGTGAAGTAGTTTTGACATGTGCCTCTCTGAGGTTTCATTCCTGTTTGTGCAACTATAAAACTAGTGAAATGACTCAATCTGAATTAGCGCTTAGTTGTTTGAAGTTGTTCTTTTAGGTGGTTAATGAATTCTACTATGCATTGTGTAACTCTAGTTTCACACATTGTTGGCAACTGCCTGTTACAGGGTTTATCACAAACACACACACACACATTCTTTTTTTGTGAATTTGTAAAATGAATTTGAATTGACCCTTTTTGACAGTAAATTTAATTGAATTTGAATTGATCACTGGTTACATATGTGTGAAATTGAATTGAATTGAAAAAAGCGTATTGACCCCAGGTCTGGCCCAAGTGGCTTCGATCATCTAATTCTAATCTACATTTTGTTCCCAGTGTTAAAATAAATTTCAGAACTAGAGCTTTTTTAATTCCTGCACCGACTCTGTGGAACTCACTCCCTTGGTGATAAGTCTAACATAGCAACATTTCACCATAAACTAAACACCCATCTGCATTGCTGAGCTTCGGTCTCCCTGAGATTTTAGCACAATAGAAGTATTTTATATATTATGATTATCAGGACTGGGTCCAATTATTGATTGATTTTGTCTGTAAGGAATATGTCCTGTAGGATTATGTCTGGATACTGCATTGTATTCTTATATAATTAAAATACGGTTTAAATGGCTATCTTTTTATTTAGTATAATTCAAAGTCACAATTCAACAAAATGTACAAACATTACCGTTATATTTATTTATCAGTTGTGTACAAAATATTGAAATTCAGCAAAACGTGCAAAAATACATAATTAACAAATGCTGAATATATTTGGTTCCACATAATGTAATTGTAATTGAAACAGTGTAATTGTAATTGTAGTTGATTTAGAAAATTAAGACTGTAATTGTAATTGAAATAAAAAAATTAATGTAATTGTAATTGATATAATTTTGTGTAATTGGATCCAGCCCATATGATTACTATAACATCTCTGTTGATGACAACACTGAGCAGCATAAAGCATTTATCCATGAGCAGTCTTGTTTATTGGTTTACCATTTCCACATAACAGTGTCCAATATGTACCCAAGATCTTTGTCTAATGAATTGTCTAATTCTTAGACAGAAGGAATGTACTGCCCAATGATGAAACCTTTATTAGGTCATTATATGTGTATAGCAAACATAATCTCAGCAGACTTGGTCACCACACTTAGTACTGAGAAAGGTTATTTGACCGACTTCAGTGATCATACCATTTGTTTATATTAATGGAAAAATTCCTTAATTTTTTTCTAATCCCTTAAAATTGCTTTATTTTTTCAAAATATTCTTTCAATTTCCTTTAATTTATTTTTTCATGGCAAGAAAAATTCCCTGAAACATGCTTGAATCCATTATTCCCACCCATTATTCAATGATCTTTTGCTTATTGAAAAATTGTGTCTGCTTACTACAAAGTATATTTCTAGGACAAAGTCAGGTAGACTTTAGGCACATTGGACATGTGTTGGACCCAGCATTCCTTTCAAGCAAAACAAAAGTACCAGGAATGGATTTGGGGAATGCGCCTAAAAGAGTTAGCAAAAATTAACCATTGTAACTACAATCAAGAATATCACACTGGTGATTTTCTCAGAATTATTGGTTCTAAAAGTGGTAGATTCTTGTCAGATCTCAATTATACTCAGACCACATCCTATTTTAATTAGTAAACAAATATTGCCAGACTACACACTCTTGGGTAATCAATAGAATGACAATCTTTACAAAAATCTTTTAAATTCTTTTATTTGTGTAAGAACATATGTCTTTAATTTTCTTTATTTTGTCGAGGGTTATATGAAGACTGTGACTTGTTCAGGGTTATGGCACACACTTCTACTCTGACGCGGAGTATTACGAGGGTGAATGGTACCAGGATAACCGCAGTGGCTGGGGCCGCATGTACTACGCAGATGGCTCTATCTATGAGGGAGAGTGGTTCGACCATGAACGCAGTGGAATGGGACTATACCGATTAGGTAAGTTCACTGTATTCACACAGAAGAGTTTAGTCATCCTAACTTTAGACCAGTTTAAATGTAGGATGAATAAGGTTTGTCTGAATACACTAATTCCACAAGCTAAAACGGTTCTGGGCCTATACACCTATAAGAGTTAAGTCCACTAGTTGGACAGTTTATGGATGAATAGCCACAAGGATGTGTGCATATGTGTCATGTTTTAATTAATTTATTATTATTTATTTCACTACTTAATTTATTTCACTACTTAATTTATATTTTACTGTTTTTTTTTTGAAGAAATCACTAAGTTGATAGACGAAGGATCGCCAGTAGATATCATTTACTTAGATATTCAGAAAGTTTTTGACAAAGTCCCACATCAAAGATTATTACTTAAATTAAAAGCCCATGGTAATGTGGAACGCATAATCGACTGGATAGAACAACAGATGACTTACAGAAGACAGCGCCTTTATTTTTCTTAATATATATCAATGACTTGGACGATGATATATAAGCAACATACTGAAATTTGCAGATGACACAAAGGCTAGTCTTTAGAATCGTTAACAATGATGGTGCTAAACAATATTTATGAAACGATCTAGGCAAATTAGTTAAATGGACTGAAAAAATGGCAGATGTTATTAAATTTTGGGAAGTGTACATGCCTACATACAGGAGACTGGAACTTGGATGTAAACCATGAAATGGGAGATACCGTTCTACGTACTACTGTAAATAAAACAAGACTTATGAATAACGATAAGTGCAGATTTGAAAGTTTCAGAGGAGTGTGGTATTGCAGCTTCAGAGGGTAATCAAATTCTTGGGTTGATAAGGAGAAATATAACATACAAGGAAAAAACCTAATTATACCTCTGTATAAAGCAATAGTTAGGCCTCATTCAGAATACTGTGAACAAACGTGGAGACCATATCATAAGGATATAGTTTTGCTTGAATGAATACAGAGGAGAGCAACAAAAATAATTCCAGAAATGAGAGACCATAGTTATGAAGAATGCCTAAAAGAATGTGGTTTAACAACAGTAGAGACAACGAAATTGTAATTTTTAAGATATTAAATGGGTATGAAAATATTGATAAAAATATGTTTTTCTCACTCAAGAAAGATAGTAGAACTAGAGGACATGAAGTAACATCAGTAAAGCATCAGTGTAGATTGGATATCAGGAAGTACTTGTTCTCACAGAGGACAATAATTGAATGGAACAAATTATCGACAGATTGTGTAACTGCTAGCAGCGTGAATATGTTTAAAAACAAGGTTGACACATATCATAGGAGGGCAGATTACACGTAGATTAAAAATGTTGAAAACTTCAGCATAATATTGCTTTTCCCATTCAGCGGATGAGAACAGGTACGAGGGTTCATGGCGGAATGGGAAGAAGAACGGACCAGGAAAATATTACTACCTGGACAAGGGGCAGGTGTACCAGGGCGTGTGGGTGGACGACATCCCCAAGTGTGGACAGATGGTTGACTTCGACCGGAACAATGCACCTGAAGCCACTCCCTACCCCATACCACCAGTAAGTATTTACCCTCATACCTCACCCCTACCCCATATCACCAGTAAGTATTCACCCTCACAACTCACCCATACCCCATACCACCAGCAAGTATTCACCCATATAAGTTACCCCCTACCCTATACCACATGTAAGTATTCACCCCCAGAATCCAACTGATGCCACATACAACCTGCAAATCTACATATTAAAGTTTGTTTTAAACAGCTGAATATGTCTGCATTAAAACTCTCCCCCCCCCATTCATTTAGCCCACTCCCAACCAGGTTGAATGATGTTCATATTCATGGTGTGTAATTGGTTTAGGTGATGTGCACAGTTCAGTAAAAGAGAGCATACTTTTGTTAAAATCATCGAAAAAATTGGGTTTGATCATTTGATCGGGTAACTTGTGAAAAGAATGTGGAGATTATATTATAGAAGTTTTTATGATATTAAATTGTGATGAAATATTGATATAAGTACTTTTCTCAGAAGAACATGGAAGAACTAGAGGACAAAAAGTAACGCTTGTGAAGGGACGGTATAGATTGGATATAGGAAAGTATTCATTCCCACAGAGGGTGAGGAACGAACAGAACACATTGTCTGCTGATTGTGTCAAATCTAGCAGCGTGAATACTTTTACACACACAGTAGACAAATATATCGGGTTACACATCAGTGAATAATTGTTCGACTCTCGATAACCCAGTGGCCTCCTAATGTATGTCTGGGGTTTTCCTTGGGATGGCAATGTTGTTTGTTAAACTTTAATAACCTTCTCTTCCAGCTGCAATTGATGAACCCAGACAGTGTCCTAAATGAGGCAGAGGATGAGTTTTCTCCAGAAATGGACTGAACTCTTCACCTACACCCTGTACAGACCCTCGGTTTCTATCCACCACAGCACGATTATTTTTAGAAACGCCTACTCCCGGACAACTTCTGTTTGAGTAGGGGTTTCTTTTTGCAGGACAGCCTGAAAACGCACTAGCAAACAACGAACCGAAATAGCCATGTTGTTCTCATATCAGTAATTTATTACTCTAAAAATAGTGCTTACAGAACGGAAATGTGTTTGTTCTGTTAATTATATGTATCTTATCATGATTGCAGTTACACGGCTCCTCCGAGTTCTGTAATACTTGTGTTTAAGCTGTCTGCTTGTTTCGCTTGGACGAATAGGGCGGACCGTGATATATATAAATATATATATATATATATATACAGTACTCGGAAGAGCCCAGTCACTTCAATAATCACAAATATATATATTATATGAACAATTATCAATACAACCATTCCTATACCGTAAGCTCAATTTGGTGCGATAATTGACTGAAATGAGAGCTAACTCAGTCTGCCTAGTCCAGTGTTTAGGTTGTCCCCTCTTGCATGTTGTCATGCCAACCACCAGGTGGTTTGTTGTTAGAACCACACTCACTAGATGGCAGGTCAGTTACAGTTAAGTGTTTAGAATTAGAATATATGCTTCCTTCAAAGAAAATGTGGCTCCATTATACGCAAAAACATGGGCCAGATAGTTGGTTTCACCATTGTACAGTATTTATGAAAGGTTGTAGAAGTTGTGCCTTTATATCTATTTTCATATACAACCTACCATTTGAAAATGTCTGCACGCATACAGTAGGAAACCATTGAAACAATGATCCTAGGATGACTATACAAAATATGCGTAAAATAGATTAATATTGTTTGCATTGTCATGCAGTTTGTGCATCATGACAATATATGTAATAGTTGACCTCGTCGATGAATTGTTTGCAAATAAATGCTTTGCTTGAGTACTAGTGAAGCCAATGGTTATTGGTTGCCATTTGTTGCTATCAAAAATGACGGCCTCACATTCTGGCATGTTCCCAGCCCACCTGGTGGCACCACTGCTTAGACCATTACACCGATTCCTGTTAATGTTCAGCAACATGAAATCCAACAAAATCCCACTTTCTTTCTGGTTTATACTTGTTTGTGGGACATCTTTAATATGTTACAGATGTTTGTGGCACATCTTTAACATATATTAACAATGTCCCACAAACAAGTATTCATGTCAATAGGAAATGTTCTTTATCATGTGGAAGTCTTCATGGACACCATGCAACTTACACAATACAGCAATTTGTTATGCACTCAACATTACAGTGTACAAGATTCTTTTTAATCTCGTTATGGTCCTGAATCAAAATTTTATAATCATAGCAGACCAATTGTTTTAATTATTTTCTGCACTTCTACCTCATTGGAAGTTGTTAACGCACTGGTCTTCAATATGTTGCCCAGTATTGTGGAAATCATCATGCGCCATCCAGTGCACTTAGAGAAATCTAAACGCATAGTACCACGAGTACATGGGTGCTGGGTGCAATCACAGATTGCAGAAACAAACAAACAATCGCCTGTAATGTATCGACTAACTCTATTTATTACAATCAACCGAGAGAACTAGAGACACCACTACGAATTACAAAATTACACAGATTGTCACATTCCAGCAGCGACCGGTATGGGGAAGCAGATTTTTTACAGGATGTTTACAACATGCATCTAATACTCCATTGTTGGTGGTCTGAGCATGTATGTCATTACCTTAATATCAGGTTTTGAAGCAAAAAATTATTGGAAGTTGATATGAATGGAGAATTTGTACACATTAAAATCTCACAGATTCTATGAGAACAATTAGTATCTTTGCCAACTCTTACAGTTTTCCTGAAGTTATGGTTTTGTGGGTTATGAACAAGGCTTTTTTGTATCACGAGACACCGGCCACGTGTTTGTCATATGACATGCGAGTAACTCAGATTATCAGTTTAAAACACGTACAAAAAGTGACTGTTGCAAATACTTTAGTGAGATCCAATATATCCCAGTTTGCACTGCAAGTCCTTTTTGCCTTCATTTGCATGTATGTGCCACTCAGGGTTGGCCTGCATGCACCACTCAGGTTTGGCCTGCATGCACCACTCAGGGTTGGCATGCATGCACCACTCAGGGTTGGCCTGCATGCACCACTCAGGTTTGGCCTGCATGCACCACTCAGGTTTGGCCTGCATGCACCACTCAGGTTTGGCCTGCATGCACCACTCAGGTTTGGCCTGCATGCACCACTCAGGGTTGGCATGCATGCACCACTCAGGGTTGGCATGCATGCACCACTCAGGGTTGGCATGCATGCACCACTCGGGTTGGCATGCATGCACCACTCGGGGTTGGCATGCATGCACCACTCGGGGTTGGCATGCATGCAACACTCGGGGTTGGCATGCATGCACCACTCAGGGTTGGCATGCATGCACCACTCAGGGTTGGCATGCATGCACCACTCAGGGTTGGTCTGCATGCATTACTCAGGGTTGGCATGCATGCACCACTCAGGGTTGGCCTGCATGCATCACTCAGGTTGGCATGCATGCACCACTCAGGGTTGGTCTGCATGCACCACTCAGGGTTGGCATGCATGCACCACTCAGGGTTGGCATGCATGCACCACTCAGGGTTGGTCTGCATGCACCACTCAGGGTTGGTCTGCATGCACCACTCAGGGTTGGCCTGCATGCACCACTCAGGGTTGGTCTGCATGCACCACTCAGGGTTGGCCTGCCTGCACCACTCGGTTGGCCTGCATGCACCACTCAGGGTGGCATGCATGCACCACTCAGGGTTGGCCTGCATGCACCACTCAGGGTGGCATGCATGCACCACTCAGGGTGGCATGCATGCACCACTCAGGGTGGCATGCATGCACCACTCAGGGTTGGTATGTATGCTGTAACAATGACAAGTGAAGCTCACACCTGTATGCTAAATGATATGCTACAACTCAACTGGAGAGTGGAAGAGCCGACCGTACAACAAAACAACACGTACATAACTTCGTAACGATTACCTATATAACAGGACAGCACACAAACATGAAATAATAAATAATGTAGATAAAAAATTGTTGGATTCTCAATATGCCAATGGCTTCCTTGTCTTTTTTTGTTTCTTTGAACAGCAATCGGGCATGGAAAATAGTCACAATATCCAGAAATCTTCACTTCTGAACCTCTAAAGGTGAAACATAAAGTTGAAATATACAATAACAACAAAGATTAAAACGTGATGTATAACAATGTTAATTTAGATGAACTTGAAAAATTCTGAGAATTGGGACATTTGAATTATACAAAATTCTTTATCAGCTTACCAATGAAAACCGTTATACATACCTTTTAACTGGAAAGTAAAATGGAAACTATTACACAAAAGACAGAATCTATGAGGGCTACCCATATAACCATTGTATCATGTAACCAACCAGTGTATGTGTATGAACATGCCCTATTTGGGGGAAACAGACAGCAGAGTTTGGCTACAATTGTGTGGTCCCAATTTTTTTGAGATAGTCAGAACACATTGTGACTCCTTGTAAAGTTTATACCTGATTCGTGCACTATGGTCATGTGTACAATCAGCGTAAGATATTATGACATACAATCCATTTTGACAAATACTAATCTGACTGCACAACATTCTTGTCTCTTGATACCAAACTAAAGCTGAATGGTATGGCATCACTTTGAGGTTTACTGATAAAGACCACTCTTGAAGACCACAGACAATGGTCTGAAATAACGTTTGCATGCAATGCCTCTCCAACTGTAAATCAAAGCCATCGAGTTGGACCGTGCAATGTAAAGTTTCTTGAGAATTGTAGCACCACACTCTGTGGCGCATGCATTGTGTCACCTGGCATTGCTTTTGTTGGTCACAATCGGAGTATAAATTACCGGTACACTTTGCATGCACACTGCCTA
Organism: Lamellibrachia satsuma; assembly: GCA_033239005.1. Classification (NCBI taxonomy): domain Eukaryota; kingdom Metazoa; phylum Annelida; class Polychaeta; order Sabellida; family Siboglinidae; genus Lamellibrachia; species Lamellibrachia satsuma. The sequence continues at coordinate 3,610,804 of BSQZ01000020.1, read as the reverse complement.
TCCTACCAGCTATCTAGTGGGCATAGGCCATTCAATGTAACACTTGAGTTCTTGAGTAGCACCACTGCACCACATACTGCATTACTACAGCACCACTTCTGATAGCCTAACTTTTGGTGACCATAATGTGGTATAAATATGCAGTGTTAATATTTGACATCATGGAAATGGACCACTTCAAGTAACAGTTTTTGACCAGCACCGTTCCACCACATACTGCATGTACTGCAGCACCATAGCACCACTTCAGACACTGCTTTTATTGGTCACAATCTGAGTATAAATGATATTATTCAATGCCTTAGCTATGGACTATGCAAAGTAACAGTTGTGCAGCGTTGTTGCACTGCACCGTTGCACCGCACGCACCACATCAGCACTTCATGACAGTCGTAAACAGCTGCAGTACAAATATCATAATTCCATCTCATCATCGTCAATGGCACACATCTGCAGCGGCATGGAGATGTGGCCTGCAACAACTGGAGGAGAGGTGTCAATCACACTACTTGCTGGGCACCATCTGAAATGTAACAGAGCCACTGTAAATATGCCTACTGTGTCACACTGGAACGACAAAGCTTCACAAATAATACATTATACTTGTATTCATGTATTTTGGGACATCATAGCCACTGCAGCAGTGCCCTGGTTGAGGGAGGAAGTTGGTGTGAAAGAGGGTCTCGCAAGGAAGTTGTGAGGAGCCGGCTAAAGTTGGCTGGACAAGTTGAAAGAATGGGAGGGTTGACGAAGAAACCTGATGTGCTTGGAGTGGAGGGCAGAAGGAGAAGAGGAAGACTGAGAGACTGAGATGGGAGGATTCCCTGAAGAGAGATTTTTCGCAGCAGTAGAAGGGAAGTGGAGAATGAGAGCGAGGGATGGGGGAGGAGACAGGTGGTGGAGACGGCAGTGAAACGGGATCAGTAATGAAGAAGGAAAACAAAAATCAACGACCAACGCCTCACCGCGGAGGAGACCAACAGCTTGCATTTACACAATGAAACAATTGTGGATTCATATACATAAGATACACTTATAAAACTACAGTACAACTTTGCTAACTTAAAGTTGGAAGGACCGGGGAAGAACACTGAATCATGTGTTTACTGACAGTGACGCCTCCTAGCGGGACCGGGCCAGTTCGAGTTATGATGGGTACTCAAATTATCGAGGTTCGAGTTAAGAAAGTTGTATTACATGTGTACAGTGTACACACATGGATGTGAATGTATAAAAGTCATGCATGATAGAGTATGCCCGAGTAGATCAAAACCTCCAACTGTCAACTGTATAGCAGCATATACATACACATTAGCACTACTCTGAAGGAACATGGCTTTTACATGCTGCATGTTACCATTAGAAAAGTAGAAAAATAACATCAGGATTGGCCTGATTATATTTTAGAGAGTATAAATAAATTAAGGATAATACGACAGATCCATTATTACATAACATCATTACCCAGGTTGCATCACTCCTCCATTTTCTTACTTAAAAATGCTAAGTATATTGGGAGATTTTGTATCAGCATCATGTCAAGAAATATTCTTACACATTGGAAGCAGTTTCTGCTAGTCCGGTCCTCATGTCTAACGGCAAATGTGTCACATTTGTTCCTGTAATACTGTTTATGACTTCGACATCCATGCTGCCAGAGTCAGACGTATGTTTCGTGACTTCCTTGACGACATTACAGATCATGTCTCCCGGCGGCTTCCAGAGCACCAGCTGCATGCATGGCTTCCGTCTGCAGAAGGGAAAATAGCTGTTAAAGGGCAACCAATGCACTGCTGGCTGTATCCACGGTATTCCATTGTTGGATTATTCATTAATGCAAATACCTCAGTTTGTTTACTTCCCTTGACCTCCAAACAAATTTCTGTTTCATAATCGGCAAACCTCAACTGGGTATTGCGCCAATGGTTGGTATCTATTCAATAACTAATGGGCACGTCTCAGCAGTTCTTTGAATTTGGAGGCATCCTGAGCCTCAACCAATTGTGTCTACAGGATGACGAGAACTATCAGTTATTTTTATTTTACTATTTTATCAAATTAAATGTTGCCATAAAACATTCTGCAGACAGAAACACAAACTTTTTCAAAATGCTGACCACTAAACAAGTGCATATCCAAAATATATTGTGAATCCCACAACCAACTTACAGGTCTTCGATGACAGCCTTTGGCAGGATCTCCTTTGTGTGCAGACCAAGCTTTAACGTCTTACTCAGTTCCAGTCTCTTCAGACCTTTAGGCGTGGCCGTTGCCATCTCATTCTCAAGCTCTTCATCCTCATCTTCTTCAATCAGTCTGTGTACACACAAAAAAAACTTAAAAGAATATGCTAGAAATATAACTAACACAGAAGTGGAACAAAATAAATACACATGGATACACGATACATCATGCAAAAGACAAAAACATCTGCAAAATGGTTATATCAGCCAGTTGGCCAAAATTAACTAATGCGTATGCAGATTATATCCTCATATCAAATGTTTTTGAGTGAAAAGCTCAAAAGTTTTATAGTTGTTTGTAGTGATGCTTGCAATGATGTGAGTGACACTGTGAGGTCACACAAACAGACAAAGGACTTGCTTGACAAGCGACAGATGAATAACTAGTCTTAGCATATTTGCGATTTGCAGTGGCCCTTAATCATCCAAGTAACACAAATAATTGGACAAGGCCGTAGTGTGCATCTGACTGTGTTACTCTGCCAAGAGTTGAGGATGATTAGAGCCTGAGGCGCTGCAATCTTAAATGTACCTTTTTATATTTACTTCACACGCCTTATTAATATTTTTATCTTACACATGGACAGCAACAACAAACGAGGAAAGTAATTTAAACAAAATTCAAATGTTTGCCTGCGATGTTGTACGCGCTGTCCACATCAAGACATAAACAATAGTTCTGTTGTTATCGTATGCACCATTTTGTATATGATGGCAACTTCATAACATATAGAAATAGTTATATTGTAATTGCATGTGTGTATGAGTATGATTATGAAATCATAACTGCACCCTCATACTGGTTAAGATATACTGAATACATGTGTAATAACATCATGTACAGCACGTTTAATATCCAATAAACAATTCCTTTGAAGTGTCAAGCCAAAGCGACAAATACAAAGTCTACAACAAATGGTGCAATTATCTGCACGATTCCCACCTGCTCTCTATCTCCTGTAGCGTTCTTGCCCGTCTCCGTGGAAACCTCTCCTCACGGTTCGGATGCCAGCCCAAGTTGTTGTTGTCTAAGTGGAGCTGTTGCATGCAAGCCGTCATCCTCTCTTCGTTTATGTGAACTTTGGCGTGTGGTATATCGCAACTGAAACGCAGAAACAAATCCCACTAACAGATCATATCAGTATGTCAACTGTACTTTTCCTACAGATCCATTTGACTGATTAAACTGAAAGTATTAAACTTCATTTGGTATGTTTATTAGAAGACCAATGTCCATGATACATCACAATCAAGGGTGGGTTACTTTTTAAAATAAACAAAACATAACAGCAATCACTGTGGACATCATTTATTTCACGCAGCATACAGTAAGTTGCCAATATTTTTTATTTACTGTCTGTCTACATTGTATATAATCACATATGGGGTCAAACATATTAAAATCTATTTAAATACAAATACTATTGAGGGGCTCAAATACAAATACTATGAAATGCAAAAGTATTTAAATACAAATGTAGTGGGAAGTATTTCAAATGTTTTTCAAAATACTTGTCCCTTGTAAATCTAACAAAGACATTTTATGCATAACTGTTGATGCCATCTGACTTGGGAGGCCCCCACCTTCCCCTCAACCCACAGACAGCAAATAATGATGTCTTATCAGCTCACACAAATACAAATACTTTCATTTCATTAATGTCAAATACAAATAAAAGGTGCATCCTCAATTCGATTTTTTTGCTAGTCTCATTTCAAAGTAATTTAGCAAAAAAAACAAAACCTACCTAGTACCCACTGCAACATTCTAGCTCATTTGTGCAACTTTTGTATGTAGCTTTTGTGAAATCATGCTTAATGCTTGTTCAATAATTAAGTGAAGTAAAAATCTAAATGCTGAAAAATCATGGTTTTCACCCTTGGTGAAATTTTTTAACTTTGTCATGTGATCGACGAGAGGATTGAAGTCACACCCATGATCGGCAGTGACTCGCAGTGTTTACATTTTGGATATCCACTATTTTGATCCTTACCAGATCTAACGACTAAAGTCAATTCTTTCGATGATTTGAATAAAAATAGGCATTGTTTATTAAACAAACTGCACACATTACTTAAACTAGTTATACACTACACATCTGGACATAAATGAAACGGATTTGCGATGGGCTGAACCATTTGAGGAAACAGCTTTAAATAAAAGTATTTAAATACTTTCAAATACAAATGTATTTGACCCCATATATGTATATAATATATATATATATGTAATATTACTTTCTGTGTTAACCATAAATATATATGTTATTATTACAATGTACTAATCCCAAAAGCTCCAAATATTAATATTTGAACACAGCAGTATTCTGTACTGTTCTGTTTAGTTCTATTACGCCCTTTAATAATAGGCGCTTAAATAATGATTTACTTACTCTTCTATTATGTTTAATAATTTACTATTAACTATTAAATCAGTACTAATAATTTACTTACTCTTCTATAATATTTGCCCTTCTCTTGAAGCATCTCATTCGTGTTGGTCTCACAAAACTGCAAGGCTTTGGTAAAGTTGTACAGCTAAAACAAAGGTATATGCACAATTATTCATTCATGATAATAATTATAGTTATGAATATATCATAACATAAATCAGCCAAGATTCACAAATACACAACACAACCATTTTTTTATTCAATAATTGTATAAAAACTAATTAACACATTTGCACAAACATGTTAGCATGTCGTACTGGATACTAGAGCTAGCATGTCATAGTGGATACTAGAGCTAGCATGTCGTAGTGGATACTAGAGCTAGCATGTCATAGTGGATACTAGAGCTAGCACGTCGTAGTGGATGCTAGAGCTAGCATGTCGTAGTGAATGCTAGAGCTAGGATGTCGTAGTGGATACTAGAGCTAGCATGTCCTAGTGGATACTAGAGCTAGCATGTTATAGTGGATACTAGAGCTAGCATATCGTAGTGGATACTAGAGCTAGCATGTTATAGTGGATGCTAGAGCTAGCATGTTATAGTGGATGCTAGAGCTAGCATGTCGTAGTGGATACTACAGCTAGCATGTCCTAATGGATACTAGAGCTACTATGTCATAGTGGATACTAGAGCTAGCATGTCGTAGTGGATACTAGAGCTAGCATGTCGTAGTGGATACTAGAGCTAGCATGTCCTAGTGGATACTAGAGCTAGCGTGTTGTAGTGGATGCTAGAGCTAGCATGTCATAGTGGATACTAGAGTTAGCATGTCATAATGGATACTAGAGCTAGCATGTCATAGTGGATACTAGAGCTAGCATGTCGTAGTGGATACTAGAGCTAGCATGTCCTAGTGGATACTAGAGCTTGCGTGTTGTAGTGGATGCTAGAGCTAGCATGTCGTAGTGAATGCTAGAGCTAGGATGTCGTAGTGGATACTAGAGCTAGCATGTCCTAGTGGATACTAGAGCTAGCATGTTGTAGTGTGTACTAGAACTAGCATGTCGTAGTGGATACTAGACAGTTTTGATTTGTTGCGAAATGATTCTAAAATGAGATGAGCAAAGTACAAATAGTGTTATATAAAAAGATATTATAATACAGCCTTGTAGCTGAGTTGTCTATTCTACTCACCAGCTGTTTGTAACATGACAAACATCTGCCTGTGTTGACCTCCCTCCCATAAATACACCAGTTTCCGGACATTGTGACAGTGACAATGGTGGCACTGCTGAGCTCCCAGACACAGGAACTTGTGCTCTGTAGGTGGGGCTCGGAAACTGGAAGGGCATGTATGATGTCGTAAATGGGGTGAAAGTAAATCCCCCACCACTCGTCGGTACCGAAGGACTCGGAAACATGTAACTGTTTGAGGCGAAGTTAACCACGTTGTGCGTGGGCATTGCAATGGTACTGGCAAGAGGTACCGATTGCACTACCGGAGTTCCATCACCAGACAGAGTTCCCGACACTGGAATAGGTAAAAGCATGCCAAGTTCGTTAGAAATTACGCTTGTGTTTGTGGCAGCGGGTCCTGGTTCATGGACTAATTCAACTGGCGTTGGACTGGCAACGAATTCGTTCACTCCATGGTATGGGTGCATAGTAGTCACAGGCTGCCAAACCATCAGTTGATAAACACCAACTTGTCACTGTCCCCAGCTGATGCATCAACTGTGAATGTCTTCAGTTCAAGGAAATTCGTTTTTAATTCCGTCACTGTAGTACTTCGTATAGCAACACAAACAAACTAATGTGTGCACATTTATGAAATCTCATTTCAGTGATTACGCCAGTCGAAGCCCAAAGGCAGAAGTGGCCAGAGCAGAAGACTCGAGAAGTGTAGAACTGCCAGAAGCGATGCCGAAGTCGAAGGTGTTGGCTTTTTCCAGAACAAACAAGATTCATGAACGATACAGGGCAAGTTCAGTCAACCAAACAGGTTAAAAATCGCTGTCTTGATTACGGCTTTATCTGAGCGACATATCATTCAAATATTAGTCGCTGTTGTTTCACTGCGACCACGTTTGAACTAAGAGTTTGTTGTATTTACAACAAACAAGTTTTCGACCAGGTGCGACATCTTTTGTCACATGTCGCAAATGTGTATGTCGCACGAAATGTTCATCCTTCACTTATTGTTTAGTTCGTTTTCTGTGCAATGTGTGTCACCACAGTCTGGCTTTGGCGCCGATGCGTGGTGTGCGCATGGAGTGATTGCTGCTTAGTCCTGTTTGCTTGCAACTGAGTGGGTCAGAGCTTACTTACATTGTTGGTGTTCTGTTATGCTGGCTATTCGTTGTGTTTCAGTCCAGCAGTAGGCCAGAAAAGTCCATACAAAGTTTGTTTGCAGTGTCTATATCTTTGAGGTGTCCATATGAGGAGTCCAAGTGATGCCACTGTGGCATCCTTGAGCATTTTTAAAAATATGCAAATTAAGGTAGCCAATATAAACAAAATCTATTTCCGTCAATATCTAGGTAATTATTCCAAATTAGTACAAGTGACGTGTCTAGACCTATAACTCGAGTCTGGTCCTACACGCCACTAACCCAAATTTGCAAATTACGTGCCACCATTAACAAAACATTCAATTTAGTCCATATCTAAGAAAGTATGCTTACATAGCGATACAAATGAAGAGGCAATACCTATGTTTTAAGGTTTTATAATAATTATTGATTAGGACATTCACATGGTTGTCCTGCTTGCCAATTTTCACTGAATATACTAATTAACAACTGCCATTGCTGAAATATCTACTTCAGTCAATATATTTAGAAATATTATGACAGCATTTCAAATGAAATATCTAATCCCTTGTTTATAGGATTTTGATGCTGCTATCCAAAAAGTGAGTTGTAGATTAATATAAAAAAAATTCTAAATAACTTTTGAAATATTCATGATGGTATCCCACAACAAGTGTCCATATCTATGTTATTTCGAGTAAGCAGTTGTGATTAGCACTTTGAACCTTGACCCGATATATCGGGGGAATATTTCTGTATGGACCCTTCTACAAAGTTCACCCTCAAAACATCATTTCATTGCCGGACTATCTGATAATATGCAGCCTACTAACTTAGGCTGATGAAAACACAATGAAAACCTCTCATTTACGCCAGAGAGTGTATGAATTCACTAGGTGAATACCAAGTTGTGGTTTCTGCCAGTACGCCCTACTGTTCTGCATGCTTACGAAACCACGTGCGTTTTTCGCGTCGCCAACAACAATCCGATTTAACGAGTGGATAATTTCCATTAAAGTGACAAGTCGTAAAAATAAGATACCAACAGGGAATAAGTCATCAAAAGGGAATTATAAATACCCGTCTATGCTACTATGTGAACGGTACTCAGTGGCGTCGGCAGCTGTTGAATCGGGGAAGTTGGTTTCTGCGAGCATGTTAAGGAGTCACTGTAGACGTAACATATATAACTACCAATAAATGAGGCCCTTGCCCCGGTTTCGACGCTGTTGGTACTGAACACATGGGTGAGGTTTTTGTCGTTGTCGTGATGTGCTTTCCCTAGTGACAGACATTCTATTATTAATTATTTAGTCAGTATTTTCTTCTTTAATGAATTTCTTTGCCTGCAATTCAAGTAACCAGTATACAGGATCGGGGTTTCGTTAATTAGTAATTATAAATGGTAATTATAGACATAAATATACAATAATTAAACAATAAAAACATTCGAAACTGTATAATCTATCATAGATATAATGATATTTATTTAGTTTAGAAACTGTGATGCATATAAATTGCTACTTTGTCCAGGGAAGACTTAATCTACGCTGCCATTTCATATATTATTTTTCATTACGGTGCCGCCATCAGAGTAGGCCCGATACAATAACAATTTAACTTGACGGTGGATAACATATTTTTTTAGAAACGCCGAAGAAACACTTCATACTACTTACTCGCTGGTACAACATAGTTTATAAAGCAATGTGTAGCTTACCACTGGTGTGGCACCTATGCAATACATTGCAGTATACTATACATACCCCCATATATATCGTAAGAAATACCCTTGCACATACGCAACATTGGGAATGAGGTATGCATGACGCAGTAGGCACCAACGCGGTCATGCTCATCGTGCATAAATTCATAAAAAAATTATCTATATGTGTCTTTCGGAAGACACAGTGAAAGCCGTTGGTCTCTATTATCTGGTGTCTATGCCAGGGGAAGTAAAAGTTCTACGCAGGGAAATTGAAAAAAACGGATGGACTCACTTACTTCGGAGAAGAACACAAATTAAATAAACCCTCAGCGCAATATCCTAGTAGGACTTTGCTGTGTAATGATATGGATCCAGATCCAGATAGGGGCTAACGTTGAGGCTATGATAAACCAGGTTATGGACATAAATAATTACTCTTGTAACGTAGCACATACTGCCGACAACGTAGTAATAATATTACAGCTGAAAATTATGTAGGGGAGATTATGTATGTTTGTGACACACCTTGTTTGCGACGTGCCGTACTCCGTCGACGTCCTTTAAAATCGCCCGTGAGAAGCACGTTAATCGTTTTAATAAGTAAGTGATGGTTTTACAGGCAATTTCATTGACCTTGCGGTAGCGATACTTTAATAATTAGCAGTATATAATGTGATATGCAACAGTCGGGTTGTCAGTGTGGTAATTGTATATAAAAGCACGGTGCTCAATCAGCGGCGCCCATTCAATGATTTGACCCCACCATGCCTAGGCCTATGATCAACAAGACGCACATGTCATGATCAGTCCCATCAATGCCAGTTGATATTAGCATTGGTTATAGTGGAGTGTTTACAGGGGTTTTCATCGTAGTTGTCAGACTGGTAGTTATTAGGCTAAATTCCGTCCAGAATAATACCGTAAATCAAGAATTCCTAGACCTAGTAGTAGTAGTGTTGATGTTGAACTCTAATCTAGACTAGTCTAACTTGCCTTGGCTTAGCCTTGGACTTGTCACCGCTTGGTTTTACCTTGGAAGCCAGTTATTATTATGGATTACCTTTATCATTATATAGACCTGCACTTTTTTAGTATCCAGGCCCACCTCATTTTCGCCTTTATAAAGATGTAATCATGTACAATGGTTGAATGCATAGTAATCTGATGCATGTCTAACATTTTGAGTGTAAAAAATCGCATTTCATCACTTGAAGGTGATGAAATGTGTTTGTTTATAATAAAAAATGTTTTATAATTTATACATTCTTCAGGTTATTATGCATTTGACCATTGTATGTGATTGCTGTTCATACTGCATCGTCATAATGGCGAAAATGAGATGGGCATGGATTCTTAATTTCTGACAGGGTCATGTTTTCATTGTAACTAATTTGCGTAATCCCAGTACAATATAAACTATTGTCAAAATATCATATTACTTACTTAGGTAACTTGGTACTAAATATTTTTTGAACTGATGTGCACACTAATAAATTGGTATTAAGAAACTTATACGACATAATGACAAACATATGTTGCTAGTGCAGAAATATAATGGTTGTTGTGTTTGTAGGGTGTCACAGACATGGATTTCTATGAGTTTCTAAAAAAAGATGAAGCAGCAGAGTATGTGAAACGAGTAGGCATTGAATATCGGTTTGAATGTTACCACGAGAATATCATAGAAGGCTGCCACCGATTGGCTGACTTCTTGGAAGCTTTTGATAAAGATTTCCGGAAAGCAAGACTCGTGTTCGAAAAGAACTGCGTAGAGAACAAATATGGTCACAGCTGCTTCAAACTCGGCAACTACACAATGATTGGGCGTGGTGGGGAGAAGAATCTGCAGGATGCTTACAAAGCGTTCAAGCTTGGCTGTGAGTACGACGATGGCGCCAGCTGTCACAACGGTGCATTGATGCATCAGACGAAACGACTCGAAGGAAAGGAGGACTATGTCGAGGCCGCGAAACTTCTTCAGCATGGATGTGACCTTGATTATGTGAATAGTTGCCAGGTGCTAAGTACTATGTACATCACGGGAAAGCCCGGCCTTGAGAAACACATGGAGAAGGCATTTGAGGCTGGCCTGAAGGCATGCGAAGGGGGACACATGTATGCATGCGCAAACATTTCCCAGATGTACAAGCGTGGGGACGGCGTGAAGCAAGATGATGAGCTGGCTGCAAAATACAAGGACAGGGCAAAGGAACTGTATCAGAAAGTGACCGAGTTTGACCAACAAGAACTGAAATTCGGGGAGTGATATATCCATATGTTTTACACATGTTTTTTATATATTGACAGTGTCCATTGTTCTGCAACATAACGTGTGCATGCATGCATGCCAGGCTGTAAAACTTAAGCTGTTAATATACATAATGTCAGCAAGATTGTGTAGTTTTATAATATTGTGAATTAAACACAGTAAATGATGCTGTCACTATTCTGGTATGGTAACAAGGTTTTTATTCGGTTTGAGAAGGGAAAGGGTGAACCAGCTTTGCATTAATTATTATTATGACAGTGTAATATGACGCATATTTAAATAGTGTCAAGTCTTAGCTTTAAATTACGCATAACGTTGATAAAATGCTATTTTTATTAATTTTTTATTTAGTTAAAGGTGCATCCTCAATTAAATCTTTTTGCTAGTCTCATTTCAAATTAATTTTGCAAAAAAACAAACCTACCTAGTATCCATTGCAACATGCTAGTGTTTCACACGAATGTAGGGCATATTAAATTGTGATATGTGAATTTAGACAATTTATATGATGTGACATAAGTGTAATTGAGCAGACATATTCACATGTTTGTTTGTAGAAGCTACTGGCTGTGAGATAATGCATTTTTTTAGAGTTTAACATGCGGAAGGATTTATGGGAATTTTTATGGTATGGGCCACGTGGACGCATGAATATGTAGCTATTTTTGTAAAAATTTATGAGCATCGCATGCAGGGGTGGGTCCAATTACACAAAATTATATCAATTTCATTTCATTTTTTATTTCAATTACAATTACATTAATAATTTTCCAAATCAATTACAATTACATTATGCAGAACCAAATATATTCATCATTTGTTAATTATGTATTTTTGCATGTTTTACTGAATTTCAATATTTTGTACACAACTGATAAACAAATATAAAGGTAATGTTTGCACATTTTGTTGAATTGTGACTTTGAATTATACTAAAAAATATAGCCGTTTAAAACATATTTTTATTATATAAAAATACAGTACAGTATCCAGACATAATCGCACAGGACATATTCCTTACAGACAAAAACACATAATATGAAAAGTGAACAAAATCTCACAGGATAAAATACAACAATGTGAAAAATTGACAAAATCCCACAAGGCCATAATACAATATTTATTTGTAGTTCTCTAAGCATCCTTTCTAGTTTTGCAGACATTTATCTGTGTGCATTTCTTACATTTGTCTTCGGAAAATACTAATAATAGAGTATGGTGTGATAGTATGAGGTTGTAGCTCTTGCCCTAAACATTCCTAATTTGTTTGCCCTTTGTTTTGAGTGAGTTGGGAATGGGGAGAGAGGCCATATAAATGGTCCTTGCCACCTGACCAATCTCCAGTCCACCACAACACAAGAGGTGTTATTGGTTTCACAGAGCTGATATTTTCTGAAGCAATATCAGGTTACAGGTCTTTCCATTTTGTTTGAATACCAGCTTAGCCATTGTCTGACAATGTATGTGCATTGTTTATTGCTTCCTGGTTGTTACCAACTTACTGACAAGGCTAATCCCTAAGGCTACCCACCACTAGCACCATGGACCAGTACCCACCAGACAATGAATACTGTAACTTAAATATAAATATATAAGCAGGTGTTATTATTAGTGTTGATTTTCAACTCATGTGAGACTTTGACTATTGACAGTTTGTTCAGGTAGTTTGTGATATGAAACATACTGTAATTGATTGTAATTGAAATAAATTTTCAATTATACAAAATAGAACAATAAAAAAAAAATTTCAAAACCATAATCAGTTACAATTACACTATTTTGCTGTAATCAATTATAATTACAATTACATAATTGGACCCAGCCCTGATCACACGTTGGGGCATTTTAAAAGAGCTAGGTATGTGATTTTGACAAAACTTAATCAGCATGTCAATGAGAGGATGGCAGTTGCTGTGACAAATTTTCATAATTTTTTATGGTCACATTTTCTTATAATCAAACAAAACGTTAATATGGCCACCAATGCAATTTTGTGCTGTGTTCTTCCCCCAAATAAACGGAAGTCATGGTCACAAACAGTTATAAAATGTTGATATGCTTATGTTTTGGTTATCGTTGTTAGCTTAATTATGGATATTATAGGTAATTTTGATGAAATAATTAGTTTGTTATAAAAAAATTTATAATTTGCAATTCCGATGATATAATTAGAGCTCATATTTTTTTTAATAAATAAAAATGGTTGCTAACCTGCCCCATGTTGTGTGTGTTTGACAATTGTCGGTGTCAGACAGGATAATATATATATATTTTAGTGATTCCATCTAGTCAACAAGATCATTACTGGTTAAACGCTGTTACAATTTAAACTGTTTAAATGTCTCCTTTAGGAGGTGTCCTATAACCGATCTACTAAATAGAAAAAATGGAAAATAAATGTACATTTTAGTTTTGTATTATAACGTTTGATGTGCACGAGCTGATATTTTGCGCAATTTGATGTTTAATATGATATTTAATTGTTAATAATGTTTTTTTCATATGTTAAAATAGCATGAAAGAGCTTGTTGTAAGCTAAACATCTACAGTTAAGCAATTTTTAGTATCAACAATAACTGTTGCCTTTCCAAAATGTCTATTTACCACATATCAATACCAATTTCATGTTGTGTGGAATTCTTTGTAAGTCATGTCACAAGAAAATAAGGGTGTGCAACCCTAACTTTAGCTAACCCTAACCCTGAAGTGGTTTACAGAAGATTTAATCATTCCCATAGGCACACATTGATAGGAAAAGTGAACAGTTTGCTTGGAAAAGGCAGACAGCAGTAGCAATCACGAATAACATAGTACAGATCTGATGCCAAAATGGATTTTTTTTTTAATTAGGGGGTATGACACCAGTATGTGAGGGAGCAGGTAGCCATTTTGTATAGTCATTGGTGATATTTGTTTTGTGGCCCAGTACATTAGCAACATTGTGTAACAAATTTGGACAGAATAGTTGTATTTTGGTTGTGCCACAGCCACTGGAAGCACTGCATAGATCAGCATTTTCAAATCTGGCCACAATGGGTATCTGGTCATGTGATGCCCCTTTAGGGTGGCGTATCGAAATCAAGCCGTTCGCCTTGTATCTTATCATCTAGAAGTATGAAAGCAGTCACATAAACAATAAAATTTTACCAACCTTTAATTTTTTTATTTGATCGAAAGACTGATTTGATGGCTCATCATTCATCTCTCTCCTTCATTGACGTTGACAAACCTGACACATTGGAATTTACCCAAAATCCTGTTAAATGTGAAACATTTTCAGAATTTTTGATGGTTGCGTTTTTTATAATCTGACAAAACGTTAACATGGCCACCAATGCAACTTTGTTCTGTAGATTGGCCCCTTTAATAAATGAATGCTGTGAGGTGGCGTCATATTCTGCCCTATCATTGAATCTTGAATTAGTTGGTTCCCTACCCATCATGTGGCGCCACTGCTGAGGCGTAGACGTTGCATATCACTAGTTCCCCAGTTAAAACCCTTACTTATGCTAAAACTTCATCAGGCAATGATAGAATGACTTCTGCGTAAACTAACGATTCGGTTTTAATACTAAAATTACACGTTGACTGTTGTTTTGCCGGAGATCTGAAGTAGCGTCTACAATAAATCCTACAATTTTGTTTTCCAGAAAGTCCACGTGGAAGATGCTGCCCGTCATTTGATGTTGCCCAAATCTAACAGATTATGTCTTTATCTAGTATACGGGGATCCTAATTCCTTCCATCACTGACATATACTGCTGTTCTTTTCACGTTGGTAAAGCGCAAAAAAACGAGTCTTGAACCACTAGTCTTTCGGTTAACAGCCGAACGCGCTAACCGATTGCGCCACAGAGACGCGGTAAGCTAGTTTTGTGAGTTCCCAGTCCCGTCAACAAAAACTGTACAAAAACTGAGAACAATATAGATCGTACGCTACACGGGCATATAGGTCTAGGCCCCCAATAGCTAAGGCTATTGAATATTATGCATGCATCTATTTTTACGTGCGTTACATGTCTCCATTGGTTCGTAGTTACACAGGTAGAATATAGGTATTGCTAGCTAATAATAACTCAAAGGTCCACGTATATGTACGTTTAACATGTGTAGTGAAGCCTTTGTGAACACTTCTCTGTATTTATACACTCATGAATCGGAGTCAATACACACCAAAGGATCCACGCACTGACACGTAGCGTATGAGCCCACTGCCTACCCACACACTAGACATCCTCCTGCAGGGATTCATAGTGTCCCAGGTATTAGTGCTGTTTAGGGAGTGCAATTAATGTCAACATCCTCCCCACCAACCCACTCCAATTCAACATCATCCATCTACACACATGAGTTCTCGCGAACATTTTCAGGAGTTGGGATGCGACAGGCTGGTATTTTGTAGAGATTATGCCGGCACACCAAGTTTGCAGACATTTCGTGCGCCACTACAGATTTCACTGATGTACGGTAGAGTCCTTATTCTTTTAAGTTGAAATATACCCCAAAACTGGCATAGCCATCAATGCTGTCAGTCTGATATCGAAAGTTAACTAGAAAAAAACATGTTTTTAACAATGAACGTAACGATCGCTAAGACGGTTCGATCCATGTAACGCTCCGTAACGCTGACCCAGACACAATATGGAGGGCGCATGACAGGAGCCTCAACCCCCCAATTACCACCTGTTTTGGGGGCCAACTCCCACATCCCACTTATATTTAAGGTCAACTTTCAACTTCCCAACCTTTATGACCAACGTTCCACTTATCACTTCTGCTATAACCTCCTCAATACGGGATGTACAAAAACTGTTCGTCCCTGGGTGGGCTTGAACCACCAACCTTTCGGTTAACAGCCGAACGCGCTAACCGATTGCGCCACAGAGACGCTATAACCTCCTCAATACGCGATGTACAAAAACTGTTCGTCCCTGGGTGGGCAAAAACCACAAACCTTTCGGTTAACAGCCGAACCCGCTAACCGATTGCGCCACAGAGACGCGCAAATTTTTTGAGTTCTCAATCCCGTCAACAAGAACTGCACTACTTTTGCCGAGAACGATATAAATCGTACGCTATGTTCGCCTATAGGCCCTAGGTCCCCTATTAGCCAATCAAAACTAACACGTCTAGGATAAAATTATGACGTTTTGTGATGAAAACTGTAACATCGCGTGACGTCGTGCGCGGGCTAAGTTACAAAAATATCGGTCACTAGTCATGATAAACGTGCTCCTAATCAATTATTTTGAGAATATTTATTCTACTTCCTGACGCCAATGTGCAGGTGGTACGTCCCGGAATACACGTGTGAAGCGGTTAATGCGTGTTTGAAGGGCCACGTTGAAGCGGTAGTTTTCCAGGGGGTCGACCACCGCCTCCTTGTAGTGTGAGGTGGCAATGACGCCCACCCTATATCATACCCAGCAGGAAGCGGGATTTCTTGTTCGGTTCATTGTGTGTACACGGTCTCTGTGGCGCAATCGGTTAGCGCGTTCGGCTGTTAACCGAAAGGTTGGTGGTTCAAGCCCACCCAGGGACGAACGTTTTGTGCATCCCGTATTCGGAAACCACCACAATTTGTCACCGGCGAAACTATGGCGTGCCGGGCATTAAAAGTACGAAGTCTGGTCTAATTACAGCAAACTCAATCTACACTTTTATCAAGGCTATTGAATATCGTCCATCCATCTATTTTTACGTGCGTTGCAGGTCTGCATTGGTTCGTAGTTACACAGGTACAATATAGGTATTACTAGCTAATAATAACTCAAAAGTCCATGTATATGTACGTTTAACATGTGTAGTGAAGCCTTTGTGAACTCTTCTCTGTACTTATACACTCACGAGTCGGAGTCAGGACACACCAAAGGATCCACGCACTGACACACAACGTATGTGCCCACTGCCTACCCACACACTAGACATCCTCCTGCAGGGATTCATAGTGTCCCAGGCATTAGTGCTGTTTAAGGAGTGCAAGTAATGTCAACATCCTCCCCACCAACCCACTCCAATTCAACATCATCCATGTACACACATGAGTTCTCGGGGACATTTTTTTAAGTTTGCAAACCTTTAGTGCGCCACTACAGACTTCACTGATGTACGGTAGAGTCCGCATTCTTTTAAGTTGAAGTATACCCCAAAACTGGCATAGTCATCAATGCTGTCAGTCTGATATCGAAAGCTAACTAGCTAAAACATGTTTTAATAATGAACATAACAATCGCTAAGACGACCACCCCATGTAACGCTCCGTAACGCTCACCCGGACACAATATGAAGGGGTTGTGGCAGGAGCCTCAACCTCCCACCTGTTTTGGAGTCCTGAACCGGGCAATATTTGATGTGAAGCATAAACACGTCGTTAAAGTGCAACCATTGGAGCTAAATGAACGTATCCCTACGTCGCACACTCTGCAGACTAAACGGTGTCCGCTTGTCGGTTCAAATCACGACAAACTTTCTCACAGTTGGGCCACGTTAACTGTTTTGTGGTAAGATTCCACATTGAGCTAAATAATTATAATAAGGCCCAAGAAAAGGTGTGTTTCCGGTCAATAATAGGTTTCATATATAGCGCTCCATGCATTATAAATAAAATCATACAACATTGTGACAAATAGGCCTATAGTCAAAATCACATAGGGTGTACCTGTAAATAGTGTGAGTTTTGTGTGTAAAATATTAACAAAAGGAAAGGTTCGTATATAGCGTGGTATCCAGTCCTTAGAGCCGCTCAAGTCGCTCAAGTCGTTTTACACTTTACCCCCTGGCAGACCTGTTCCTTCCAACACCAACTCGACTTCAATGGGAAGCATTCAGCCAAGTTGCAAGACGAGCGTTTTGTGCATCCCGTATTCGGAAGCAAAACAATTTGTCACCGGTAAAACTATGCCATGCAGCGCGGTAAAGTACAGAGTCTGGTGGAATGATCACAACATCAATCTATATAGGTTCCTAGTATAATAATTTATCAGTACTATTGAATTACGGAAACAACGTTAAAACCAGGCCCCTACAATTTTGACGTTACTGTAGTATACACTTTCAAGGGAACACGACTGCACGTTGGTCGGAAACGTGAATATCTAATGCAAACAGCTGAGCTAAAAAATAATGTTTTTTATACTTTTTGTTAAATATTAGCAATGTTTTCCAAATTTCACGTTTCTATTTGCGCGCGTTGAAAACAATGGAAACTCTGGTGTATACAAGCCAGTTGTGTATGCTCTGATATGAAGGGACCCATTTTGCACGTACATTAAAAAAATGGATGGTGTTTTGAAACACAATTGAGATATAGTAAAAATGTTCTTACTTATGTCGTCCATTTAATGTGGTAACGTGATGATTCCTCGATTTCGATTCTTCATTGCAGTTAGTAAATGTGTCCCCGTGAGTAACGTGTCTTTCTCTGTGATGTTTTACAGTGTTGTTGTTGCCCAGCAATTGTATTTATTGCCTTCCGAATACGGGATGTGCAAAACAAGTTCGTCCCTGGGTGGGCTTGAACCACCAACCTTTCGGTTAACAGCCGAACGCGCTAACCGATTGCGCCACAGAGACGCGTTGAGTAGTTAAGTTCTCAGTTCCGTCAACCACAATATGTTCGGTTTAAATTGAGCCATAAAATCGACGCTGAAGTGCCGTAACTTGTAATGCGTGAATAGGTCTAAACGCACCGGCCCAGGTGTGGCGCGAAATGCGCCAAATAAATGTCGTCTGTTCAGTGTCGTTTAATAACCGAGTATGCATGCAGTTGACTAAGGCTAGCTTTACTCCGCATATACTATTTTCGCTGACAACGATATACATCAAATGTCATACGGCCAATAATCATTTTATCATGCTTTTCCACGAAGCTGGATTTATTGTGGAAGAACGTGGTCTCTGTGGCGCAATCGGTTAGCGCGTTCGGCTGTTAACCGAAAGGTTGGTGGTTCAAGCCCACCCAGGGACGAACGTTTTGCACATCCCGAATTCAGAAGGCAAAACAATTTGTCACCGGCAAAACTACGCCATGCAGGGTCTGATCGAATTTCCGTGAACCGGGGCTACTTTGAACACAGGAGCTTCTTTGAACAACATCAAGATTACGTTTCAAATTAATGATTTTTAACGTTCTTCGTTTTCTACGAAATGACATTTTATTTGGGCTGAAGCGATATGTTGTCTATATTCTTAGTTACAGAGCAGGAATTTGTTGGCTACTTCGTCTTGACGCATCACATGATATGTCAGACGAAGACGCCGCTTTCTCGCAATGGTGGTGATCCGTGGGAGGGCGCAGTACAGTTCTTGGTTGGTCATATGATTGCGCCATGACACATTTAGGGATTTCTGCAGCAGTCTTGTGTCGGTGCCATCCAGTGCATTTTCTACGGTTGTGTTAACGACCATGAATCGCATCTATATATCAGGATCGGTTCGACCGTTCTCCTGAAAATCTTCAGGTTTGGTAAATCTGCAGATGGACTCTCTCCAAGCTTTCTCAAGGGTGTGAATTGTTGCTAATGCCTATGTTTTTCTACACTAGATGTCATGTTGTTAGTTTATGTAGGATCCGAGATTTAAAATAATATACTTTCTCAATTTGACTCCCATCTAACGAGTATACACAATCATTAACATACCTGTTGATATGCATGTATTTTGTTTTGCTTGGATTGAGAAATAATCCAGTAAATTTGGAAGCACTTTCTATTTTTTATGTAAAAGTGCTGCTTCTTGTGTCGTGTCAGCGAACAGAGCGATGTCATCAGCACAATCCAGATCAGCAAGATGGCAGGCTGGATGTCTGGTGCTTCGGTGTTTGGTGAGAGTTTGTCCTTTTCTGTCACCAATCGCAGTTCTTAGAGCATAGTCCAAGACTATCATGAACAGGAATGGGGCGAGAGGGTCTCCATGGAGAACTGTGTTAATCTTCAAATTAGTAGTTTCCGCTTCGGGATTTGGGAGGACTTGTAGAGGTGCTTTCATATATATTTTGTGTGTGGTGTTGACGATATTCTCAGGGATGCCATACGCATGAAGATTCCGGAACAGTTTGTTTCTCTCTACTTAGTCAAAAGCTTTCATGAAGTCGATGAAAAGAATGGCAATCTCTTTCTGATGGTTTCTCATTTCCACGATGATGAGTCTAAGAACAAGAATCTACAAATATTTAGATAGCAGGGGTCTAAATCCGTTGTGGTTTGGGCACAAGGTCTTTTATAGCTCCGGGCCAATTACATGTAATACAGGAGTCGATTGTAGAACTTTACAGGTATCTGTGTTAGACTTATTCCACTACAGTTTTCAGGAAAAGTCAGGTCTCCTTTCGACGTTATCCGAGAGCCCGCATTCCGGCGGTCTATTCCCTAAATATGTTTCGTTGCAGAACTTCAATAAATGTTACGTTAACTTGAGTAGCAGCCACACGTTAATTGGATTGCCATCTACCCTAGGGGCTTTGCCAAGTTGTTTGATGGTAATTTGTTTGATGGCAATGTTCACAGCTAGTGAGAAAGTGCCGGTATCAATGTTGGGGTCTCATAGATCGGATCAACTGTTTGAAGTGAGTTTTCCAAGCATCCAAACGATATTCCCCTTGTATAAAGATGATTTTTGATTTCTGTCCCGAAAGTTGTGTTGCTAACGTCCAGGCATTACAGAGTGCGTTAGTCGACTTGCAACTGTCAAATGCTCCAAGAATGTCATGATAACGCTTCTCCTGTTTTTTATCCTCTCTATACGAGTCATTAAATAATAGTTATAGTAATAATAATTAAACCTTTGTAGCCCTGAAATCCCCATGAACCCGAGCTCTGGCGCAACATGAATAAGCCCATGTTATCATGAACAGGATTGCACAAAAGTCATCATCACACGTACCTATCAAACCCGGGAAGGTTCTTACGAGTGGGAAATGTTCGCAGCCCGTGTCCAGATGCCGCAGGCCGCGCAGTTCCCAGCCCGTGGACTCCAGTGAATTTCAAGTGCATTTTGAAACCTCTGAAGACATATTTTATTCAAAAAAGTAAATCCAACAACAGAACATGGTTTCACACAACTGAGCACAAAGTCACAGCGCCTGTGATCGGGAACATAGAGTTAAATACACATAGTTCAAACATATATCACACTGTTTCATGCACTATTAAACTTCTATCCATACTGGGCAGCACCTCGATACTCAGTAATTTTCTGCTTCTTAGAGGATGGTGGCCCACCCGATTCAATTTCGCTGTTTGTGTTGCTCTTCTTCAACAAGTGCTTGACCCTCATCGGAGGACGGGTAGTGTCTGCCTAAATTGCGTCAAAACGGTAATCACACGTTTATGCCTAATCAAAAAGCTTGACAAATAAACAGAAACACGCGAATAAATATGTGATATTCCACTCGCTCGAAATGAATTTTCTGATATGTTTTTTCGATGCACACAAAAAATCGTACCTTTCACAAACTGTATTTATTACCTTCCGAATAGGAGGATGAGCAAAATTGTTCGTCCCTGGGTGGGCTTGAACCACCAACCTTTCGGTTAACAGCCGAACGCGCTAACCGATTGCGCCACAGAGACGCGGTAGGCGTTTAATGCGCCTTGAACAATCAATATCTATGTTTGTTGGCAATACTTTGTACATTAGTCTGTACCATGCAAAAACTGTATTAGAGGACATTTAATCTTTGCTATGTTCGTGGGTATACGTGTCACCCCAGTAGGCATAAAGACGTGTTCAATTTACCATAACCAAATCTATTTTAATATAAAAGTAAAAACAGGGAATACAAATAAAAAACAATGGAGGAGGAACTTCAACAAAGGCAAAAATAAAGAGATGAGAACATATTTAGAAAATATAGATTGGAATAACTTGCTGAATAACAAGACGGCAACAGAATGCTGGATTCGTTTAAAATATGAGATTGAGGGCATTCCTGAGAAATTTGTTCCATGAAGAAAACAAGGGAAAAGGTCCAGGAAGAAACATCTGACAAAAGAAGCTATTAGAAAAGTTGCCTACAAACAGATGCTGTGGAGGACATATAAAAACACTGGAAATGTAGGAGACTACACAAACTACAAAGAGACATTTAACCTAGCTACAATTGAAATTAGAAAATCCAAAAGAACCTTAAAAAAATTGGCAGGTAATATAAAAAGTTAGAGCAAAAGTTTCTATGCTTATGTAAGGAGTTAACATAATAAAGTTCGAAATAAGGTCGGGCCACTGGAAAGCAACAGTGAAAACATTATTTCAAACGGGTTTCAAATGGCAGAGGTTCTGAATGCGTATTTCAGCTCAGTTCTTACCACAGAAGATCTCAGATCACTTCCAGTTCCAGTTACTAAATTTGATGGCGATGAATCAGATCATTTAGGGCAGTTATTTGTAACTCCTGAAATGGTAAAATTGTTTCACTTGTCACTCGAAAGAGGAATAGTTCCTTCAGAATGGAAAGAAGCAAATATTACACCGCTATTTAAGAACGGATCCGGGAACAAGCCAGAAAATTACAGACCAGTGAGTTTAACATCAGTTGTATGTAAATTACTCGAAACATTAATTAGAGACCACATGGTGGAATTCCTTGTAAAACATAAATTAATAAATACATCTCAACATGGGTTACTAAAAGCAAGGTCGTGTCTAACCAATCTCTTATATTTTTTGGAAGAAATTACAAAGTGGGTAGATGACGGGTCACCAGTGGATGTTGTCTACTTAGATTTTCAGAAAGCTTTCGATAAAGTGCCACATCAAAGATTGTTATTTAAACTAAAAGCCCGTGGTATAGGTAATGATGTTAATCAACTGGATACAAAAGTGACTTACACACAGAAGACAGAGAGTAATAGTAGATTTTAAACTGGAAATCAGTTTTGAGTGGGGTACCACAGGGATCAGTATTATACTCTTTTTAATATACATAAATGATTTGGAAGATAACATATCTAGCAAAGTACAGAAATGTGCAGATGACACAAAAGTATTCAGAAAGGTTACTAATGATACAAATAAACACCGTTTCACACCTTGTCACCGAACTTTATTATGTTAACTCCTTACATAAGCATAGAAACGTTTGCTCTAACTTTTTATATTACCTGCCAATTTTTTTAAGGTTCTTTTGGATTTTCTAATTTCAGTTGTAGCTAGGTTAAATGCCTCTTTGTAGTTTGTGTAGTCTTCTACATTTCCAGTGTTTTTATATGTCCTCCACAGCATCTGTTTGTAGGCAACTTTTCTAATAGCTTCTTTTGTCAGATGTTTCTTCCTGGACCTTTTCCCTTGTTTTCTTCATGGAACAAATTTCTCAGGAATGCCCTCAATCTCATATTTTAAACGAATCCAGCATTCTGTTGCCGTCTTGTTCTTCAGCAAGTTATTCCAATCTATATTTTCTAAATATGTTCTCATCTCTTTATATTTGCCTTTGTTGAAGTTCCTCCTCCATTGTTTTTTATTTGTATTCCCTGTTTTTACTTTTATATTAAAATAGATTTGGTTATGGTAAATTGAACACGTCTTTATGCCTACTGGGGTGACACGTATACCCACGAACATAGCAAAGATTAAATGTCCTCTAATGCAGTTTTTGCATGGTACAGACTAATGTACAAAGTATTGCCAACAAACATAGATATTGATTGTTCAAGGCGCAGTAAACGCCTACCGCGTCTCTGTGGCGCAATCGGTTAGCGCGTTCGGCTGTTAACCGAAAGGTTGGTGGTTCAAGCCCACCCAGGGACGAACAATTTTGCTCATCCCCCTATTCGGAAGGTAATAAATACAGTTTGTGAAAGGTATGATTTTTTGCGTGCATCGAAAAAACATATCAGAAAATTCATTTCGAGCGAGTGGAATATCACAGATTTATTCGCGTGTTTCTGTTTATTTGTCAAGCTTTTTGATTAGGCATAAACGTGTGATTACCGTTTTGACGCAATTTAGGCAGACACTACCCGTCCTCCGATGAGGGTCAAGCACTTGTTGAAGAAGAGCAACACAAACAGCGAAATTGAATCGGGTGGGCCACCAACGGGTGGGTCACCATCGGGTGGGCCACCATCGGGTGGGCCACCATCCTCTAAGAAGCAGAAAATTACTGAGTATCGAGGTGCTGCCCAGTATGGATAGAAGTTTAATAGTGCATGAAACAGTGTGATATATGTTTGAACTATGTGTATTTAACTCTATGTTCCCGATCACAGGCGCTGTGACTTTGTGCTCAGTTGTGTGAAACCATGTTCTGTTGTTGGATTTACTTTTTTGAATAAAATATGTCTTCAGAGGTTTCAAAATGCACTTGAAATTCACTGGAGTCCACGGGCTGGGAACTGCGCGGCCTGCGGCATCTGGACACGGGCTGCGAACATTTCCCACTCGTAAGAACCTTCCCGGGTTTGATAGGTACGTGTGATGATGACTTTTGTGCAATCCTGTTCATGATAACATGGGCTTATTCATGTTGCGCCCAGAGCTCGGGTTCATGGGGATTTCAGGGCTACAAAGGTTTAATTATTATTACTATAACTATTATTTAATGACTCGTATAGAGAGGATAAAAAACAGGAGAAGCGTTATCATGACATTCTTGGAGCATTTGACAGTTGCAAGTCGACTAACGCACTCTGTAATGCCTGGACGTTAGCAACACAACTTTCGGGACAGAAATAAAAAACCATCTTTATACAAGGGGAATATCGTTTGGATGCTTGGAAAACTCACTTCAAACAGTTGATCCGATCTATGAGACCCCAACATTGATACCGGCACTTTCTCACTAGCTGTGAACATTGCCATCAAACAAATTACCATCAAACAACTTGGCAAAGCCCCTAGGGTAGATGGCAATCCAATTAACGTGTGGCTACTACCCAAGTTAACGAAACATTTATTGAAGTTCTGCAACGAAACATATTTAGGGAATAGACCGCCGGAATGCGGGCTCTCGGATAACGTCGAAAGGAGACCTGACTTTTCCTGAAAACTGTAGTGGAATAAGTCTAACACAGCTACCTGTAAAGTTCTACAATCGACTCCTGTATTACATGTAATTGGCCCGGAGCTATAAAAGACCTTGTGCCCAAACCACAACGGATTTAGACCCCTGCTATCTAAATATTTGTAGATTCTTGTTCTTAGACGCATCATCGTGGAAATGAGAAACCATCAGAAAGAGATTGCCATTCTTTTCATCGACTTCATGAAAGCTTTTGACTAAGTAGAGAGAAACAAACTGTTCCGGAATCTTCATGCGTATGGCATCCCTGAGAATATCGTCAACACCACACACAAAATATATATGAAAGCACCTCTACAAGTCCTACTAAATCCCAAAGCGGAAACTACTAATTTGTGTCTTCCGTAGTGCCATACACACGCACGCGCACGCGTGTATGTGTGTGTGTGTGTGTGTGTGTGTGTGTGTGTGTGTGTGTGTGTGTGTGCGCGTGCGTGCGTGTGTATGTGTGTGTGTACGCACGCACACAAACACATAATTAAATTAATTAAATATATTCCGTTGCATATAGATAAATTGTCCATATTTACCAACAAATGTAGCTACTAGCTAATTGTTTGCGTATACGATGCAACGTCGGTGTTCGCTAGATGGAGCTTTTAAATTGATACATTCATTTATGTCAGTGTAGCATCCAATGTTTCAACTAAACCCGTCCCGGTCTCCCCACTCAAGAGTTAATAACTTCCGTGTTTGCTGCTCGTCCAATGTATGCGTCTCTACCTGTCGGAGAATGATGGAAACAGATGGCGAATTACGTGATGAACCACTCTCCAGATGGCCTCACAGTGGCTTCTTTACCGGAAAATATCGGGTGTAAGCTGGTAAGTAACAATTTAGCTTAGCACATTACGCTATCGGCAATATGCTTCGAACTGACATCCCTACGTTCCTTATGCAACTGAAAACGAATTGCTGTTAATGCACTTATTAAACGTGTCTGTGGAACATGTCAGGGCGGATCCAAGTTTTTAAAGGAGGAATCGAAGCTTGGTGCCGGGTTAGTGTGGGAGGGGGTCCTACCCACCAGAAAATGCTTAGACAAAACATTTAAGTGCTTATTTATTTTACAATTGACACTGTTTTTCAGTCAATTAATAATATATTTCAGTTGATTATAATAAGTTTACCTGGTTTCATATCACATATACCCATAGCAGAATCGTGGCCACAAAATGGTGGTTGGAACCCCCTGCATCCGACCCTGCTCTCTGTAATCGGATCCCGTGGCGAAGGAATTACATGGCTTGCAAACCTTGAACGAAGTGTCACATTAGGAATGCACAACAACTTCAATCACCTTTCCAACAACGTCGATGTATGTGCGTATTTAATATTTATCAATGCCAACCTATTTATCAATGTCATGCTATACTTCCACAATTTACTGCGTCAGTGCCAGCGCAGGGGAAATACAAAACTGTACGTCCCTGGGTGGGCTTGAACCACCAACCTTTCGGTTAACAGCCGAACGCGCTAACCAATTGCGCCACAGAGACATCTGTAGTACCCTGGCCGGTCCAAAAACAAATGATTGAAATCTTCAGTGCCCGTGCACGACTCCAGGCGAGACATTAAACAGTAGTAATAATAATAATAATTAAACTTCTGTGGCGCTTAAATCCCCAAGGACCCGAGCTCAGAGGCGCAAGATGAATATATTATCATGAACAGGGATGCACAAAAGTCATTATCATACAGCTGTATAAACCCCTTGAGGGTTCTTAGAAGTGAGAAATGGTTACAACCAGGGGCCGCTGCCCGCGAACGTCCCAAGCACATGGGCTTCAGTGAATTTAATGAGTATTTGGAGACGTCAGAAGACACGTTTTATTCCAACAGTAAATCCAACAACAGAACACAACGTCGAATGTCCAACACTCAACATACGGTCTGTGGTCAGGAGCACAAAATCAAATGTACAGAGTTGAGACATATATGTCACACGGCTTCATGCACTGTGGAACTTCGAGCCATGGGGTGACCGGTGCTACTTGTTACAATTTTCAGTTAAAGTCACTTTTTGTGAAAAGTATATTAGATGTATTATTTCTGTCAAAGTAGGCATTAAATGCATTATTCGTGTTCATGAAATGTACCATACCATTGATGTTCCATGTTGTAGTTAGGTACATGTGTGAAGTTTTCCAGGCAACTAGCCCCGTAAGCGGGACCAGTTGTTACAGCAAAGAACGCGTGAATCGCAAAACAAGTGTCACTCGTACATGTTACGGTTATTGGATTATATACACTGATACATCGTGTGCACAGTGTGCATAACAAGGTAGGTGTAGATGTAGGTGTGCATAACAAGGTAGGTGTAGGTGTAGGTGTACATAACAAGGTAGGTGTAGGTGTAGGTGTACATAACAAGGTAGGGGTAGGTGTAGGTGTATATAACAAGGTAGGTGTAGGTGTAGGTGTACATAACAAGGTAGGTGTAGGTGTAGGTGTAGGTGTAGGTGTAGGTGTAGGTGTAGGTGTAGGTGTAGGTGTGCATAACAAGGTAGGTGTAGATGTAGGTGTGCATAACAAGGTAGGTGTAGGTGTAGGTGTATATAACAAGGTAGGTGTAGGTGTAGGTGTACATAATAAGGTAGGTGTAGGTGTAGGTGTATATAACAAGGTAGGTGTAGGTGTAGGTGTACATAACAAGGTAGGGGTAGGTGTAGGTGTGCATAACAAGGTAGGTGTAGGTGTAGGTGTACATAACAAGGTAGGTGTAGGTGTAGGTGTACATAACAAGGTAGGTGTAGGTGTAGGTGTACATAACAAGGTAGGTGTAGGTGTAGGTGTACATAACAAGGTAGGTGTAGGTGTAGGTGTAGGTGTAGGTGTAGGTGTAGGTGTAGGTGTAGGTGTAGGTGTGCATAACAAGGTAGGTGTAGGTGTAGGTGTACATAACAAGGTAGGTGTAGGTGTAGGTGTACATAACAAAGTAGGTGTAGCTGTAGGTGTGCATAACAAGGTAGGTGTAGGTGTAGGTGTATATAACAAGGTAGGTGCATGTGCAGGTGTACATAACAAGGTAGGTGTAGGTGTAGGTGTACATAACAGGGTAGATGTAGGTGTAGGTGTACATAACAAGGTAGGTGTAGGTGTAGGTGTTCTCAGCTTCATAAACTAAGCTTTTAATTTTTAGTTACCAAAGAGGGTTAATTCCACGGATTCTTACGTAATAAACAAATGTGAATGGAATATAAATTATTGAATAGAGTATGAAATAGTGAATGTAATACAATGCCACTTCTACTTGATTGACACACATAAGTACGCACTCACGCGCACACGAACGAAAGTCCACATTTTAATTAATCGTGCAATGTTTTTAATTGCTCAAATAGGATTTTCATCCAAGGCAAAACACCCAGATAGCAAGTGGAAAAGGAAGCCATTGGATTATCTAGAGTAAAAAAATTTCATGTACAGATCCGCATAATGTTCATTTTGCTTGTCATCTTCCACGTCCGTGTCTCGTATGTCCCGTGCATCTCGCCTGCCGCTGTCGGTGTCTGTCTAACCTGTTCCTGGCCTGCTCGCGTCCGATTCGACATGTTTGTCTTGTGCGAAAGGTAGACATATTTTCTTCGCCCTCTTTGGTTTTGTTACAACGTTTACCTTTCTTTTGTTTAATAACTCTCCCTTCTCGGAAGTGTCGGTGATGATGGCCGATTTTCTTTTTCTCAGTTGTGTTGCAGATGCTTTTCGAGGAGCTGCCTTCGGGTATAGCAATAGGTCCTCAGGCGTGTGCCTTTTTGAGGAGCTGCCTTCGGGTATAGCAATAGGTCCTCAGACGTGTGCCTCTCAGATGACTCCGGTGATCCTTGACTAGTCGATGCTGCTGGTGATCCTTGACTGGTCGATGGTGCTGGTTCTGTCGCAGGTCTATTCACATTAACGCATGCTGCGGACAGGAATGCATCGTCGGGGAATATATTCCTGATCATGGGATAGATGCCTGCTGCTTTAAATGATGACGTTATGTTGCAGCGTGAGAACGCTTTACCAAACGCTTACCCACTCAGTCCTGCAACATCATAAATGGTGATTGTCTTAGCTGGAAGTGAGAGCACCCAAGAGTCGCATGCCGTGTTGAAGTATCGTTTGAAGGGCCCATATACTCCTATATATAAGGGCTGTATTCGATAATTGCAGTGTGGGGTGACAATAGACAACCTTTTTTTCTGGCGCCATTTCCACCATCTCTACAGACGTGTGACTTTCATTGTTATCCATCACTAGAACTCCACGTTTCATTACATATACATCCATGTGCTCAATTAAGTGCCCTAGTACTTTATGGAACAACCCTAGTACTTTATGGAACAACCCTAGTACTTTATGGAATAATTAAGAATTTATCCATCCAGACTTGGTGGCAAGAACCAGACTTCCATTTGGAGCCCCGTCTATCATGTGATCGCGGAAGTTTACACGTGCAAATATATAGGCATTGGACATGGCATGACCAACAACATCTGTGCAGCAACAAAGGGAGACAAGGGTGCCACGTTCAGCGGAAGTTGTCTGACCAACCTGTTTCAGTTCCTTTTGGGTCAATACTTTGCCAGGTTTCTCAACGGTTGTCAAACCAGTTTCATCTAAGTTACATATCTGACGCGCTTCATAGGCATGCCTACATATAACGGTTTCAAAATTCTCGAAGAACTGAGACACATTTGTTACGTTGAAGCTAGTAGCACGCCACAAACTAGTTGCCTCTGGCATCCGCATACCTTCGTTTCTGCGCTTAAGGAAAACATGCAACCAATCAACTCCCACCATTTTATTGGCATGCCATGAAGATGGGCATGTCTTTCCATTTCGCTCAGTGTACTCGTCGCTAGTCGCTAGTTGCTAGTCGCTAGTCGCTAGTCGCTAGTCGCCTAGTAGTACACCGAGTTAGACCATGAAACATCTTCGATGATGTGCCCAGGTACGTCGACAAGGCTTCCTCCTCAGCATCGGTAAACACCTGGAAACATTAGACATGCAGAACATTAAATCAACAAATAGACATTCGTTCGTAAGTACGTACACCTGTAGGCCCCACGTGCGTAGAGTTATATAAATATCCAAACACAATATTTATTCGCTCTAAATATATTATTTATACCTAGACCTACATGTTTAGCAGCAAACGACTTCTTGTAGCATCGGTCTACAGTATCTACACTCCTCATGGCGTATGTCACAAAACGACCAAGTGTACATCGGTTTGCACCAAAATCCTTCGCCACGCTTCTATTGGACCGTTGATTTTCAATTACATCGTAAACGGCGTCCTTCATCTTTTCTTCAGGGAACACACCCCTCTTCATTGCTGGCCGATTCCGTACGATTGTAGTCATGCCGTTGACCTGTAAGCACTGGCACAAATACATCTTCAGAGTTTTCTATCCATGACTAATTGTTAACCATAATCAAAAAGTGACTTCAAAGAATTCACCAGGGTAGATGTGACGAAGTAACCAGGAATGGGTTTAGCTTTTAGTGCACTGAATACTTTAATTTCCTCTACACATAGGTTTGCCAATAATAAAATTGTGCAGTTGAGCGTGATAAATAACGACCGCTCCCTTACTGGCCCTAAGCTAAATACTAACAGTAATGGATCACATATAAATGCTCACACAATTTCAGAATGCCATATTGAACACAAACAAATATGGAATAATGTTGCGCCAGTCAATACGGGGACCCACGAGTCGGCTAATCGGACCCTATGCATCCCTGCTCATGGGTGCCTCATCACAATTATATGCACACAATCAGTTTTACTAAAAAGTATACCAGATTGTGCCAAAATAGATTTCAGGCATTGACAGAAGTATTATCCGTTATTGACAATATGTTAGTATTGATAACGGGTACATGTGCGTCATACATAGTGCAGCACAGACCTACGTCATCAAACGATGAACAAGATTGTATCATTTCTAAGTAGGTCCTACTCTTCGGCATCAGACGATTCTACATCTGGTAAATGGTATTTTGTATTTTTTTTCTCAGAGGACGTTGCATTTTGTGTACGCCTGCGATATAACATACAGACCCGTAGCCAGCTTTTCACAAGGGGGGTTCATTTTTCCAAATACAGAATACACGGGCCGCCACAAGTTCATGTGATGCCATATATTCTTAATCGACTCCAGGAGGACGCCACCAGTTTACACGGGTGTCATATTTTCCCAAACAAACTCCAGGGGCATTACAAGTTCATATGGGGGAGGGGTCATATTTGTCCAACACAGAAAGTGCCACAAGTACTGTGCACAAACCACTGTCTACACATTCAATTGTTTCATAAAATAAGACAAAAGTAAAACAGTGATTAATTCCTTTAATTGTGCACTGAGATCGAAAGAAAAATAAAGATATATACACATATACACAAGCACCACACACACACGCACGCACGCACGCACGCACGCACGCACGCACGAGCGCAAACACACACACACACACACACACACACACACACACACACACACACACACACACACACACACATACACTTCCTGGGTGAATTATATATTAAACAAAAATGATTAAATTTAGAAAATAGTTCCTGAATATTGTGCATTATGAAAAGCACAGTCACATGTCGAAGTCTAAATTGATGTCAGATAAGAGCAGTCAAATGTCGAGATCAAGTGTGATAATTCCCAGAAATTATGCAAGCCTTTGTGCAGAGAAAGAGGGCGATTGAGGGGCACATGAGGCTATCTGAGCTATGAATGAGCAGCAGATCATTGTGCAAGTTTAGACCAGTATCAATTTAAGAAAGCTAGCAGTACACAACGCTGGTCTCATGTCTTGCTGTATACACACACCTTTGTTTGCACTATGCTTTGCAATTAACTTGATACGTTAATTCATTAAATTACAAATAACTCATAAATTCTCTAATTAAATCAAATTAACCTAATTTCTCAGGTCAATTAAATTAAATTAATCTCACAATTTAATTCAATTAACAATTAATGTTACTCAATTAACTATTACATCATTTGTTGGTAGACATGTTTACACTTTTAAAACAGTTCTAAAAGCACAAGATTTATAAGAGAACTGTGTTTTGTAACTTTATTGGAAAGATGTTTGCTCATTAAATATTTACATGCCAAGACATTACTTCATGGGGCATTTGATCACATTTTAAAAGTTGCAGATACTTATAAAAAAATTCTGATAGTGTTAAAAAGTTGTGGCTGAAGAAAACTAACACAATCAGGCAATTACATACATAATTTCAATGCACCAAGTTGTTATTTATGCAGTGTTTTATACTAAATCATTAGACAGGTTTCCCCATTACACACTAGCATTTAAATACGTATACATTATTTGTTATACATCACTTGAATTGGCATGCTTTTGATTTAAGTTGGCATTGTAAAAAGATCCCAAATTGAGGCTATATTACCTTTCTCTACATCTCCCCATTAACGGTTATAATGTACACACGACAAAATAATTATAGACGCATAGGTCTACTGGCCCCATAGGCCCACTTGGCTGCAAGTTGCCAGCCCCAAATGTTTACTTTAAACAGAGATTTGCTGAATCCACGGTTAGCCATCAACTTCCCTCCGATTCACAGGTGCCTGAAGTACCAGCCCACCCCAGTTGGTACAGTGCATTTATGCTCTGTTGTGATCTCCCCCCCCCCATTCACACATGCCTGAACCTAATCTTTCATTAGTGACTGGAATAGTGATTGCAAGCTTTCTGAAAACACCTGGATAACATGGCTGTGAACTATCAAGTAAAATCAACTGTTAAATGTGCACTTAATTGAGAGTTAATTGGGATTTTGTCAATTAAATTAAATGAACCCCTTTTTGGAAAGTTATTAAATTGAATTAAATTAATTATCCTTTCTGGAAAAGTTAATTAATTAAATAAACTTTAGTTAATTAAATCAGCAATTGAAATGAGCCCATGCCTGATGCTTTGTGTGTGTGTGTGTGCGTGCGTTGCGTGTGTGCGTGCGTACGTGCGTGTGTGCGTGCATGCGTGCATGCGTGCGTGCGTGCGTTTGTGTGTGTGTGTGCGTGTGTGTTTGTGCGTGTGTGTGTGTGTGTGTGTGTGTGTGTGTGTGTGTGTGTGTGTGTGTGTGTGTGTGTGTGTGTGTGTGTGTGTGTGTGTGTGTGTGTGTGTGTGTGTGTGTGTGTGTGTGTATGTTATGAATATGTGGAGGCCATATAGCATGCCACCACAACAAAGAGAGTAATTGGCTTGCTAACTTGTTAACTGTATTCCTTCAGTGAGCATATATTTTCTAAAACCATAACTGCTTACAAGTCTTCATGTTGTTTGAATAACGGCTTAGCGACTGTCTGTACATTGTCCACTGCTCTCTGGCTGTTACCAACTGACCATACGTAAGGTGATTTGGTAACACATTTATAGTTAGAATAGGTTTCTGTTTCAAACAAATCAGAGAGTTGTATAATATATAATATATTATTAGATTTGAACCCCCCTCTGAAAAATGTGAAACCCCCAAAAATGTGAAGATACCTGTAATATTATGTTTTAATAAACGTGAACCCTCCTTTTTTGCAAAAATGTGAGACCGCATCTCAAAAGCGTGAACCCCTCCCGCAATATTATTTAGCATTTTTTATAAACGTGAACCCCCCTTTCCAAAACGAAACCCCCTTCTAAAAAGCGTGAACCCCCCAATAACATGAAGATAATATTATTTTCATAAAATTGAACCCCATTTAAAAAAATGTGAACCCCCTTCTCGAAAGCGTGAACCCCCTTGTCCAAAGCGTGAACACCCCAATAATATGTAGATAATATTATTTTCATAAACGTGAACGCCCCTCTTTTTCAAAAATGTGAACCCCCTTCTCAAAATTATTATTATGAAAATAATATTATTATTTTCATGTTACTGGAAGTTCACACTTTTGGAAGAGAGGGGGTTATGATAAAGGGTTCACATTTTTGAACAAGGGGATTCATATTTTTAGAACCCCCCCTCCCAGCTACGTCTGATATGCCACTTGCTCGGAAGGATCTGATTGCGTCCGACCTGATGTATTACGGCGAATATTACTTGCAGTTTAATGTTCCTTTCTCAGACATTCCCTCGTCTCGTTTAAAATCATTTCACGAAAAATCAAACCTATCTAGTATCCAGTACATGCCCGTCCTCGGGGGGTTCCGGGGGTTCGAACGAATCCCCTTTTGAGAGAATTTGCTTTAGCTGTAAACATTTTCAGAAATCATCCCAGAAATCCCGGCTGAATATGTACGCACGGACCCCCTTTTCAAACCCCTGAGAACTGGCCTTAAACTAAGAAAAAGTAAGGAAGGGAAAATTAATGCATTGCAGCTTTAGCCGCGTTTAACCTGACCACGTCAACCTATACCCTCGGGTCAATGCCAATCATAAGGAATTATGTGACACGTACACACGACTCTACTGTAGTTTATCTCGTACATAGTAGTGCACATACACTACACTCTGAAGTAGGCATTGATTGTTCAAGGGGCACACAAAGTTCATCGCGTTCACGGCGTCTCTGTGGCGCAATCGGTTAGCGCGTTTGCCTGTTAACCGAAAGGTTGGTGGTTCAAGCCCACCCAGGGACGAGCGCTTTTTGGAAGGGAATAAATACAATTGGTGGCCAACAACAACTCTACAAAAAATATCATAGAGAAAGTTACGAAACTCAAGGGGACAAATTTACTAATTGCAATGAAGAACCGTAAGTACATATGCACTAGATCTATAGGGTGTTTCAAAACACCACCCAACTTTTGCCTTATTAAAAATGTTGCGTAAAAATGGGCCCCTTCACATCCACTTTTATGCCATCATCACACGTTTCACAAATAAATTGTCCACATTCGTACTATGCACAGTCCTGGTGCCAACGCCACACATTGTCCACACACGTACCATGCACAATCCTGGTGCCAACACCGCACATTGTCCACACACGTACCATGCACAATACTGGTGCCAACACCGCACATTGTCCACACACGTACCATGCACAATCCTGCGGCCAACACCGCACATTGTCCACACACGTACCATGCACAGTCCTTGTGACAACACCGCACATTGTCTACACACGTACCATGCACAGTCCTGTTCAAACGCCGCACATTGTCCACACACGTACAATGCACATTCCTGATACCAACGCCGCACATTGTCCACACACTTACCATACACAGTCCTTGTGCCAACACCGCACATTGTCCACACACGTACCATGCACAGTCTTTGTGACAACACCGCACATTGTCTACATACGTACCATGTACAGTCCTGTTAAAATGCCGCACATTGTCCACACACGTACCATGCACATTCCTGATACCAACGCCGCACATTGTCCACACACTTACCATACACAGTCCTTGTGTCAACGCCGCACATTGTCTACACACGTACAATGCACATTCCTGTTCAAACGCCGCACATTGTCCACACACGTACCATGCACAGTCCTGATACCAACGCCGCACATTGTCCACACACGTACCATACACAGTCCTGATACCAACGCCGTACATTGTCCACGCTCGTACCATGCACAGTCCTGATGCCAACGCCTCACATTTTCCAAACACGTACCAAACACCGTCCTGGTGCCAACGCCGCATTGTCCACACACGTACCATGCAGAGTCCTGGTGCCAACGCTGCACATTGTCCACACACGTACCATGCACAATCCTGGTGCCAACGCCGCATATTGTCCACACTCTTTCCCTTCCTTACTCACCAAAAACAATTCACAGCATTTCAACATGTTGTACTATTGTGTTACGTATTAAGTGTTTTGCTTGCTTATAATTATGTTTGTGTTATTATTATTGTTATTATTCTATTATGATTGTATTATTATAATTTGTTTTATTTATTATATAACTCTGTTATACACTATGCAATTACTGGTGCGTAGGCTGCACCAACATCCCGACCAAAGTGGGCCCATGTTAACAAAGGCTGGGGTGCGTTTTGGCAGCACAACATGGCTTCTGGTTTTTCGCTTTTTTTTTAAAGACCGATGCATGCACTTTAAATCTAAAATGTACACATCAGAGCATACACAACTGGCTTGTATACACCATAGTTTCCATTGTCTTCAACGCGCACAAATGGAAACGTGACATTTGGAAAATAGTGCTAATATTTTACGAAAAGTATAAAAAATATTATTTTTGAGGTCAGCTGTTTGCAATTGATGTTCACGCTTCCGACCAACGTGCATTCGTTTTTCCCTTGAAAGTATATACTATAGTAACGTCAAATGGTAGGGCCTGGTTTTGACGTTGTTTCCGTAATTCAACAGTGTTAATAAAACATTACACTAGGGACCTATATAGATTGATGTTGTGATCATTCAATCAGGCTCTGTACTTTACCGCCCTGTATGGCATTGTTTCACCGGTGACAAATTGTCTTGCCTTCCGAATACGGGGTGCACAAAACGCTCGTCCCTGGGTGGGCTTGAACCACCAACCTTTCGGTTAACAGCCGAACGCGCTAACCGATTGCGCCACAGAGACGCGATGCATCCAGGTAAAAGTTTCTCAGTTTTATTTGGGTGCTTTGACGTAAACGTGACGTTATGGGTGATGTATGGGTGATGTATGGGTGAGTCCGCGTAGCCACGCGGACTTAGCATGGTTAATGGACATTTAGTCGGCATGCATCGCCATTCACTTGGTTCCGTGCTCGGACAGAGAGATGCGTTTTAACGACGGGTCTATGCCTCATTGACCATCAATAACCACAGCCACAGGACACCTGAGCTGTCGACCGTACGTCACGCAGCTGTAGAAATGAGTGCGTGACAAGAAACAGTGATTGATGTACAAGGACAAATAGTATTTGTGCAGTAATTACAACTTGGCTGAATGCTTCCCATAGAAGTCGAGTTGGTGTTGGAAGGAACAGGTCTGCCAGGGAGTGAAGTGTAAAGCGACTTGAGCAGTCCCAAGGACTGGATACCGCGCTATATACGAACTTTTTTCCTTTGTTAATATTTTACACACATAACTCACACTATTTACAGGTAGACCTTGTGGGATTTTGCCTATAAGCCTATTTGTCACCATGTTATATGATTTTATTTATAATGCATACACTATTGTACACGCCGTAGAGCAATTAATTGGATGCAGCGCTGTATAGGAAACCTATTATTTATTAATAGTGCAATTTCATCACACAAAAGTTAAGTGGCCCAACTGTGAGAAAGTTTGCCGTTATTTTTACCGATAATCGGGCACCGTTTAGTGTGCGACGTAGGGATACGTGCATTTAGTCCAGTCGATTGCGCTTTAACGACGGGTTTATGCTTCACATCAAATATATATTGCGCTGTTGAGGGGACTGAGGACATCTCGCTTCAGTACGTCTCTGTGGCGCAATCGGTTAGCGCGTTCGGCTGTTAACCGAAAGGTTGGTGGTTCAAGCCCACCCAGGGACGAATGCTTTTGTACTCTCTATATCATGTCAACAAATAAATTGTGGTATTCGTGGAATTGAATATCACCAGTGCATTTCAAGGCTTTCCAGATGACGGGAACAGGATCAAAATGTCATGGCCAACCAGCGAGAGCATTTGCTGGTAAGTCATCGCACAGTTGAATATATATGTTAATGGTTTCGCTAGTGCATCGGATTCGTAAATTAGTACACACCGAAAAGTGTTATCACAACAATAACGCTTACTGGTGGGTAGAAAAATCACAACATTAGCGTCAGAACGCAAACGTCTGTCGAATAATTTCGAACCCAATTCGACATCTGGACGGCAGAATGTATTTTTAGGATAAAACAAATTTATGTTTCCATCAAAAGCAAAGACACTAGGTTGCACATGATAGACTAGCTTAATATGCATTGCAGGTAAACTGACATGCATATGTATAGCAACTTTGCCAATTCCTATGATGCTTCAATGCCCATATCCAGCATTAAGGTCACCTCGCTATTAAGGTCACTTTGGTCCAATCACGTGGGTGACCATAATACAGAGGTTTTACTGTAGTTTGTGGTATTGTGTGTTATGTTAGTCAAGTCAGGCTAGTGTAAAATGGTATTCCAAATTTGTACATGTATTATTGATGTTGGTTCTGATCACTCATCAAATGGAAGCATATTTTGTGTCTGTGTACATGTTGTGTTTGTGTACATGTTGTGTACGGGGAATACAAAAGTCGTTCGTCTATAGGTGGGCTTGAACCACCAACCTTTCGGTTACCGATAGCGCAACATAGACGCGATGTTCCCATGTGCTGAGCCCAAGTTCCTAATCAATCGAACTAGAAATCCCGCTGCGTACATGTACATTAGGTGAGTGCGTGAATGCGTGAGTGAGTGTGTGCGTGAGTGCGTGAGTGAGTGGGTGCGCTAGCGAGTGAGCGAGTGTGAGCGGGTGTGTGAGCGTCGACGATTCCGTGCGTCGGTGCGTGCAACAATTGCTGTCCAGCTGGCGATTAGATTGAACAGTGCGAAAACGCGCAAACCTACATGTGGAATTTCATGTGAAAATTCAATTAGGCACTAATGAAAACGTGATCTTTGTGTGCATGGGCCTATTCACGCACATCATAGGTACTAACGTTATTTAATTAATTGAACGAATTCTTGTTGACGGGACTGAGAATGCACACGTAGGGGAGACCGGGGCTAGTTGTATACAGGGGCAAGTTGTTACAGAGTCGTTTTGCGAAAACATTAAAATATATAGAGATACAATCGACAGTAGTTGGTTGGAAGTCCAACCACAAACACACTGTCCAAAAATAGTAACGAAGTGTGGACAAAAATTACTTTTTAACCACCTAAGACTTTTTGATATGTTCACATAATATCATTTCATGCAGCCACTTGTTATGTTTCTTGGATGAAACTTGAGACATGTCTGCTATATAGTTTAACGGGTTATGCCAAGTAGAATTTTAACTGAAATTCAGGATTCGCTATCGTCCACATGCGTTCAACTACAAAATTGTGTTTGGGGCAAGTTGTGACAGTTGTATTGGGGCAAGTTGTTACAACTGTAACAACGCCCGGGCGGCTCGTACCGATGGCTCAGCCAACGAGTTTTGTGCTGATGACTGAAAGAACACAATTTATTTAACAACGACATGTGTTTTATTTCGCATGTGAAGCCTAGCGCACTGGTTTATGATCAGTACTGTAAACGCCAGCAGCTTCAAACAAAATTGACAGTATCTCAGAAGGGCAGGTTACACATAGGTAGAAAATTGTTGAACTTTCGATAAGCCAATGGCTTCCTTGTCCAATTTTCGATTTTTTGCTAGTCTCATTTAAAATTAATTCTGCAAAAAACGAACCTACCTAGTATCCACTGCAACTTGCTAGCTCGCTTGTGCGACTTTTGTATGTATTTTTTTTGTGAAATCATCAGACAAACTATTAAATTAGTTAATGTTTGTTCAAGCATTAACTAAAGTGAAAATTGAAATGCTGAAAATTCACGATTTTCTTCTCTGGCAATTTGTTCAACTTTGCCATGTGATCGGCGAGAGGATGGAGGCATTGACCCACAAAGTGTTCTCAAGTCTCAAGTGGTTTACTCCAAACAGCCCAAGCTTGGGCTAACGCAGGAGTTTGACCATTTTGACCATTTTGGATATCCACTATTTTGATCCTTACCAGTTGTAACGACTAAAGTCCATTCTTTCGATGATTTGACCAAAAATGGGCATTTTTTTAAAACAGACTGTGCATATTACTTAAACTAGTCACACACTACACGTCTGGACATAAGTGAACCGGATTCGCAATGGGCTGAACCATTTGAGGAAGCAGCTTTAATATATGACGCTGTGAACATCTTACATTGTGTATAAGATGTAAAAGTGTGTGTAATCCAATTAATGTAATAACAGTAATATGTACGAGTGACACTTGCTTTGCGATCCACGCGTTCTTTCTTATAACAACGTGCCCCTATGATGTAACAACTTGCCCTTTTTTCACAAAAAGTGACTTTAATTGAAAAATGTTACAACTAGCTCCGGTTTTCCTTACATCGCGTCTCTGTGGCGCAATCGGTTAGCGCGTTCGGCTGTTAACCGAAAGGTTGGTGGTTCAAGCCCACCCAGGGACGATCAGTTTTGCATTTCTTTATATGAAAAGTAGGCACACTGAACTGGTTGATATAACCACGTAAGGATTAAACAAGTGCGTGTTGCGTGTGCGAGTGCACGTGCGTGTGTGTGTCGTCGCTGGAAATAATCCTTTGGGTCTATATATGTTTTTCCACATGTTAAGAATAACCCAGTTCACTATCTTATGTACATTCCGTTTGTTGAAACATTTATCGTACTTTGTCTCTGAAAAAGGTTGTAGTCTGGCTATTTTATCGGAAATTCGTGAAAATGTTCATCAAGTTCAGTCTGCCGATGGCAGTCGAAACGTTGAGTAAGTAATCAAAATAGTTGTGGTTGAAGAAAATCGTAATTCATAGTTTATCGGAAGTTTTAAATATGGTCGTCATCCCTCATCCATGGGGCAAAACAATGGCGTATTGGGGGGGGGGGGAGTGGGGGTTGAGAACGAACAAGCACATCGTGTTTATGTGGCGCCGTCGGTTAACGCGTACGGCTATGGACCTAAAGGTTGGTGGTGCAAGCCCACCCAGGGATTTCTGTACATGAAAAGTATGCACACTGAACTAGTTGATATAACCACGCAAGGATTAAAACAAATATGACATTGTTGGCATGTGTATATATGTATTGGAAAACAGTTACACTTGTCTGATAATGGAACTCTACAGCGGTTTTAGTAAAGTTCCACAGAGAAAACGTAATGATCAAATGGACACGATTTTAAAAATTGAATTTACCTATTCCTTTTTTCACGGTTAGGCATAATCTGTGGATCACAGCTGTTTAACCAAACCACACAGTCCACATTTAATAATATAACATTATTATGTTTTACTATTTTCGTTAGGAGACTGTTTCTTGCAGTTTGCTAAAGGAAGGGTAGTTTTGTTTTATCTGGTACCCCCGTACCAGATCCACTGTTGGTATCACATGCATGGGGAATTTGTCAAAATGTAGACTCGACGTGGTGAATGTTGAGTTCTGAGCGGAACACTGTTAGTAAACAAACAAGACCAAATAGTTTTGCATTTCCCAATGAATATGTGGACACAGAACGTCACGTCACGTCACGTCTCTGTGGCGCAATCGGTTAGCGCGTTTGGCTGTTAACCGAAAGGTTGGTGGTTCAAGCCCACCCAGGGACGAACAGTTTTGCATGTCTGTACATGAAGAGTAGACGCACTGAACTGGTTGATATAACCATCCAAGGATTAAGACAAATGTGACATTGTATTGGAAAACAGTTACCATTTTCTGAAAATTTTAAGTTACAGCTGTGAGTAGTCTATTGACAAGTCCTTCCCTCAAATGTTAGCTAATTTCCATAAAGAATACTTAACTTCGCGAAGCGTTCAGTGAACGTTTGACGTAGATCACGTAATAATGGTAGAAACACGCACCGCGTTGCGAACAATTGTACGTAACTATTGTTCTGAGATACGTAGTCTATGTCAAACGTCCACAAAATACGCAATATCCCCACACCCGGGAAATCTTGAATGTTTTTAATGCACGAACCACCACCATGGACCCCCGGGCACGCCTACAAAAGAGATATGAGAGAACTACTATTGTTCCGAGATCACTGGATCACTCCGCCAACTATGAAATGAAATCGGAAAGATTCGGAAAGCCGGGGGTGAACCGCTTTGAACGCTTTCTCGCTTTTTGGACGAAATGTCCCGCTTTGTGAAAATATGTTTTTAATCACTGTAAAATCGCTGTATTTGAAGCACGCGAGAGAATTAGAAGTTATTTCTTTTGTGTGAAGTGATTTTAAATGTTATCGCGCGTGCGTTCACCGCGAACAGTACTCAAAACAGGGACCTCTATAAACAACACATTAGAAACGACGAACAATGCTAGAAACGACAAAAGTTAATCGGAAGAGAATGCTTCCTGCTTTCTACACAACACTCTTCTGCTTTTCCCCGAGCAGATGTTGCCACTGTGTCGGGTTCACACGGAAAGGCCACAGATGTTCCTCCACGCACCACAAATAGAACTCTTTTAAATGGGAAGGGAGGGAAATTCAGGCAGATAAGGAAGTGGGAAATCAAAAGGCCAGGTGGAGGTAAATGCAACGTGACAATACACCCAGACCATACATTAACATTAGCAACAGCTGCCATTACCTAGAGCTGCAGCGTATTCTCGAGAGTGGGCGCTTTCTCGCATTCACGGAT
This sequence comes from Lamellibrachia satsuma, assembly GCA_033239005.1. Lineage (NCBI taxonomy): Eukaryota > Metazoa > Annelida > Polychaeta > Sabellida > Siboglinidae > Lamellibrachia > Lamellibrachia satsuma. The sequence goes on along the minus strand of BSQZ01000020.1, from coordinate 3,568,541 downwards.
AATTCCCAAGGTGGATGTGCAGCTATATATACTTAACCCCGTGTGAATTCAGCAGCTAAATTAGCACTACTTCTAGACAGACTTCGACTGGTGAAATCATGAGAGCAAATATATTGCAGAATGTTAAAACGATCGCTTCGGATGTACAGAGGCTCGCGGCGTTTTAGATACTTTTTTGGCGAGGACATGTTCACGAAAGCACACTTTCAATTATTAATCAATTGCCTGATTACTAAAAATGGTACAATTTTCAATAAAAGGACAACTTGGTTATAAATAGGTTGCAGTCAGACATGCACGAAGGTTCCATTTGTGGGTAATTGTGTGAATCCCAAAGTTGGTTAAAAAAAAGACACCGCTGTGTGTTAATAATGTAGTAGAATATAATATTTCAGCAAGGTCAATATGTCGGATTGCAACTTGTGAGTTGGGCTCTGCATTTACACGAAGAAATGTCGGTAAACTCGGGTATATGATGGACATATCTGTCCTCAATGCCCTTCCAATGTGTGTAGGGCCTACATGTGCCACTTTTGAGATAGTTAGTGATGATAATTTGTAGCAGTAGTTTGTTCGATACGCATTCAATTGTGATGTTTTTACTTGTAAATGGTCTTTCATCTCAAAGCATACGCACACTTCTTTAGAATTATTTCGATTCACTAACATCTCATGAGCATTAGCCATACGTCCCAACTCTTACCAGTTTAAGGCTTGCGGATTTTTTTATATGTGACGGTCTTATGGACGTAGGAGACAGTTCGTACGGTATAATGCGTTTTGAACAGGCAGCGAATAACAGATAACAATAGTTCAAAACACTTGCGAACAGCGATTCTCGGGGATATTTCAGCTGTGCACAGTCAGTTGCACCGAAAACCCGCTCTAGTTCACTGTTCTCTTCATTTGTGTCGATCTGGATCTTACTTAGCGTACATATTTCCCAGAACGTAATGACGTCTGCGTGTGCTACTTCACGCGATGAGTGTGCGGAAGATGACGCCGATTGGTCCCAGAATAGTTCACCGTGGCACTCCAATGTTGACGCCCACAAATTCCGGTTGAGTGTCTCCGGTTTTAACTTGACGTTTGCGGTATGTGAGGAACCGTATATGGCACTGGACGACGAAGGCCGGTAGGTCGAAGGTAGTGCCCATTGGGAAAGTACGATCAAGAAGAACGAACGCCTTGCCAAAGTCAGCGAGTCGGAATGGTTCTAAGTGTCCAGTTGAGTGGACTGTTCTCTGTCACGTGTGAGATGGTGTTCTTATATGTCACATTTAGCCAAATTTCGGTGGTGCACAGGGCGCTTAAATATTATGAAAACGCAAGAAGACGTAGAAGACGAAGAAGAAATGTGGCTACTTCGGAAATAGCATCTAAACTTGCGTGCGAAAACGAAAATATGGATTTAGTCAGACTAACAGATAAAAAGAACACCTTGGTTAAAACCACATTTTATCGACATTTTCAACGCGATTATGTACACTTTTGTTACGAATACAATTAATGTATCAGCTCATTGCTATGTAACATTGATATCTGAATACATGGTTAAATACAGAATACCCTGGACTTGGGCGTTCCCTTTAAGACGTGACTCGACCTGCTTGGCTGTAAAAAGTCGTGTGTTGCGGAGGCAGTGGTATCGCTGCTCTGCTCGTAGCAACGCCTGCAGTATTCGGATATGCCGATATGTAGGTGGATTCTTTGGCACGCTCTACCTTTTTTGCTGTGGTTTTGCTCTACCTTTTTGCTGTAGTTTTGCTATACCCTTTTGCTGTGGTTATATAATATGCTATCTTTTAAACCATTATTTTTACCGGCGGTTATTTGACATTCGTGTTAACCATGAACAAATATGTAACTTTTTAGATAAACCAGATAAGTAAGTTCACGAATCGTCTTCGAATTAGTTATGTTAAATTTACACCTTTTTTTAGCTTCAAGTTATCACGATCATCCGCCTTTTTAGGGTCTGCATTCGTTTGTGACCGTTCCCTTTAAGGTTCGACTCAATCTTCTTGGCGGTAAAAAAAGTCGTGTGCATAGGCGATGATATCGCTGCTATGCTCGTAGCAACGCATGTAATATTCGAATATGCCGATTGTAGATTCCTTGGCACGCTTTACCTTTTTCCTGTGGTTTTGCTATACCCATTTGCTATACCCATTTTGCTATACCCTTTTGCTGTGGCTATATATGTGATATCTTTTAAACTATTTTTTCCCTGCCGGTTATTTGACATTCGTGTTAGCTGTGAACAAATGCTTAACTTTTTAGACAAATCAGATAAGTAAGTTCACGAATCGTGTTCGAATTGTATGTTAAATTTACACAAGATGCTTAACTCTAAGTAATAACGATCATTCGCCGTTTTAGGGTCTGCATTTGTTTGTGATACTGAAATAGTTGTTTGTTTAAATTTTTTTTATTTACGTACGGCGCCCCGTTTTCAAACAATAATGCTTTAGTTTTGTAATGTATAATTGTCGTCTTTAATTATTGACGTCGTAATTAGTAATTTGGTGGTATTCCCAGCCACGACGCCTACTGTTATATATAATGCCGACAAAATATGTTTAAAGTTACAAAATCTTGTTGCTTTTAGCTTAGACACATTTGACTGCATAAATGTGCGTTTACATTTGTAAAATACACTTTTACTGCCATTTGTTTAGTTTGAATGTCAGGTATATACATGTCAAGAATATAATTTTACTTTGTATGCTGGGGGATCTTGGCGAGGATGGTGTAAGAGAACGTAAGTTAAAGGGTGTTAATGATGCGCCTTTCACGTTATCTCGTGAACGTCTCACTTCGATAGACTTTGTTCATAGATAGTGGACATTATTGTCACGTGGCACACGGTGGCTCGGCGGTTGGGGCACCGGACTATCAGTCCAGAGGATCTGGGATATGGTCCACCTCCTGCCTTTTTTATAATATGGCAGTTTCGTTCACCCCACTTTGCCTGTGTCTTTCGAAAGATACACTAAAATCCGTTGGTCTCTTCTGTCTGGTGTCTATGCCAGGGGAAGTAAAAGATTCCTCACAGGGAAATGGACCAACCTGTCGCGGACTCAGTGCGCCATATACAGCTGGTGATATCGATCTCTAAGCTCATTACTACCTCCCAGTTTAGCTGTGATCAGCTGTTTCGGGAGTACCTCATCAAGCAGCGAGCGTCAGCTGTTCGCTAGTTTAACAACATTGTCCAGAATCGGTCGATCGATCGCGTATTTGTTTTGGCAATAACGCAGCAGCGGATTATTTGGGAACAACTGCACCTTTAAATAGTGGCTTGTTTCCTCGCGGGCACAAAACGCGCCCCAGCGGTGCCGACCTGTTGCATGCAGCCACCAGGGCGTCGTTAACGGTAGCTTCTCTGGCGGCTAATAGTCCAGCAGCTGCACCGACAGCCCAGCACGGCTATGTAAACAGGCGAACGGGGGCGCGCGCGGCCGTCGAAGCAGCCTCGTCGCTCAGCGGAGAGAGCGCGTAACAGGCCGGCATCGCGACAGCCGCTGGCGTCGACGGCGCCCACAGACAGGTGGCGGTAAAGGATATAATTATAGCGGTGGTAACCCGACTCACAATCATACTTATTGCTCTCTCCGTCCGTCTCTCGGTCGCTAAATAAGGCGATATACAACCAGGAAGCACATTGGCCATCGGGTCTCCGCGAAGTCATCACACGAAGACAGGACTCTGCGCCGCACACGATTGCGTTGACAACGCCTCGTTGACGTTCTCGGAAGCCGCATCTTGAGATAGCTCTGCCCGACAACGTTCACCTCCGAGTTCCCCTGTATTGTTAACGCAGGGAGTCGTTGACACGACCAGGAGCCGAGTGCACCACATACGTAAGCACGCTTGTATTCTTGTTATCCCGCAATGTTTTTGTAACGTTAACCAAACTTCGTAGCTACTGGTAATCGGCTGATGTGTTGATGTTTTTTTAGTAGTGTTATCTTTGTTGTATGAGCATTAGCATGCCACCGCTGTGTCCCAACCACACGGCAGAGCTCATAGAGGATGACGAAGGTGGCGTGGAATCTCAGCTCGGCAGGTGGTTGCATTCACAACGACCTCTCGCTGTATAGACTCCAGTCGTAAGGAACAACATTGAAACCCCCGTTCTTGCTTGTATTAGTTTATGCTCCGATGACTATCGCCATTGAAGAGTCAAAGTACCGGAAGTCCTTTTTGATCTGTACCATGTTGGATCTGAGTCTATTACACTAAGGTCTCACACGCGAAAATGGATTTTCGTTGTTTAGATCCTTCAACAACATATCTGTCGAGGAATCAAAACAATGTCCATTTCTTGTGTTAGAAGTTCATGTTGTAGACATAGATCTAACCAACCACATGGCGCAGACCAACATGGACGTCCATTGTTTTGACTCTTCAACAGCGATGTAAGAAACATCGAATATCTTGGAACAGTTTGGCCACGTCATTAATTAAGGACATAAAAGAACCACTGATAACGACACGCACCCAGGCAGTGACCACCCTCAGTGCCAGCATATGAAGCTTGACTAGGCGATAATGTCCTGAAAAAAGGCTGACTAGTTGAATGATACCTCGTATTGGTAACAACATCAAATTATATCAACCACAACACCAGTGGCAAGTTGTGAAGTTTTTAAGATATTGAATTGGTATGAACATATTGATAGAACTATTTTTTAACTCAAGAAAGATAATAGAACTAGAGGACACGAGGTAACATTAGTGAAGGATTAGTGTAGACTGGATATCAGGAAGTACTCGTTCTCACAGAGGACAATCAATGAATGGAACACATTATCTACAGATTGTGTAACTGTCAGCAAAGTGAATATGTTTAAAAACAGGTTGACACATATCTCAGGAGGGCGGGTTACACATATATGAACATTGGTGGACTATCGATAAGCCAATGGCTTCCTTGTCCACTTGCCGTCTGGGCCTTTGCCTTGGATGGCAATCTTGTTAAATCTTGTTAAAGCCTAGTCACCCATGCTACCATGTAGCGGAGCAAAGGAAATATACCGTTAAAAAACACCAAAGGGGCAGATTTCTAAAGTTTTCCACAACAAATTCTACTATGCTCTGTAGAATTCTATATATTTCTATAGTTTTTTTATGCAAAATTGTGCCATACTCTTTTTTTTCTATTGATGTATACACAATTCTACCATAATTCTACAGAATGATATAGATTTTCTAGTTTTCCATACAAAAGTCTACTATACCCTATAGAATTGAATATATTTCAGTAATTTTCCATACAGAATTCTACTCTGTAAATTTCCATAGAATCCTATAGATTTCTAGTTTTCTATACACAATTATACTATAGTCTTTAGAATTATATAGTTTTAAAAAGTTTTCCATACAAAATCATACCATACTCTGTAGAATTCTATTGAATCCTATATATTTATATACTTTTCTGTATAAAATTATATCGATTTCTATAGTTTTCAATGCAAAATTATAGAATTATATAGATCTTTTTGCTAATGGACGATGATATCCTGACGATCGGATCTGTCTGTTCCGGGTTGCAATGATTTGCCCATTAAGGTTAGGATGCTAAATTGAGCGTAACCGATCAATTGTTAGCGCTCATTTGAGGCGTGTCACATTTCCAGATGTTAACAATGGCGTTTGTCCTGGTAATTACGTATCTGCATTGATAGTTCCTTCCACTGTCAACGTGCATGCTTGTGTTCGTGCGTGCGTGCGTATGTTCGTAGCATTCGTGCGTGCGTGAGTGCGTTCTTGCTTGCAAACGTGCTTGCGTGCGTGCGTGCTTGCTTATCACTTAGTTGTTCCTACAAAAAGCATAGCAGTGACGCTAACGTAAAGTTATCTCTATTTGCGAAGAAACCGCCTCGCTACATAATAGTTTCACGATAACTTCGTTGCATTACAAACGGGCATATTTGTGTTTGCAGCAGCGCCGCCTGGCAACCATGGATGACGTCACTCCCTACTACGCCGCCGTGCAGCGGATCCTGTACGGCGTCACGTGCGACACGATGAGGACGTTCTCGGCGCAGGCGACAGACGCTGACCGCGTCAAGTTTCTGGGCGGACTCGAGTGCGTGCGCGGGATATTCGACGTGACCCCACCGCCGCCCGACAAGTCTAGCGCTGAGTCAACGCGAGAACGCGAGCTAGGAAACGTGAGCTATCAGCAACGAGAGTACGCGCATGCGCTGTCGCAATATAACCGCAGTGTGCTCCATGCGCCCCTGGCGACCAAAGGGGTAAGCCAGGACCTCGTGCTCGCGCTAGGTAACCGTTCGGCTGCGTTGTACCAGCTACAGCGGTACCGCGAGTGTCTTGCTGACATCGAGCTGGCCGTTGGACACCGCTACCCGGCCACCCTCGCCTACAAGCTGTTCGACCGCAAGGGACGCTGTCTGCTGGCGCTCGGACGCACCGACGAAGCCAGAGCAGCCTTCCGGAAAGTGTACGACCTGCTGGCCTTGTCTAACCTCGACGACAGTCGGCGCCAATCACTGCGGGACAGCACGGCGCGCCAGATAGACGCCTGTGCCTTGTCGCCCGACGACAACGTAGCGGTTCTCACCCAATTTGATTTCGGCACTGCTCGGCATCCTCCGGCCGTATCCGGAGAACGCAGTCGGGTCTTCCCGAACGCATCCGACGCGTTCGACATGAAATACAGTCCCGATTTTGGTCGGTTCGTGACGGCGTCACGTGATTTGCTAGTCGGCGAGTTCTTGCTGGTCGAGAAACCGTACGTCTCCGTGCTGGACCGGAAGTACTACGAGTCCCGCTGTTTCCACTGCTTCATCCCCGCCGACGTTCCCGTGCCATGCACCGGCTGTGCTAGGGTGCGCTACTGCAGCGAAGCGTGTCGCAAAGCCTCATGGGATGCGTACCACGCGCGCGAATGCCGCTTCCTGCCGGTGCTGCTCGCGTCCGGGACTGGCAATCTATCGCTGCTGACGGTGCGACTGATGCTAGTGACGGGACTGCGGCGTATAATGAAGCACAACGCCAAGCCTAACACGGGAAGCGTGTTCACCGACGCCAGGGGGACCTACCGCGGCGGCTACAGCTCCCTCTACAACCTTGTTGCGCAGACGGAGCTGCGTTCGCCGAACACGTTGCTACAGTACACGATCCTCGCACTCTTTATCGTCGAAACCCTCCGAAAGATGAAGTTCTTCGATGACGTCAGCGCATTTGACGGTCAGCATGTGCGTGTCGGTGGCGCCGTCCTGCGGTTTCTGCAGATTATATCGTGTAACGGCGTCGAGGTGACGCAGCTTCACGTTCAACCCCAGATACTCAAGTCGACGCCGGAGAGAATCGGCCTGGCTCTCTATCCCACTGCCAGCCTCGTCAACCATTCGTGCAACCCCGCAATGGAAGTCGTCTTCTACGGCGACGCATGCGCAATGCGGGCCACCCGCAACGTCGAATCATCGGACGAGCTGACGATCGACTACGGCTTCCTGTACTACGCCACCCCGCGGGAAGAACGCCACAAGTTCCTCTCCGAACAGTACTTCTTCGACTGCTCCTGCTGCGCATGCGTCAACAAATGGGGTGTCAAATCGACGCTCCCTAGCTGCAGCATCCCGCCACTGAAGTGCATCAGATGTCAGCACCGGTTGTCGCTGACTCAACGCCAGGGTAAGGACCCGACGAAGGTGAAGTGCGGCAAGTGCGCAATGGTCCAGAACCCGCTCGCGTACCTGGACCGCCTGCAGGAGTCAACGACGGTCGTGGAGAAGACTCTACAGACAGCCAAGGCTACGAGTCCAGTCGACGCCATTCCGGCCCTCGAAAGCCACGTTGCTCTCATGGACAAGTACGTTATGCTTCCGTGGAGAGACTACGTCACGTACACATCGACCTTGAAGCAGTGCTACAGAATGCTAGGCAATGTCAGAGCGACCGAGCTGTCCAATATGTACTGATCCGGCTTTTCCTAACTATTCCTTCTGCATAATTGATACCACAGTGGACACACGGTGGGCTTAATATAATAACTTCCGGCCATAGCAGTTTGATTCTATTAACGGGCTGATTCACTTAAGCAGCACATTTTAAAACAGCGGGAATACGGAATGATTCGTCCCGCCCAGTATGTGTGATTCTACTAAACGGCTGTTACCCGCGATTCTGTTAAGCGGAGTCCACTATATTAATTTTCAGATTTCATCGAGTTGCTCAATCCTTTCAAGCACGACGTTATCCCGAAAGCCGTGATAGTTTTTATGATGAACTGGGCATATCGAGACGAGGTTGTCACGTTCAGCAGTTTGGACAAATAGCCTCTTCGTGTCATCGGCTACTCTGCAATATCGCTAGGGACAACTACTCTACTCTTCGTGAGTAGCTTGCTTTATTGTCACAGTTTTATTGTGGATCCATTCTCAAACGGACGCTTCTGCTCAGAAATGCACGCCGCTGAATTTATCTGAACGCTGCAATTAAAGAAATATTCAGCATGAAAGCACTACGAGCTTGTTCTGCTTTGTAAACCCACGTCCCAATAGCTGGGAGCTAGGCTGCGTTCCTAAAGATAAATTGTGTTGTTACGGCATTTTTCATTGGCTGCAACTTTAATCGGTCGCCTCGAAACATCGATTTTTATATGCCTACCGAAATTGATTTTATTTGTAGGGGGGGGTACTCAGTCATCCCAATAAGTAATAAACCTGTCTAGTATTCGGCGTTCTCGTTCTGCATGACCCACACAAACGCGGCTGATGCATTATGTAACCATTATTCACTAGAAGGGGTGACTATAACTGTTTCTGTTAATTTATTTCAGAGTTATGTCCACTCATTTGATAAACACCGGGTTTCAACTAGCCCTGGTAACCCCTAGATCATGAAATATTACAACCTCTACAGAGCATCACGGGCTCCCATGAAGTGATTTAAGTGCACAGGGTTTAGCGAGAACCAGGAAAAGTGTATTCACTAGCGCCCACGAGACACAATTGTACAGCCCGGCGAAACCCCACCAATACGTTTGTCGCACAACTTTCGCCGATCGCCGGATGTTCATGCCCGTTCGCAGCTCGCATCCAGAGGTCGGGAAGGTCGCGGGTCCTGGGCATCCAGGGTCCACCCTCGCCCACTCCTGATAGGCACAGACACGGCAGACATCCTGGTGCGATAACGGAGCTCTCACGCTAATTGTCAGTAGCGGAAGCACGATTAACAGAAGGGCACACACCACATTTCATTTTCCCATTGGTGGTTATTTTAACGTGTTGCACGATTGCAAGAAAATATGAACGTCAAACACGTGGTGACATCCGCTGGCACTGTGGTTCCAATGTGCTGAACAAGGTCAGTCATAACCTCCAGTTTTCAATCGTCTCAAAAGCGCTTACACTACACATTTGACAGTTTTCGCTTAATATGAACATTCCTGACGGCGTTTCACCAAAATACCAACGCGTCTTCAAATCCGCTTCACACTGAAACAAGTCACTTCCACAGGTCCGACATTTCAAACGTTCTAACCTTGTTTGCTGCATACAGTTACTTCTTGGCAAATAAAACCACTGATATCGGCTAACTTGCCTATTTTTAGGCATTAAGCCTACATCCGTAGCATAACTGTGGTCTAATTCCCATTGGGCTTTCCGAATCCCCAGCGACGTGCCTAAAACGCTGTTTTCGTGACTTTTCTTGTGCCACGCCAAGGTGCATTTTTCCTGTTGCTGTGACGACGCAACGTTCCGACAAAAACAGATAACGCTAACAGTGCGTGAGTGCGAAACTTGTCCATTTATTACGAGCAGTGTGTATGGATTAATGCTGAGACGCAATTTATTCGTTTCACATGAACCAAATGTACGGGTTCCCGTCGGGCGCCTGTCATACACAAGCAAGCCGCATTACCTTGACACGTGAACCTCTCATATTTGACATTTTACATTGTTCAATCTTTAATGAAAACCGTTGTTTACTTATGTCCTTTGTCTGCCTAATGAATACCACAGTTTGTGGGATGCATCACATCCAGGTTATTTCTGACAATTTGTAATTATTGAGCAACTTAGGATTATGGGTGAAATATGGTTCATGAATTGTTGTGACATACTGATCAGTTTATTGTCTGGAGGATGTGTGCGTGCGTGCGTGCGTGCGTGCGTGCGTGCGTGCGTGCGTGCGTGTAGTAAAATTAACTTCGTTTATAATAAAAAAACTCAATCATATGGAAAATTTAAATACCTTAAATTCTGAACTGATATTTGATCATGTTTTCATATTTTTAATGGTAACTGGACTTTTTGACACGAACGTACAGTTTACAATGGTGCTGCAATCCTATCACATGCAGCCGTTATTACGAGTTCGCCGACAGACTAACGCCGCGACCTCTTATCTATTCTTGCACATCATGAGCAATGAGCGGAGGCCCTGCCAGTGACAACAGCAGATAACTGTAGAAACATTTAACATCGTTTGCCACGCCGGACTAGTTTCGAGTAACATCCAACCACGAAATTCCAAGAGTTCTCGCATCTAGCAGTCGCTAATACGACAGCGCCGATAAAATCAGCAATGAATTATTTAGCCATCCGTGCTATTTGTGTAATTTACGTTTGACCTATGCTACTACTGTCCTCGAAAGCGCCACTAGCACAAATGTTATCCCCACAAGAACGTGACTGGCTGCAGAGTGGGTAATCCAGTCTGGGAGTATGATCGTACATTAGAAATGAAGCTGAAATCAAGTGTGCGATTATGTATGTTATGGTATACATTTCACACTTTATAGGATACAATTTGTTCATCAACGTTTGTCGTTGTGTAGTACATTGATGTAGAATGTATACATTGAAATCTCATAACATTCCGTTCGGTACAGCAAGTTTCCGTCAACTAGTGATCACAACGACGCAACTGGTCGCCACAATTGACTCTGCACAGGTACACAATACACTTCTCCGGAAATGATACGTATGACCATTGATGAGTTGGACCTTCAGAATATGTCGAACGAAATCGGTTCTGCTGGATGACATGGCGAACATCCGGGAACGTTGTGGAAGGTCACATGGTGGGTCTTGCGGCAGTGTTCCGCAACATACGGGTCAAAGTTCCTGTGTACTTCGGGTTCACAACATTCTCCGAAAAGACAGCGCACACGCTACACGTACGGCGGACGGCGTCCGATCATATCGACTCCAGATACACCCTGTAGATGTTGAACTTGTCGTCACGACGCTTTCCGTACGCCCTCACCGCCTTCAAGTCGGCGCCCGAATCGAGCATGTTGAGGGCGCGCGCGAACCGGACGAGCGTGCGCATGAAGCCGACGTTGCACAGCGCGACGCGTCGCTCCTCCTTGACGGTGCGCGTGGCACGCAGCAGCGGCACGCCGCGCTGCAGCAGGTAGCCGATGGCCACCGCTCCACTGCGGCTCACGCCCGGGCTGCAGATGAGCACGCTGCCGGCCTGACTGCGCGCACGCTCGATGAAGTGGAAGGCCTTGCGCAGCCACGGCGTCAAGTCGAAGTCTTCGGAGTCCTCGATGTAGAGTCCCTCGTAGCCGCGGATGACGCCGGACTCGCCGTACACGCGACGCACGTTCCTGAAGTGAAGGCTGGTCGGCAGGACGCCGCAGTTGAGGACGTGGGTTATGCCCATCGACTTGAGCAGCGGTATGTTCTCGGCGTTGGCCGTTGTGCCGACGTAGACGTTGGTGTAGACGAGGGACGGCTTCGGAGGCACCCCGACCGACGGGGAGGCGCCGAGGGCCGACCTCATCCTGTCGACGTAGGCCTCGTCATCGGACGAGTCCGCCGAATCATCGACCGTGTCCAAGGTTTCCGGGTACCAGCGTCGGGAGTACAGGTTGCCTGCAACCAGCCAATACTGAAGGTGTAAATTACTTTCACTAGGAGCTTTTTGGTCTTCACGTATAATAAGTATTGTGTAACAACATGAGTGGGTCGGTAGTACCATTTGATTAAACAAATTTGGGCCAACTTCGTTATTCATATAGCAGATGGTGCGATTTACACAACGACGAAAATACATCATAGCATGTACAGAGAGGTCACCACAGATGTCTTCTGAACGACGACAGTGACTGGCGGCATAGCTCGAAAAACAACGATTTCGCCAAGGGATTTGGATAGCGACTGCCTGAACAGCATATCACATTTAAAGAAAAGAAGAAGAAGGGTCCACGGTAATGTCTGGATTAATGAGTATTCGGGTTAGAAGAATTGTGTGTGTGTGCGCGCGCGCGCGTGCGTGTGTGTGTGTGCGTGTGCGCGCGCCCGAAAATATGTTGAGTACAATTAAGGTTAGGAAACCAGAGAAACGTACCCGCACGCACGCACGCATGCATGCACGCACGCACGCACACGCACAACGTGACATAGACATGGAAAGGGAGGAAATTAAGACTGCAGTGTAAGATAGAAAAATGTTGTGATTTTATGAACTCCCCCGACATAAGCAAGACAACTGAACAACACAGGCACTACTGCGTGGACGCAGCCAGGTGAGATGACGTACCTGTGGTGGTCCTCAAAGACGCTGGCCTAGAGAGGCGCGAGGTGCTGTACAGGTCGAAGTCATCGGTAGTCGCCAGGTCCAGGTACGGCACGTAGGTCGAGCGGTAGGTCGGACTCCGGACTGTAACGGGCGGCAATGGTTCGGTGTGTGAGCCGGGCAGGCATAACATGGGTCTTTCCGTGAAATAATGTATTGAATTGAAAATGAACGGAACGGAGGTCAGAGAATAGTGGTGAAGTACGTAAGTGTGAGCACCGTGCTGCTCCGGTGTACAGTAAGGTATGTAATATGGATGGATGGACGGACGGACGGACGGACGGACGGGCGGGCGCGGGCGGGCGGGCGGGCGGGCGGGCGGGCGGGCGGGCGGGCGGGCGGGCGGGCGGGCGGCGGGCGGGCGGGCGGGCGGGCGGGCGGGCGGGCGGGCGGGCGGGCGGGCGGGCGGGCGGGCGGGCGGGCGGGCGGGCGGGCGGGCGGGCGGGCGGGCGGGCGGGCGGGCGGGCGGGCGGGCGGGCGGGCGGGCGGGCGGGCGGGCGGGCGGGCGGGCGGGCGGGCGGCGGGCGGGCGGGCGGGCGGGCGGGCGGGCGGGCGGGCGGGCGGGCGGGCGGGCGGGCGGGCGGGCGGGCGGGCGGGCGGGCGGGCGGGCGGGCGGGCGGGCGGGCGGGCGGGCGGGCGGGCGGGCGGGCGGGCGGGGGCGGGCGGGCGGGCGGGCGGGCGGACGGACGGACGGACGGACGGACGACGGACGGCTGGACGGACGGCTGGATGGATTGTGGGATGTAGGATGGAGTGGGTGAGGAAAGGAGGGGTGGGTGAAGGGTGCGATTGGTGTGTGGGTGGATGAGGAAGGATCGGTTGTGTATTATGAATGACTGATGCTAAAAACCTGAAAAGCATGGCAGTGATTTATAATTCCATTTATTTCGAATGAGTAATATCAGCGGCCTCTCAGCGTGGCTAAAATAGCCAACCGATCCACAGCTGTCCGAGGCTAACGCCAGAAACGACTGACTGACTCGATCCGACCCCGGGGCACCGCCGTCTCTAGATGTTGACGAGGAGCTGGTGCAGATGGCCACGGAGCAGCCCTGACCCGGGTGCGGGGGGCTATTCCCGCACCGCTCGAGAGGCCGTGTTTGCGTTTCCGCTGTTATTTTTGTCATGCCTTTGGTAGTTTGTCTACACTTGCTGTTGTTAGTTAGTCTACGTTTGCTGTGGGTAGTTTGTCTACATTTACTGTTAGTAGTTTGTCTACGTTTGCTGTTGGTAGTTTGTCTATACTTGCTGTTGGTAGTTTGTCTACACTTGCTGTTGGTAGTTTGTCAACACTTGCTGTTGGTAGTTAGTCTACGTTTGCTGTTGGTAGTTTGTCTACATTTACTGTTGGTAGTTTGTCTACATTTGATGTTCGCTCAATGCCGACTTTTTATTTCGTCTTTAGCAACATAATTACAAATGTGTTACAGGCATAAGCGGCCAAACACATCAAGCCATGTGCCTATATAAGGTAGATGTATATTCATAAAACTTTGGTCTGTCGCCCTTGCCAAGGTTTAATATGTGTGGGAATGAAATTGTTTTCATTACCACGCTGAACGAAGCGATACCTCCAAGTGTTCCCATAACACTCACGAGGATCAAGTTCACGGACAAATCGGCGACTCCCGGGTTTCACCACCAGGTGGAAGTCGTGTACACCCGTCCGCTTGAATCACAGTGATGGGGTGCACGCTGCTTACTCTAGTAGTTGGACATTCCATGATATCGATACTGCCTGTTCACGTATTCTAACATGGACGTGTTATGACGCAGGTTGACTGTCACATAACGAAGGACTGCGTTTATCTTAACTGTGGTGCCATTTAACGGCCCTATATGTAAACTCTGTTATCATCTAAATATAAGTATACTGATGTATACTCTCTACACCACATTATTCAAAAATTAGCGCACACATTTAATTCACTGGAGTGTTATGAAATAGCACGTGTGATCACGTAGGGACCCTGTGAGATAGCGATCTTTTATGACTTATGCTGCGTTCCAATGCGTTCGTGTTTCACGACGTGTAGAGTTCACGACCCTGGTGAACTAATAATTACTAGTCGAGAACTCGAATTTTAAAAAGGAACCCCAGGGGTAACGACTAGTAATTATACGGAAAATACGGGAAATATGCACACATTCGAACGCATTAGAACAGGCGATGACTGATTAACTGACCGACCGACCGACTAACTGATTTAAGCAGTCTATCTCTGTTTGCCCCTCCCCCCTCTCTCTCTTCCCCCCTCTCCACCCCTCTTCACCCCTCTTCACCCCCCTCTCCCTCCCCATCTTCCTCACCCTCACTCCCCCACCCTTTCTATGTCGCGATGACCGACACTAATCATCAATATCACGAGCGGCTGTATGTTCGATGTCTCTTGTGTGATGCCCAAAGCTGTGTCCGTGTTATGTTATTGAACGAACCGCGACCATTTGGGATTTGCAGCAGACATCTGACGGCGGCTCTATATCAAATCCGTGTTACGATTTATTGTCAAGCGATAGCAGTTATGACGTCACAAGTTAACGGTGCGCCATCTGGCGAATACCGATGATGCCATATTCCATTGAGATTAATAAATGAAATGTTTATGTAATTATCGGTTGTATAGTCTACCCTGTTTTACGTGCATGAATTAAGAAATATATGGTTATAAGCCTTAATGGAGGTATTCATTTAACTATCAAATATCATTTTTCAGCACTCTTGTTCGTATTCACACACAAGGGAACATATCACTAGTTTTGTACCTAACGTTTCACGTTTTCATGATTTAGTTCTATTTTGGTTATGGATAAACTGAACTAAGCGCTCGGCAACAAATTGACGAGTGTTATGTCGGACCACAAAACCTACAGCGAAAAGTGTCTACTCATCGGGTTGGTCGCGAAATCGGAGGATAGTGATGAACAAGAAGTCAAGCGAGCTGCTGAACAGTTGGTGCGCACCTACCAGTGCAAACTGGAGGGGTCACTGACCTACGAACTCGTGAACTTGCATCTCTGCTGCGCACTCCTGGCGTTAAACAAGCGTGTTACGCCGAAAAAAAGCCAGTACAGAACTCAAACTGTTTCGCTGCTTATCAAACAGAGTCTGGCGTACACATCCCCAACATAGTCTGGCGTCCATATCCCCAACAGAGTCTGGCGTCCATATCCACAACAGAGTCTGGCGTCCACGTTCCCAACAGAGTCTGGGGTCCACATCCCCAACAGAGTCTGGCGTCCATATCCCCAACTTATCGATGACTCGAAACACCCGAAACGTGGGATTGTGAAGCTGATTATGAATGCTGACTTGAATGCGGATTATGAATGCTGACTTGAATGCTAATTATGAATGCTGAACTTGAATGCTGATTATGAATGCTGATTATAAATGCTGAATTGAATGTTGATTATGAATGCTGAATTTTAGACAACATCAGGTTTTGGAGGCGATACTTAAAGGGAAACATTTGCAACGATGATGGAAGGACAAATCGTGTAATTTGCATTTACGTTTTATGTTGGTCAGTGAAAAGATAGATATTAAAATTTACAGTTTTCAGGAGAAAGAAAATAATCATGTAAGTTCACTTACATGATTATGTCAAAGATACAACGTTGTTATCATAAAATTACATATCACATAGTCGTCATATATTTTAGACCTGTAAAATTACTGTCATCTCCGTTTGCAATGAAAATATGATATTCCCCCGAAAGATTCCAATTAAACAAATAACGACCTGGCGGCCGGGAATGACTTACTCGGATATGTGCTGGCTAAGTCATAGCTGTCGAGGTCGAGGTAGCGGCGACTCAGGCCGGCGCTGCCGTAGCCGCTGCATCCTCTGCCGTAGCTGCGGTATCTGCTACCCAGGCTGGCGTAGTTCGAGTCCTGGTAACCGAGACTGTTGTAGCTGCCATAACGTCTTTGACCAAGAGTCGTATGGATCATTGATCCTATTGGGCTGTTGGAGGTAATAATCAGAGAGAATAATTATTATATGAACGTGCCTTTGTTAATTAGCAACAGTACTTATACAAAACGCAACATCAGAAGCTTTATCACATTTACTTTCAAAGATGCACGAATAGAAGCATGAATGTCTGTGTTAATTAATTTATTGTAGAACTAATACATGCATTTTTGTAAATTTTTCTATTAGATATTAGTTAATGTTGCACATATGTCATACTCAAATATAATTTGTCATAAAAATATAAACGTTATGCACCAATCGGCCAATTTATCATATTGAATATGTACAAATGATTGTTCATAATTACGTAATCTATGTCAAACGTCCACATATTCATGCATCTTCGTAATATCCCCACCCCGGGAAATTTAGAAATGTTAATGCATAAACCCCATGAGCCCCCTAGCACGCCTACAAAATGTTAGTCACATACGTGTACGCCAAAGTGACGGAGATGTATAAGGGAACAAAATCCAATAAACACAATCACAAATTGTTTTATAGAACAGATATATGCAACTTGGATATACATAAAATGTTTTCTGCACACAATTATAAGTTACAGTTATAGGTTACATCGTTATAGGTTACAGTTATATGTTACACCGATATAAGTTATAGGTTACACCGTTATAAGTTACAGTTATAGGTTACACCGTTATAGGTTACACCGTTATACGTTATAGTTATAAGTTACACCGTTATAGGTTACATCGTTATATTTATAGCTTACACCGTTATAAGTTACAGTTATAGGTTACACCTTTATAGGTTACACCGTTACATTTATAGGTTACACCGTTATAAGTTACAGTTATAGGTTACACCTTTATAGATTACAGTTATAGGTTACACCGTTACAGGTTACAGTTATGGGTTACACCGTTATAAGTTACATTTATAGGTTACACCACTATAAGTTACATTTATAGGTTACACCACTATAAGTTACAGTTATAAGTTATACCGTTATAGGTTACAGTTATAGGCTACCGAATTATAGGTTACAGTTATAGGTTACACCGTTATAGGTTACAGTTATAGGTTACACCGTTATAAGTTACAGTTATAGGTTACATCATTATAGGTTACAGTTATAGGTTACACCGTTATAGGTTACAGCCTGTGAAGCCCTAGAGCTTGGTCGGGCCTTAGGCCAGAACCAGAAAAGTACAAGGCACTGGGGCCCTGTTCGTATGCAATGGCGCAAAGGTGTACCTGTAGTACGACGACGATCCGCTGTAGGCGCCACCGGCGCTGAGGACGGGTAACCGGCGTGGTTTATACGAATATGACATTGTGATGTCGTTGACGCCGAAGAGGTCGAGGTCGCTGCCCAGTGTATCATAGTAGCGGTAGAAAGCCATGCTGCCTGAAACATCGCGTCAGGCAACGATGTGCATCTAAATTTTTAAAAGACGTAGAGCCATTAGAAGACCGCGCACGCAGGACAATTATATTCTATTCGGACAGCCGCTTAGCATAAAATGTTGCACAAAGTGCATTAGCTAGCAATACAACTATATGTTTTCTGCTGTGTGCATTTATGCTATATTTAGTCTAGCCAACCATATCTTCACTTTCTTATATCTAAATTATACTGATTTTCGGGGGTATGTTCCAACACGTACACCACCAAGGTAGCAGTGTTGAAAGTGACGATGTTGAAAAATTAATGGTTTTCTGGGTTTCACGCGAAACGTGGCGCATGATGTATCAAAGCGTAGACACCGAGTTCACCGGCTCGCAGAAGACAGTTACTTGGGTCGCTTCGCCCACGTGACACCGATCATCAATGGTTACTTTCCCAATCAGTTAGCCTTGTCTGAACGTGCGTAAGAGTAATAGTAATAGACCTTTACACGCCGGAATGCGACAAGTCAAACACGCAAACTTTATATTTTATTTGATGTGATTGATACTGCTTTCATTCCAAAACCAGTGCGGCTAGCAACGTGACTTTCCCACCGTTCACGACGTGAAACCATTAGCGTCACGTGTGGTATATTCTGCTTGAATAATAGGATACTGATAATTAGTCAAATATGCAGCAGCACGCAATATTTCAACATAATATCGAATTTTACTCAATTCTAAGACTTCCTCCATATGCTTGTGGTCTCCCATACAATACAAAATATAAAATCTATACATCCACACGACCAGTCTGTCGCCATTTTAAGTCACTTGGTGACGCCATTCGGATTTATTCGACTGCGTATGCCGTTCAAACCAGCGTCCTGAGATTGGGCACCAGTCTCGGTACATTATGTTTCCCGGTTACTTTAGAAATCATGCTTCATACTTTTAAACAAACATTACGGAATGCATTTGCAAGCGATATGAGAGGGTGAAGATAGTTGCATGACAAACCAGAAGGAACAGCTGGTCAGAATAAATATCTGACCATCATCCTACCTGCAACTTGACGCTCTCGTCCCGTCTACGCCGCTGTCGATCGAGTCCTGCTCCCAACGAAAGACGGGTCGGGTCGCCGCCGACCAGCGCCGAGCTAGCGAGCTTCGTCGGGCCATATTTATATTTGTCCACACCTGTTGCGGACCTGTTTATAACTCGGTATAGCTGGAGCCGCGCCGTGTACGCCTACCACCCAGTACATAAAACACACGACAAAAATGGATTTACTCGGACGAGACGCTGGGTAAATAGCGACGCTGGGAAGGAATGTTCCTAACCAGAGTCTCGATGTCCTGAACCTTCATCCAGTGCAACTGCAGGGAGGATTTCATCCCACCCACTAGTGGGTGTAAGCTTAGGCGTATAACTATATCCCTCGCCGTTAGATGAGATCAATGACATAACATTGTTACACTGTTCGTGTATATGTAAGATCACTACATCAGTGTGCTCTACTTCTATTGCATTGGTGTGAAATTACTATCAATTATTTGTATAACGTCTCTGTTTGCACGTAATGTACCGTCTTCGTTTGTGGAGGTAGCGTCACAGTTTAGAAATCCGTGCCGACAAGTTTCGATAGTTAACTGTGTGTGTTTGTGCGTGTGCGTGTGCGTGTGCGTGTGCGTGTATGAGTGTACGTATATGTATGTATGTATGTATATATGTATGTATGTATGTATGTATATGTATGTACATGATTAATCAATTATGGCTGTCAATCATTGGCCCAATCCGGTTTTGTTCGCTGGGGCCAGTAAAGGGCCAATGATGCTTTGATTGGCTTTTGGCTTGCCCTAGCTGGTGTGCAGATTCTCATTGGGCCAATTGAAAAAAGGCAATGATGGGCCAATGAAAAAGGCACGTTTGAACTTCAATGGCCCAATGAGGCTTTGCTAACTGGGAAGTTGTATACAACAATGACGTAAACAACCCAGCCAACCATTTCTTTATACCACTCCACAACTGTTTTTTTAATGTTTGAAACCCCTGCCACACTCCCTCATAGTAACTGGACCTTAATTCTAAGGTATCGCAACATCCCCCCCTCAACACTCAGCCAGCCACTCCTCGAAATATGTTACCTTGTTAACAAAATTGTATTACTATATTGCGTTGTGACGTGGTAGATGTTTGATTCGCCAGATGGCAGCACACACCGTCTAGCGCATCGGCTTCTAAACCAAGGTCTAATACTGTGTTGAAGAGTCGGCCAGTGATATTCAAACAGTTCTGTCTATGACAGATAGCCTTAGTGACAACATATATTTCTCTTATATTCAACGTAAAGAACATGACATGTACACAAATATATACATAAATGTTGCTAATTCGTATAAAATATCTGGTTTTTTATATTTAATATGACAGGTTGAATATTTTACCCAATATTTGCCTATGTCGCATATACCGAATAGCTTTAATTTAACAAATTACCAGTTTGTATGCGAACAATTTCATCATACGTGATTCGATCGTGTAGGTTCAGATGTTTTAATACTGTAGAAAGAAGTACCCTAATCTATTTTGTTGAATCCACAAAAATAAATTCGTTATTAGATACCGGCATATGTCAACGGAGGCGTTCTATTTGGTAACATGGCTGCTAACGTTACGAAGCTGCCCCCGCGGGGCTCAAGAAAACTGGATGAAAAAACAATTATGCGAAATCGGTCGTCGTTAGATACATTGCTGCAGATGGGGTTTCCAAGAAATAGGATGTGAGTTATATTCATGCCGACAAAGGATGCGTGTTTTGGCATATTTGTTGTGGAACATGCATTCGCTGAACTGTCTGCCTGTCAGTGTCAATTCCACGGGAAACGCCTCGTTCATTTCTTGCATACGCTGTCAGGACAGGACTTGATGTTTTGCTTTCGTTTCAATTCTTTCGCAAATTCTGCCAGATATGTTCGGATTTGACCTGGTCATGCTCCACTTTCATTTTAATCAGCTTCTCGTGTATTACCAGCAGAAATGGCCTCTGATTCTGTGTCTGAACCAAGTCATCATAGATAGGTATATTAAAAAAAAAATCAGAATTGTTTATAATCATTTAAACACTTCTGTCTGATAAAGTATGTTATGCGATTTATCATCTTTTTTGAATTGTTTCAATATCTTTATTATTTGCGAAGTTATTCCACTTTTTGGCTTCAAAAAAGGGTCTATTTTGTCTTATGGCATTGAGTCCATTTCTTGTGACCGGTCTGTTTGTTGGTTGCACTGCCACTGAATGCAGGGGAACATGGCATAATGTGTACTAAAGAAGATATTGAGGTGGAATAAAAAGTTAGAGGACCCTTAAAATGTTGACCTAATAACGTGTGACCTTGACATGACCTTGACGTGACCTACTTTTTGACCTTGACCTATAATGACCTATTCATGTTGAAAAATTGCCAAATTAAGTAATTATGTATGATATGTGGTATCAGGGAGGGGTGTAAGGGAGAATTGATGTACACATTGACCTTAATACCCAGTAATGACCTAGTTTATTACAACTTGACCTTTGACCCATTTACATGTCTTGATGGCCTATTTAGTTTTTAATTAAGTCTGTATTGGAATGCTATCAAGTCAATAGAGGCCATAATTGTTGACCATAATATTGACGTTAGTGACCTGATTATTTGACCTCCATTGACCTTTGACCAATTTATGTTGAAAAACGACCTGTTTCATTCATAAGTAATTGTGCATGACAGTGTTGTTTGTAAAATTTACTGAGGCATGTTAAGAAGAAATGGTGTACATAATTGACTTTACTACAGTATGATATTTTGATGACATAATTTATTATAATGTAACACTTGCATAATAACAGGTATTAATGGCCTAACTATTTATAAATAAGTGACACAAAAAGCTGGCAAATACATAGAATTTGTATTGTTTACTGTATAGTTATAAAGAACAATATATTCTAGCATGGTGAAATTTTTTTGGGGAAATAAATCCACACTTTCCTTCCATAAAATAAACGCAGTTTATTAATTTTTGAGAGCTTTGGAATATTTTGCATGCATAATGCAACAACATTTGTAGTTAACTGTGTCAAAACTGGTTCACAGTACACTGCATGTTCAGCACATAAATTTCACTGTTTCGTGAAATGATATCCTGCACTTCAACATGAAATAATGTTTACATACTGTTTACAGTAGCTGATAAGGAGACATGGAAAAAGGACAAAACACAAAGCAATGCAGCAGTACAAGAAATAGTTGGTTTCACCCCATTACAATGGAAGTAACTATAAGGAAGAAGGCTCAGTACAGCAATATTCACAGTTCACTGTTTGATAAATCCACGCCAGTGTATGTGTCAGTGTTCACATGGTAGTGCAGGCTTAGTTCAGAAATAGTCATATTTCAATGTCTCAAATTAATGTCATGCATTTCAACATGAAGTAGTGTTTATAATGTTCACATTATACTGTCGGCTAAGTGTACACATACTCAGAGTTCACTATTTCGTAAACTCAGAGTTCACTATTTCGTAAGTCCATGCATGTGTAATGTGTCAATGCCCATTGTAGACTCGGTGTACATATATTCACCATTTCTACACAGTCTTCACAAGCTTTGTCTGCCTTCTGCTGTGTGTAGTAGGGTCTGCAAGCTTTGCTAGGTCCATTCCTCTATATTATCCAGTGAAATCCGTGAAAGGTGTAGTTTGTCTTCAAACATGCAGTGGAATCCTTAAACATGAAATACAAATAAGAAATATATAAAGATTATTAAGATATGTACAATGTTTGATGCAAAAAGTTTCCTTCACAGTATTCCAAATCACATAAGAATCTGTTATATTTTGTATGTTAAATAAGTAACACAGTTGTGTGCGACAGTAAAACAAAATTTTACAATTGTGTTATTTAATGCAGAAGACGAATTTGGGCGATTACATAATTTTTTTTAGTTTAAAACAGTCTGATTTTATTTAATTTATTTCCCAATGAAACAGTATAAGAGAAGGACATCCAAAATAACATAGGCTACATGAATATGTGTATGTGTGTGTGTGCGTGCGTGTGCGCGCATGCGTAAAATTATCAGCACATAATTATAAAAGTGCAGATGGCATGGATTTAAATTGTTAAATATCCCAACGTCTGGTGCAGCCAAAGTCACGTGAATACCGGAAGTCACAAATATAATTTTAAAACTATGAAACTATCTCATTTTAACGAGCGCTACAGTGAAAATACTGAACAACATGCAACAACTGCACATTTATAATGACTATGTTTGCATTAAATTCATCAGATGGCAGTTTTAAATAGTTTGATTCCGTGGATTTTTTAATAGCTGTGTCAACCACATGGCAGTGGCAAAGTGCGCTGCGCACACGGCGCTCCCTACCCTGACGAAGTCTGAGACCCATCCAATATAGCTTTATAAAACCATAAAACTATCACTTAGTTTTACTAACAAACTATAACAATTGTGCACTTTTATTACTAGTTCACAAATAAAGTTATCAACAGTATTTTGCATAGCGCGCACACCAGACACAATGAATGAGGGCACTGGGTGACACCTGGAGCTGGGCTATGAACGCCAACGCAGGCGGCGCTACCTAAGTTTGAGCGTGGCAGGCCTGTTTTTTAAACTCGGGCAACTTTTTTTGCACATCAGACAATAGTCATAATATACATATCATTATAAAGCTAATATACTAAAGTATCTGTACACCCGGACAATTTTTCTGTAGACTTATTATTTACCATTATTTTAGCTATATTACAAAACATCAAAGTTCACAAACGCTTACCTCGGTGAAAATCTCTTCAGACAGGCCCGCCAAATTCTGTATAGCGTCTACAACTATTCGTTGGTTGATATCTGTGTCGGTTAAGGTCAGTCGTTTGCTTACGTAGTTGTATGAAACGATCTACCGCGACCCCCAAAACCAGGTCAAGCCGAAGTTCAAGTAACAAAAAGTGATGCGTAAAAGTCCACCCGGTGTCGACGGTGGCGCACCAAACGGAATGTAATATACCTATCATAGATGATAGACATCAATGTTTCTTATATCATATGGCTCATATTCTCTTGTATGTTATGTTTCATTTTTAATCAAGCAGTGAGTAAACATTTATGGCAGACCTCAGACAGTCAGATGCTGCATTATCATGACACTGTCACTGTAAGTAACAATCGCAATTCTAGTGTTATGTCTTATGATGTCACGGTCAGTAAGAAAATGTTTCCTAGGTGTTTCCAGCTCTCCACAATTCTCTAATATTAACTTACTAGCCTGTATAATATATATCAAGGTATCCTAACATGGCAGCAGTTTTGGAATTGCATAATTCATAAACTTATGGTAGACAGGTTAACACATCACTCGCATTATGGTTATTCACATTACAAATTATCCACTATTTAGTAATAACTAAACAAAAGATTTTTACAGAGAAATTGCTACTTTTAAATGTTAAACCTTTGTAGAACAAACATCAGAGGTGCACATAAATATAATTTGTATAAATTACCAACAAATTAAAGTCATGTGAACATAATTATTCAATAATTAAAAAGTAAAATTCCTCAGTCACAACACTAATCTTTCATCTCAAGTTCATTACATTCTAAAAAGCAGTAGAAAACTTGAAAATTAATGTTCATGCTACATCAGGTTCATATAGGGCCTTATCCATTTTATATCTCATAATAAATGTCCCTCTGGTTTGGCCATTTCCAGTTACCAAGTGACCAGCTATTTTTACAACCACAAAAAGTCATGTTTATTAATTATGCAATTCCAAAACTGTTGCCATGTAATGGTACTTTGATACCGTAGTTACATAGCATATATGAAGCCATTTTTCACAGCAGTTGTATTTTAAATATATCCATTTTTGGCATTTCTTTTTTTGTAACCTGAGTAACCGACATTTGCACACTCACAGGATGAAAAGTAATCATTTAATTTTAGTTTTGTATACCGTACACAGATCATTTAGCTAGTATATTATTAACAAAAAACACTTTACAATGTATATAATTATTAAAACTACAGCAGCTTAAACTTAAAGGTAAAAATCATGGTAAAAACATGATGCGAGTAACCATGGAATGTCCCAAATATATATATATACATGTTGTGTTTACTAGAATTGAATGGTCTTGAGGCCTTTTTCAACTACTCAGTCTTGTTCAGAGCATTATCACTAAGCTTTTCTTTATATACTGGCACTTTTTCTGTCCCCAATTAGTGAGATGGGATGAACATTAACATGATCATCTGACACATGAGAGATACAGTCCCGAATCTTAAAAGCCAGTTTTTTACACCGTTTTTACCTAACTTGTCTGGTCTGGATCTTGAACCCAGAACTGTGACATGTAAAGCGGACGTGCTAACCACTATGCTACTGTGCCTCTGATGTTGGATTCATGGTGTCAACATACCACTTTCAGGTCCTGCTTTTTGGACAAAATGTCCTGCTTTTTTCTTTTTTAATTAACACTGTATTCGATCTAATAAGCATACATTATGATAAAAAAAATTGGGCCTTGACAAAAATGTCAAGGAATCTGTTCTTATAAGCATACACAAAAATTTTTTCTCTAGACGATAAGGTAACTGATTAACAGTTAACACTAGTGTTGTCATTTGATAACTAGTGTAGAACAGCTGAAAAGTGGCACCAACTGTTTAACACCAGATGGCAACACTTTAGTTCCACACTAGCCAAAATCACAATAATTAAGGATCCAGCTGATTAAAAGGGGGGTGTACGCTAATTAGGGCTTGTATGTTTAATAGGTCGAATACAGTAATGTATAGTTGTATATAGTGTACCCGGTACCTGACCCATGCACAGATACTTTGTACTGATGATGGAAGCTGTGCTTGCAGAGAGAAGGCCCTGGCCGCTACTGGAGACAAGGGCATCCAGCTGGCTTCCAACTGGTAAGTCGTCTTCTCTTGTGGTAATACATTAATTACTGCTTAGTGAAAATATGTTGGTGTCAAATGAAGCTTTAAACAACATTTATGAGATATGTTCAATTATTAAAGATGTGCACTTAACTGGATAGTCACAACAACAGTATGAGTTATTCCATGTCATATCTCTGTAATCAGGGTGCTTTATTCTGTTCCAGATTTTGTTGAAAAATTTGATTATTAATGTTGCTTTCCGCATAACTGTCCAAATTAGGAAAACTGAAAGTTTAAATGTGTGTTCAGGGTTTATGTGATAAGTGAGCATTTTCTGTAAGTGGCTGACATCAGGTTAAACCAATGAATAACAACTGTATCAGTTCAGCAAGTGTTGTCTCTTGTAACTCATTAATAACAGTAAGTCAGCAACATAATATCATTTTTAGAAACTTGTCCACCATCATAAAATATATAAGCATTCTAATTTTGCAAAAAATAGCACTTGCTTTTACAAACAGGTTTGTTACTTTCTTGCACAATACAAATGAACACGTATCCTACAAAAAACACTTATTGTGGGTTAGTTGTTTCATAAAGAGATTTTTGTGCTATTTTTTAATATAATATTAAAAGACCCCCAAGTCTTATATTTATTATGTAACACATTAAATTTGTTCCATATATATGTTCATTGTTCTTTTATTTAATTTCAAAGCCCATTAATTTGACCAAAAAATAAAAAACAAAATTTTTTAATGCCATTATTTAAAATCTCTGCTCCAAAATTGTGGAATGCACTGTCCAAAGATTTACAAAGTGTTAACAATGGTAAAGTTTTTAAGAACAAGCTAGACTCACTATTTTAATTTAGTGTATGCTTAAGTTATTATATATGTGTGTTTTATATACTGGTGCACAAAAATGGACGAAGCTCAAAATTTAAATTCAATAAAACGAATTGGTAATAGCTTGATTTGATCCTTCAACAACATTACGATAATAGGAAACAGCAAAAAGATATTTGTGCAATTGTATTTATATTGTAAGTTTACAAAACTTGCATTGTAATACACGCCCTGCGTTATGTTACAGTCATTACTTGGTGTCCTCCAGTGACCTTTTATACACTTATAAAACCATCTATGCTGATAGAGTGTTCTCTCAACTATATCTAATATATATATATATATATATATTATATCAAATGATAACACAACTATAATGTCCTTTACTCCGACATTCATATCAGGTTAATTAAAACTGAACCGCCAAAATCTCTCCAGTATTGAAAACACACGCACATATATAGTTTCACTCTTTTTAATTGTTTTATCCTGTCACATTCTATTTAACCTGTTATCTTTTTTATATATGTGTATATGACATAATTATCTGGAATTTATATTTTATTCTATCATTATAATTGTTTGTGTAATATTTCTATTTTTATTATTTATAGCATAATTGTTTAGATTTTATATATGTATATTTTTTTCCTATCACCATAATTGTTTTATGTAATATTAATATTTTATTACTACTTTTCATTGTTAACCTATACAGCACCAAAGAATATCATTGTATAGATTTGGTGCTATATAAATGAATAAACACTAAAACGTGGCATGCAGGTTGATCTCCCATGTCAATGATCCGACCCTGGACGACCCTATGCCGCGGGACTACATCCTCTATATGTGCCCAGTTGGACTCCTTCAGCAGGAGATGCTAGACTTCTGGCAACAATCTTACATAGCTGGAGACTGGAACAGGGCACATAACTATTTCCCACATATCACCCTCTGCTCGTTCTTCAAGGTAAGGCAACAAGGACCCTGACTCTTATTTTGACCAATTAGTAATTTAACAAGATTTAACAAGATTGCCATCTCGAACAACAAGTTCCAGATGGCAAGTGGACAAGGAAGCCATTGGCTTATCGAGAGTCCAACAATTTTATCATCTATGTGTAGCCCGCCCTTATCAGATATCTGTCAATTCTATTTTTAAACATATTCACACTACTAGCATTAACACAATCGTTTGGCAATTTGTTCCATTCATTTATCACCCTCTGTGAGAATGAGTACTTTCTCATGTCCAACCTACACTGCTCCTTAACTAATGCTGCTTTGTGTCCACTGGTTCTACTGCCTTCTTTAAGTTTGAAGAACATATTCCTATCAACATCCTCATAACCGTTCACTATTTTAAACACTTCTATTTGGTCTCCTCTTAGTCTCCTGGTCTCTAGTGTTGTCAAACCACATTGTAATAAGCGACTTTCGTAACTAAGGTCTCTTAATTCTGGAATCATCTTAGTTGCTCTTCGTTGTATTCTTTCTAGCTTATCTATGTCTTTTTTACGATATGGCCTCCATGCTTGAATACAATATTCCAAATGTGGTCTAACTATTGCTTTGTACAGGGGTACAATTAGATGTTTCTCCTTATACGTGATAGTTCTCCTAATTAGGCCTAGAATTTGATTTCTTTTCGAAGCAGCAATCCCACATTGCTCTGAAACTTTCATGTCAGCATTAAATGTTACTCCTAAATCCTTTTCTTGTGTGGTTCTACCTAGTACAGCATCCCCCATTTTATATTCCTCGTCCATATTTCCATGTCCTATGTGTATACATTTACACTTCCCAAAATTGAATAACATTTGCCATTTTTCTGACCATTTAACTAATTTTTCTAGATCATCCTGTAAACTTTGTTTATCTGTATCATTAGTAACCTTTCTGAATACTTTTGTGTCATCTGCAAATTTGAGTACTTTGCTAGATATGTCATCCTCCAAATCATTTATATATATTAAAAACAGTATAGGGCTTAACACTGATCCCTGTGGTACCCCACTCGAAGCAGATTTCCAGTTTGAAATCTTACCATCTACTATTACTCTCTGTCTTCTGTGTGTAAGCCACTTTTCTATCCAGTTGATTACATCATTGCCTATACCATGGGCTTTTAGTTTAAGTAACAATCTTTGATGTGGCACTTTATCGAAAGCTTTCTGAAAATCTAAGTAGACAACATCCACTGGTGACCCGTGATCTACCCACTTTGTAATTTCTTCTAAAAAACATAAGCGATTGGTTAGACATGACCTTGCTTTTAGGAATCCATGTTGAGATGTATTTATTAATTTATGTTTTATGAGGAATTCCACCATGTGGTCTCTAATTAATGTTTCGAGCAACTTACATACAACTGATGTTAAACTCACTGGTCTGTAATTTTCTGGCTTCTTCCTCGATCCCTTCTTAAACAGCGGCATAATGTTTGCTTCTTTCCATTCTGAAGGAACTATTCCTTCTTCTAGTGACAAGTTAAATAAGTTTGCAAGTGGTGTACTAATTTGATCAACAATTTCCTTTAGCAGTTTTGATGGTATCCCATCAACTCCAGGTGATTTATTATCTTTCATCTTCTTAATTTTCTTTGCTATCATTTCAGGAGTTACAAATAACTGCCCTAAATGTTCTAATGTATTGCCCTCAAATTTAGTCAGTGGAACTGGAAGTGAGCTGATATCTTCTGTGGTAAAAACTGAGCTGAAATACTCATTCAGGACCTCTGCCATTTGGAACCCATCTGAAATTATGTTTTCACTGTTGTTTTCCAGTGGTCCGACCTTATCTCGAACTTTCTGTTTACTCCTTACATAAGCATAGAAACTCTTGCTGTCATTTTTTATATTACCTGCCAATTTTTTTTCAAAGGTTCTTTTAGATTTTCTAATTTCAGTTCTAGCTAGGTTAAGTGCCTCTTTATAGTTGGTGTAGTCTTCTACATTTCCAGTGTGTTTACAGACCTTCCACAGCATCTGTTTGTGAACAATTTTTCTAATAGCTTCTTTTGACAGGTGTTTTTTTCCTGGATCTTTTCCCTTGTTTTCTTAATGGAATAAATTTCTCAATAATGCCCTCAATCTCATATTTTAAACAAGTCCAGCATTCTGTTGCTGTCTTGTTCTTCAGCAAGTTATTCCAATCTATATTTGCTAGATATGTTCTCATCACTTTATATTTGCCTTTGTTGAAGTTCCTCCTCCATTGTTTTTTATATGTATTCCCTGTTTTTACTTTTATATTAAAATGGATTTGGTCATGGTCACTTGAACCCAAAGGTTCGTGTACTTTAACATTGTCAACTAATTCATTTTGAGAAGACAAAATTAAATCTAACACATTCCCACCTCTGGTTGGTTCCAAGACATGTTGAGTAAGGAAACAATCCTGTGTTAGAAGTAGAAACTGATGGTCGTCACCTCCAGCACTCTCTAATGATTCCCATTGTATATGGCCATGGTTAAAATCACCCATTATAACACATTCTCCCTTGCTCACCTCCCTTATCGCCTTTTGTAATTTTACATCTTCCTCTTGTCCTATGTTAGGACTACGATAAATTACTCCTATTGTTAATGTTGAGTTCCTGGTAACTATGTTACACCAAATTGCTTCCACACTATCTGCTTCACTTTTCAGTGTAATTTCATATGCTTGGATAGATTCTTTAATATACAAAATTACTCCACCTCCCCTTCTTTCTCGTCTATCCTTCCTAAACATTACATAGCCTGTCAGTGCAAACTCAGCATCTACTATATCTTCATTTGCCCATGATTCTGGGATGCCTATTACATGAAGATCAATATCTGCTACCATAATGCCTAACTCACTTTTTTTATTTACTATGCTCCTGGCATTTAAGCATACACATTTAAGTTCATTGTCTGAAATTATTGGTGAACATTTCTTTGGATGTGTATTTGTAGTAGTACTCCTTTGAGTTTTCTCTGTCAGTTCCCCCTGCGCATCTAGTTTAAATAATCTATGGTACCTGTGCCCTCGTCGATAACTCTGACAAACTCACACGCAAGAACTGCAGCGCCCTTCCCTGTCAGATGAAGTCCATCTCTCATGAAAAAGTCACCTCTTCCCACAAAGTTTAACCACATGTCTATGAAGCCTACTCCCTCCTCCATACATACCTTCTGTACCTGTGTGTTGATCGCCATCCTTCTACAGTTCCTATATTCCTCACCCCTGCCTCCCATTATTGGTAATATCCCCGACAATACGATCTGCCCAACTCGTGCCTCTTTAAGTGTCTTGATCAACCTCCTGTACTTACCAATGATGGCTGACGTTCCCTCCTTATCTGCATTGTTCATTCCCACATGCACCTCCCGTGCCACCACCCATGACCTGTCCTGCCTTCTCTGCTGTATCCTCTACTTTTGCCCCTGGTAGGCATACTGTTATGTCATCTCCTCTATTTACAATTTTATCCACTTTCCTAATGATGGAATCCCCCATAAATACCCGGGCTTTCCTCGCTTTCCCCTGTGATACTACATCAGCAAAGCTCCTTTCCTGTTGCACACTACTAGTATGCCCCCTTTCTCTCCGATCATCAACCTTTACCGTCTTACCACCTGGCAATCCCTCTCCACCGACCCGCTTACCTCTCTTTTGTTGCATTCTTTGCCTTCTGTCATCTTTCTTCTTCTTACCAGCTTTCTCCCTCACATTGCCACTGCTCTCCTTGTTCTCCTCGGTCTCGCCACCTCTGCTCTCCTCGGTCTCACCACCTCTGCTCTCCTCGGTCTCACCACCTCTGCTCTCCTCGGTCTCACCACCTCTGCTCTCATCATTCTCACCACCTCTGTTCACTTCTGTCTCACCCTGCCCTGTCATCATCAAAATCATACGCCTTAGCTCAATCACCTGCTTCTGCAGATATTTCACTGTCTTACACCCCCTACACACGAAATGGAAATCATCCGCCTGCACCTCCGCCCACGAATTTACACACCCGGACTTTGCAAAGTCTATCCAGCTGTCGCAGCTAGAACATATCAAATTACATTTTGCCTTTACTTGGCGTTTGCACGGCGCCATGTAAGAAATTAAATTTGTATTTGTTTATAATCCGTTTATAATCAATTTATACTAGGTAGTCTTCACAAAGACTGTTTTTGTGTTGTAATACACACTTTATAGTATGTTACTTAAATTAATTAATTAAATTTACAGCTACTGCCTTGCAACTTACTTTCTATGTAACAGCTGACTAACAAAACGTAATATCGCTCGCGCTAACGAAATTTCAGTGACCTTATTTAAATAACACTGAATTACTACCTACGGCTAACTTTTAACAATAAATGTTGCTAAAACAAAATATTCAGGTTTTCAATATTTAATATGTACTAAATTATTTACAATAATATTATGTCTCGTATTATGTACCCAATCAACTGAAAACAACAACCCTTAATTATCGCTCGCGCTACCGAGTCCTCGGAGACCTACGATATAAACTACCCTAAATTACTTCTGTAGCTAAATTTTAACAGCAACTATTGACTAAACAAGGACTCTTGTAAGTTTATGTTTAATATACACGCAATAATAATACTTATCCGATCAATATTCCACGCTTTAGACAAATATAAAATCCACCAAATTCAATCCCGTGTTCTCCTCAAGATTTCCCAAGATGCAAGTAATAATAATACTTATAAAATGTCATTTTAAATAGCAGAAATAAATGGTCAGATTCCCATTAAGACATAACTTGTCGCCAGCATGGAAGCCACCATAAATGTAAAAACACATAAAATAATATTATCTGAAAAATGAGAGGGTGTACCACAGGGTTGGGGTATAATGTAATTATTTCAGTAGCAAATATGTAATTTGTTTTCACATTACTTAATTATCCTCTTCATACCCTTGTTGGTGCATAGGGCCACTTGATTTCACTTTGAGTACCGTATTTGACATAATAAGTGTACAAGACGCTTGACAAATAATTGGGCCATGAAAACATGTCAAGGAATCTGTTCTCATAAGCGTACACCAAAACATTTTTCTCTAGACAATAAAGTAACTGTAGTGGTGCGATTTGGTGACTAGTATAGAACAACCTAAAAGTGGTGCCAATTGTTTAACCCCAGATGGCGACACTTGTTCCACACTAGTCGAATTACAATCAATAATTATGTATCCTGCTGATTAGAAAAGAGGGTGTATGCTAATTAGGGCATGTACGCCTAATAGGTCGAATATGGTAAACGTTACTATCTAAATAAAGTGTTTCCATGTTACCAAGCTCTCTTGTTTAAATTGTTTATAAATGTTCTTCTAGGTAAGCTAGTGTTAACATAACTTCAATATTAACAAGATTTAACAAGATAGAAACATTTATATCTAGTTTTGTCTTCAGTTCGTACTGGAATTCGTTAGAAAGTAGCAGTCCTGGATAGGTCTTCATTAATTAATATAAAATTTTAATTTTGTTTTGAACACCCTATTCAACCAGGCTGACAGTTGCCAATTTTGCCTGTGTCACCGTGGCTGACAACTCCCACTGTTGTCTGTGTCACTCAGGCTGACCGGTCCGTTGTTTGCATGTGTCACCCAGGCTAAGCACTCTCACTGTTGGTTGTGTCACCCAGGCTGACAACTTCCACTTTTGTATGTGTCACCCAGGCTGACCAGTCCCATATTTGTCTGTGTTACCCAGGCCGATGACTCGCTCGTGTCTAAACTGACCCACACACTTAAGACGGTCGCAGACCAGTTTGACAACATTCCTGAGAGTATCCAGTTAGAGTACTTCTCGTCCACGAATTTCATGGGCCTCTTCGTGTCTGACGAATGTGCTCTCAAACTCCGGCAGATCACAGCTGACTACGCAGTTGCTGTGAAGAAACTTGGTCAGTATCATGGCATTTTGTGCACCTAGTAATTGGTACACTGAATCTCATACATAATATTGTCCTGATACATGTAATATCACGTCTTAATAAATTTATTGGGGTAATAACAGTAAATGCTGAACATATTCGTAATTCCCAACAAAACTATTTGCCATGTTTCAGTTGATACATTTTCAGTCTTTGACATACTAGCAGTTTATCTATCAGGCCACCAGATGGCAGTGTTATATGCTGCAAACTATCAAACATTCTGTAGGGGCATACGAGGGATCTGCAAACTTTAGAATATATTGCTGGAGACCACACTGCCACCTGGTGTTCCAACCTGAAACCATCAGTATGTTGAAGACTGCAGACGAAGCAGTTGAAGCATCATGTGGTGAATGCATTGTTTGGTAGTGAATTAGAAATCTATCTTTACCATAATTTGCAAAACATTTGTCACGTAATTTCTACAGACACTGAATTCCCAATCACCAGGAAACATTGCAAGCACACGTAGCCTACTTTAGCTCGTATGGATTAAAATTCCAATATATTTCTAAATTAAAAAATCTCACGTTAACAGAAGATTTTGAAGCGATTATCAGCAAAGCGCATTATAATATTTATATCCAATTTCTGTGTTTCAAAATCAATCATGTTTTTTGTTGTAGCAACAGATTGAAAAACCATTATTTAATGAGTCGTGGCATACAACACGTTTTGTCACTGAATACTTCCACCACTCTATCAACTTACTAGCAGCACAAAACCACTCTCATCTCAATTAAGTGATTTTGGCATATGACTTGTATTTTGGATAAACGTTTCATTTTGATCTTTATTTATTAAATAATGTTTTACACACACAGAAAATATATATTACATACATTCTGTTTGTTTGCTACAAACGTAATGTGCATGCAGATCATGTTTTGATGATATGCAATGTACTTGACAATGACCATGGTGCGCATTTAAGCGCCTCTGAATATAATTTATAAAGGCTTATTATTATTATAGGTGTCACCGTGGAGCCCCACAGCAAACAGTTGCACGTCAGTCTTGCCTACCAGTTTGTGACGGACATCCGAGAACAGCTGGAGCCGTTGGCTCGTAAGATCAACTTGAATGCGCCGGCTAGATGGGATCTACGGCTGTACTCAAGGGATCCTCGTATAGCGCACTGTCAGGTTAGTAGTGGTAATGAGAGGACCCTGATAGGACCATTGATGGATCTAGATGGGATCTATGGCTGTAATTGAGGGATCCTCGTATAGCACACTGTCAGATCAGTAGTGGTAATCAGAGGACCTTGATAGGACCATTGATGGGTCTAGATAAGATCTACGGCTGTACTTGAAGACCCTCTTGTAGCACACTGTCAGGTCAGTAATGGTAATGAGAGGACCTTGATAGGACCATTGATGGGTCTAGATGAGATCTACGGCTGTACTCGAGGATCCTCTTGTAACACACTGTCAGGTCAGTAATGGTAATGAGAGGACCTTGATAGGACCATTGATAAGTCTAGATGGGATCTACGGCTGTACTCGAGGATCCTCTTGTAGCACACTGTCAGGTCAGTAATGGTAATGAGAGGACCTTGATAGGACCATTGATAAGTCTAGATGGGATCTACAGCTGTACTCGAGGATCCTCTTGTAGCACACTGTCAGGTCAGTAATGGTAATGAGAGGACCTTGATAGGACCATTGATAAGTCTAGATGGGATCTACGGCTGTACTCGAGGGATCCTTGTATAGCACACAGTCAGATCAGTAATGTTAATGAGAGGACCTTGATAGCACCATTGGTGGACATGTAATATTATCATTATTTTTATACCTCCAGTGTTAATATGGCCTCTGATCAGATAGGTATACATTTGTTTTAGTAAAAATCTTGTAGAGTCAAAGGGTTTCGTATCAATTTAGCCAGGTACCAAAATTACAGAAGTCAAACCATGAATTATGTATTTCCAAAAACAATTATGGAGCAGAAATGAATTTTTTAAAGCATTTGTAAACATATATTCTTTCCACATTGTATATAGTTACTTAGTGCCGAAATATGTTTATCTGTCAATAAATACTTGGGCATACCATGTATTGATTTTATTTTATCAAACACAAAATTTACATTACTGTAAATTTGTATATGTAGGGTCACTAGCTTGACAAGTGATGACTTATTCTAGTCAATTTCACTCTGTATTGATTCCGTTTGTATTTGGGTGAATAGATTGTTACTATGTTTGTTTGATCTAAATTTTGACGTGACAGGGCCATTGTGTTGACAGGTGCGCAAGGTGACGTGTGCATATACAGCGCGCGAGCCGGACGAACTGAACCTGTGCGAGGGAGACTTCATTGTGATGTCAGACAGCGAGTTGGACAACAGTGCCGACGGCTGGTACCAGGGCCTGTCTTGGCAGATGGGCTGTAGTGGGCTCTTCCCAGGGATCTGCACCCAGAGGGTGGCGGAGACGGAAACCTGGACCATGCATAGGTGCGTACAGAGTCTGACAGAGCCACCGCCAATTGTAGTCGGGACTGCAAGCTAACTCCGGCCCGGCGGCCAATGGCTGATACTTTTGCGATCAGGCCAGTTGAATCTATCAGATATCTAGCCCATGTGGCTTGTGGTTTTAGAACCCTCCAGCAATGTAATTTTGACCACTTTTTGTATTTTCATCCATAACAAGTGTTTCAATAAATCTCATCCAGAATTCTTTTATTGCTACTGAGCCGCTCCAGTGCATCTGTGATGTTTTTGTCCCAGGTGTACCAACAAAACGGGATAACATAACCTTCACCTTTTGCTAGTAAGACGGGATAACCTAAACTCCAGATTGATCATTGATTAATAGTGACCACTGTGACCGTGTTATGCGGTGTAACGCGCCTGACACAGATAATTCTTCATTTTGGTTTTGATGAAAATAAAATTGCTTATTATGGTTCTTGTGGCTTTTATTCAAAAAAATTCCCCAGCGCAATATCAGGGCTGGTAGTAGGTTTTGTAATTTACCAGCCCCATTGGGCTGGTGGACAAAAATTTTAGTTTTAACCCCTGCAAATTGTAGCTCATTGGTCAGTTATATGCATAATTCGCTTCAATTAAACTTTGGTTCATCTAACACATTTTAAATTGATTTTGTTTGTGAAAAGTGTCAATAAAAGTTGATCATATTTAAAGGCTTGTGAGTTAATAACATTTTAATGTTGTTCACATTTTAATTTTATCAAAGGACTTTAATGAATAGATGTAGCTGCTTCATCAATGAGTAGCTGCTTCATCAGTGAGTAGCTGCATCATCAATGAGTAGCTGCTTCAACAATGAGTAGCTGCTTCATCAATGAGTAGCTGCTTCATCAATGAGTAGCTGCATCATCAATGAGTAGCTGCTTCATCAATGAGTAGCTGCTTCATCAATGAGTAGCTGCTTCATCAATGAGTAGCTGCATCATCAATGAGTAGCTGCTTCATCAAGGAGTAGCTGCTTCATCAATGAAAGTACAGTCGGTAGATACGTTTTATTACACCACATGCATTTGTCATCAAATTGACAATGATTTTGAGAAAAACTGATATTGGCTTAGTATAGACATATGCCAGTTCATGATTTGTTATAGTCCCAGTTGATGAGTTGTTACATGGCCTTGCGCATTGTTCCCTTTGCTGTAGATCCATTCCAATCATTGGCACTGGTGTAGAAGTCCCAGTAGAGGAGAATGGAGCTGCAGAATCTTCGCCTATTACAGTGGCCAAGGTCAGTTAGATGATGCAAGGGAGACTTTATTATTTCAATGATTTTGAAAGTTGCCTAGCAGACACCTGTCCATAACGGACACCTGTCCATAACGGACACCTGTCTATGACAGACACTTTTGAAAGTCCTGAATTACTTGCTATTAGTTTGCACTGTCCGCCAACTGCCCATAGCGGCCACCTGGCCAATGTGGACAACGGACATGGAATTTGGATCCAACCATTCATAGTCACCCTGCTGCTTGCGCACAGGTCAAAGTGCAATAATGACAATCCCGGGAGTCAATCTAGCTGAGCCACCGCTGATACCTACTAACTTCGCTACGTATGTATTCTGCGTTGTACCATCTGCATAATGTCATCAAGAAGTATAAGAAATGTGCTCTAAATAAGCCGTTTCAGCTGGCCTTTCAGTAACCCTAACTGTGCATTGTTTTGATTCAAAGTGTAACTCAGAAGTCAAGCTCTAGCCAAAGAATGAACAAGGAGAAACTTGTCAATGTTACTATATGCCCGACAGCTGACGTTTCCATGCAGAAATG
The DNA here is from genome assembly GCA_033239005.1 of Lamellibrachia satsuma. Lineage (NCBI taxonomy): Eukaryota > Metazoa > Annelida > Polychaeta > Sabellida > Siboglinidae > Lamellibrachia > Lamellibrachia satsuma. The sequence goes on along the minus strand of BSQZ01000020.1, from coordinate 3,530,625 downwards.
TGATTAATGACATTTTTACGAACTAAGTTTATGGCCCACATATATTGTATATACATGTATTGTTTCATTAACCGTAGCTTTGTACCATTCACGACCGTACCAACTAGCGACTGTAACAAATTATAATGGTGCCAACTCGTGAATGTCCACTTAATCAAATTCTCCATAACGGACGCCTGTCCGTAACAGACATACTGCATAGTCCCGGCGGTGTCCACTAAAGACAGGTTTCACTGTACTCTATTATAGATAAACGTGGTGACAAAGAGGTTTGCACCACCCATGCTAAACTACAGGGAGGATATTTACAAATGCATGGAACTAAACAGTTGTCTATACTTCAGCAGGACATTTCAAGCAGCAGTTATAGAAAATGAAGATTGAAAAGAAAGTTGAAGGAAAACATGTAACATAAAACATCCGCCTTGCTGGTGCAATGTTAAATATAGAAAAAGAAAGTTTATTTTATGCACAGTTTGTTTACATACACATTGTTTACTCACCATGTGTTTACATACAATGTGTTTACATACTGTTTGTTTATGTATAAGAGATGTGTATGTCAGAATTACTCAGTTGCCATGTAGTAATGTATGTCAATATGTATGTGTTGTCTAATTACTATAAAAACATAAATATTACCTACAGTACTAAATGTACCATACACATGAGTTCTTTTAAATGTTTAATTTTTATGAGGTTTTTAGGTCAACCAATACAGGGATGCTAACATGTGAATACCTTTTTTACGTAACATTGGATCCAATTCAATTTTTATAATATGCAAAGTAGCAGGTGGGGAAATTTGTGAATCACCAAAGGTGCTTATGTTTGCAGGCAATGCGACCACCCCGACAGATCACGAGACTTCCGAGCCACACATACGACAACGTGTCAGTATTGAACACTAGCGTTGTGAAGCGGACCAAAAAGAACACACCACCTAGTGGCGGAGAGAGCAACACACACATCGCCTCGGCGACTAAATCATCATCGTCATTCGAGCGGACCCATTCTCCTACGCCCCCCTCTCAGTCGAACTCCGCTCAGACAAGGGCGCCAGAGAAATCTAGAAGTAGCGAATCGAGGAGCACCTGTAAGTCAGCAGGGGTGCTGAAGGACGTTGGTCCAGTCGGCAACAGACAGTTGTACGTGATGCGGCACGGTGAGAGAATCGACTTTACATTCGGCAAGGAATGGATCAGCAACAGTTTCGACCAGTCAGGTAAATCGCTCTGGTATTATAGCACAGTTTTTTCTTGATTTATATTTAATTCTTATTTATAGACATTTATTTTATACATTATTTACAATTTACATTATTATAAATTTTATCAATAATTAATTATGTAAAGCAATATGAGCCTAAGGATATTGCACTCTGTGAGAATGATTTATTGTTATTATAAAACCACTGCTGAATTAGCAACGAGACAAACTTGTACCAGTGCTATTTTGTCACGATACAGTTTCATGTTATTGTAATCTCTTTAACTGATCTTTTTTTATTCCTGTAATTACTTTTTTACCTTTAGTTAACTGGCCACGATGTTTATTCCCAGATTTTTTCACATTTTGAGGGCTTTTGATTCAGTATGACAATTTATGATCTATTTTCCTCAAAAAAGTTACATTATATTTAGTAATCGAAGATTGTGAAAAAAGGCTGTGCAACATATTTAGTAATAAATTTTCGCCATGATCCATAGACTGTGCCACCATTGGGTGGTTTATTATCCTCATCGACACTGCCGGAATCCTGTTAATTTCTGAAGTATAACTATAAAATTGATTTGCACAAGAGATTACATGTGACATTGTCTGCTGACAGGAAACTACATCCGCTATGACCTGAACATGCCAAAGTGTTTACCAAAGAGGAAGGGCGGTGCTCATGACTTCTACAATGACTCGCCACTCACAGTGCAAGGTCACTTCCAGGCGAAGCTTGTTGGTGAGTTAACATTTGTCAATTACCCAGTTACTCCACCGAGTACAAAACTGTCTGGCATGTGAGGTACTCAGGGCGCCTCGTTTTTCACCATCGCTACCACTACTTAAACAGTTACACTAGCTTCCTGTTAGGTATCGAATCAGTTTTAAACTGTCCACTCTTACATATCGTGCTCTATCTACACAACAACCACCCTACTTGGCTAGTCTCCTGCATCTTTCAAACATCCCTAGTCTGCACAGATCATCCATTTCATAACAACTTATTGTTCGTAGGATTAAACTTAACTCTCTGTTGCCGCACCTAAGGTCTGGAATGAACTCCCCATCATTTTGAAAACATCTGAAACTATAGCTACCTTCCGAAAAAAACTCGACATATTTATTCCAAATTGCATTTCCACCATAAATCTTTGGTTGTCCCTTGCTGTGATGATTTTTGCACATCCCTGTTCACAATTACGCTGAATGATTCTGTTTTGTTGCGCCTCTGAGCTCAGGTTCCTGACGATATAGGCGCTGTAGAAGTTAATTATTATTATTATTGGAAAATGCTTCCTTCTGCATTAATATTCCTGTGTACCACCAAAATATGGTGCCCATACAACTTAATGTAAATTCCTAATTTTATTTCAAATGACATATTCTACGATACACGGGCTACAGGCTCGGTGCGGCTGACAAGCCATTATTTGTGCTCAGTAATAAACAAGTTTGTGCATTGATTTCGATATATGGGTACCATTTTTGTTGGTCATCCTGTAATGTAGAACGATTTGGGTTCTGTTAGACCAGGGTTCGGCAACCGTTTTGAACGGAGGGCCAAATTAGTTACTTGGAATAGGTCAGCGGGCCACACATACACGCACGCACATGGAAGCACACACACGCACACACAAGGATATTATCTTTCTTGTAACACGTACAATATATATATATATATATATATATATATATTTATATTTATATATGTATATACATAAATACATACACAAATATACACATACACACACTCACACACACACACGCATGCACGCACGCACACACACACACATATGCATGCATGCAACATGCATACGTTGCTGTTGTAAATAGGTCTGATTTTGAACAACAGTTTGATGGTCACTATGCTGTTCAAAAACACATTATTCATGTTACGTGTTCTTGGCATGCCGCTGATGCCATGTTGACCCGTGTGACACTGACGCCTGATGCTAGAGATGTTGATGCTAGAGTTGCTGCGCCACCAAGTGTCCCACATCTGGCTGCAGACTTGATACTGTGAGCCTCAGCAAGTCATCCAAATGTCCATCTGTTAGATGCGTTCATGGCTTGCATTACACGAAGTTCAGCTTCATTTTTTCTCTCCCTGTTGCAAGCCCTGAGATTGTCAATCGGTCAGCAAACTTCCGTCCCAGCAGCTCAATGAATGCTACGAAGGCCTACATGTCCGGAGTAGCTAGTTTGTTTTCTATGAGTGTCGGGAAGTAATTTGCATCCCGCAGTTGTGTTTCCCACAATCGAAACCTGGTCTCGAAAGCGGAGACAAACGGGCACAGTTCATTGATTAGTTGTTCTCTTCCCTGGAGTTGGGCGTTCAGCAGAGTGAGGTGCTCCGTGACGCAGACTAAAATGTAAAATCGCAGATCCATGAGGGGTCAGTGAATGCCGGTACTTCTCCACCCTTCTTCTCCATGAATACGCTAATCTCATGTCTCAGCTCATACACGTGGCACAGCATGGCAACCCAACCTAGTCAGGGCACCTCGGTTTAGTGCAGGAATTGTTAATATTGCAAATTCATCTGGGACGGAAGGTGCTGGAACTGCCGGTGATTTAACGAGTGTTGACGAGTGTTATTCAAAACAACACATTATCACTCAAACACAAAAAGAAAATTCATATCTGCATGAGGGCAAAACTTAATTAATTATAGTTTTAAGGAAGTGAGAAATGTTTGATATGTTCATCGCATGGAAATGGTATTACCGAGTTGCACTATGTGATATGTCTCGCCTAGACGTCTCGAATTTAGTCTAGATAAGGCGTACTATTTTTTTTTATATATCAATATTGCGGGCGCGGATGCGGGCCCCGCCATGCATAATCCCGCTATCAGTCCGCGGGCCGCATGAAATAGCTCTGCGGGCCACAGTTGGCCTGCGGGCCGCAGGTTGCCAACCCGTGTTAGACTATTATCTTAATGAAGTTAAATTTCCACGCTACCGTGCCCTCTGTAAGCCGTCGCCTTCCTTGTCCACATGCCAGATGTGGGTATTAGTCTTGTTAGTTCAGTGAAACAACCCAGTTCAGTCAAAACCTAACACAGAGTCGCATCCATTGTCGCAGACTCACAACGTGATCATGTTACAGGCGAAGCCCTCGCAGAGAAACAAGTTCCCATCAGCCATGTGTACGTGTCGCCATCACTGCGATGTGTTGAGACGGCCACCAGTCTACTAGAGGGTGAGCAGTCTTAATGTTACACTGGTGGAAGGGTAGATAACATTAAAGTTCATTAGCTCTACAAATGTGTACCGTATTTGACGTAATATTGGACTCTCGATAAGCCAATGGCTTCCTTGTCCACTTGCCATCTGGGCCTTTGGCTTGGATGGCAAATCTTGTTAAATCTACAGTAGGCTTGAAAAAAATTGGACCATGGAAAATGTCAAGGAATCTGTTCTTATAGGCATACATCAAGACATTCTGTAGACAATAATGTAACTGGTTAGCACTAGTGATGTCATTTGATGACTTGTGTAGAACAACTGAAAAGTGGTGCCAACTGTTTAACACAAGTCAAATTACAATAATTATGGATCCTGCTGATTAAAAAAGAGGTGTTTGCTAATTAGGGCATGTACGCTTAATAGGTCAAACGTGGCAATCCGTTTTTTTAGATATTGTGGATTTTGTCAACCCAGAAATAATAAGACCTTATGTTGGCACTGTCATTAATAGTTAGCAGTATTCAGTATTGTGATTTCATTCCATCAATAGTTTTAACTATTACTTGAATGAGCCTACTTGGTACTACGTCACTTTAGTTCACTCATATGTAACTGGACTAAGCATACTTGTGGTTATGTCACTTCAGTTTGGTCATATAGTTATAATTATAATTTATTCATATACACTGCTGTAGTCATAATTATAATTTACTCATATAGTTTTAATTATAATTCACTCATATTGTTATAGTTATAATTTACTCATTTAGTTGTAATTATAATTTACTTGTATAGTTATAATTAATTTTTACTCATAGTCGCTTTTATAATATATTTGTATAGTTATAATTTACTCATATAGTTGTAATTATAATTCACTGCAGAATGTATGTCTTATTAGAATTTGGCAATAAAATAATTCTTCTTGTTTTTCTTCTTCTGGTTCAAATATCACAGGAGTAAACTCACTCGTTTCTCTGTCGCTTCACATATTACCTTGTCGCTTCACATATTACCTTGTCGCTTCATATATTGCCAATTTACCGGAGTTAGCCCACCCTTGACTCACCTACACTGACAAACAGGTCTGGGCGTGAGTCGGGAGCTGCACATTGAGCCGGGTCTGTTTGAGTGGCTGGGCTGGTACACGGCGGGACTGCCCAAGTTTATGACAGTCCAGGAGCTCATAGACTGCGGCTTCCACATGAACCCTGCCTATAAGTGTCACTGGTCAGAGTCCAAGTTCAACCTACAGGAGACGACGGAGCAGTATTACGACAGGTGCCACCATGTGACGAAGGAAATACTCAGTGCACGGGAGAACGAAGGTAGGTCACAATGCTGGGGTAAAGGGGCGGTAACGTTCAATTAAAGGGTGCCCAGCATTCCTATGTTTTACTATGTTTCCTATATTTTAATTACGATTCCCATATTTTCACAAGATTCTTTTAATTTAATAATAACTAATAATAATAAACTTTGTTTATTCACTCATATCCAGAGTAAGACCCTGTTCAAGAGTGTTTACATTTGACAATAAAAGACTAAACATATACAAAAATAGCATTGGTAGTTAAACTACATAAAAATAAAAGGTTTCAATAGTTACATTCAAATAAGAAATAATAAAAAAAAATTGTTTTAAATAAATAGACTATTAAATGTTAATGAATACGTAACTAGATTAATATACAATTTGTAGACAATTTAAATAATAAATATTATGATAAAGGAGTAAAACGGATGTGTAAGATATAAAATTAGACATTAAACGCAAGCTTAAAATAGTGAGTCTTAAGATGTGCTTTAAATGTGTTCATGCACACATATTGTCCAAATAATTGTGGATATTTGGAGGTTTCTTACTATTCATTATTACAAAATGATTTTTTCTGTGGAAATCTACATGTCGATGACCACCGATGGGTATGGTTTGAGTCAAAATATGCCATAATTAGCTAATTCTGTGACACAATATTGAAAGTCAGCAGTTACTAATTTGCATTAACTTGAGTCAGTAGATGGCGCCACCTCAAATAATGCTAAATAACGATAAATATTCTTATATTTTGTTAACATATTCCTATATTATTTCTATATTTTTACCTCTGAATTTGTATATTTCCTTAGAATTTTTTGCCAAAAGTGGCTGTGCACACTGGAATTACTGGAATCATCATAATAGCTCAATTGCAATTAAAGAAAGCTGGAATAATCAGTTATAATTACAATTGCACCGATTCAGAAAAAATTATTACAATTATGGAACTTCAACAAATCAATCACAATGTTTTACACAGAGTAAATTGCACTAATTCATAGGTTTAGTGCAACTACCATATTCGACCTAACAAGCCTACAGTATTTGACCTAACAAGCCTACAGTATTCGACCTAACAAGCATACAGTATTCGACCTAACAAGCCTACAGTATTCGACCTAACAAGCCTACAGTATTCGACCTAACAAGCCTACAGTATTCGACCTAACAAGCCTACAGTATTCGACCTAACAAGCCTACAGTATTCGACCTAACAAGCCTACAGTATTCGACCTAACAAGCCTACAGTATTCGACCTAACAAGCCTACAGTATTCGACCTAACAAGCCTACAGTATTCGACCTAACAAGCCTACAGTATGCTTGAAAAAAAATTGGGCCATGGAAAAATGTTAAGGAATCTGTTCTTATAAGCGCACGCCAACATTTGTTTCTCTAGACAATAAAGTAACTGTTTAACACTAGTGGTATAATTTGGTGACTAATGTAGAACAACTGAAAAGTGGTGCCAACTGTTTAACACAGATGGCGACACTTCAGTTGTTCCACACTAGTCAAATTACAATAATTATGGATCCTTCTGATTAAAAAAGGGGTGTACGCTAAATATGGCATGTACTCCTAGCTCTTACAGTGCTAGCCGCGCTGCTATTTACTGCACACCAGCACTAATCGCGGCATCAGTCCCAATGTGCTGCCGGCCTCCCAGTGCTAAGCACGACTTATGCCATTTCCGGGTAACCCCACTCTTCTGTCATCATTCTGCGAGAATCCCACCCACAATTCCACATGAATACATTAACACACTATAGCCCCGATACCAGGAACATGCATAAACAATGTTTCACATCGATATGCCCGCCCAATATTTGATCATGCATCGACCACCGAAGTCAGTTATGCAGCCACCACCGAAGCTGTTTAAAAATGGCAGCGGCGGGTGCGCACGTATTTTGGCCTGGCATCGATGCGAATTTTCAACGATTCTTTGATGTGCATTTCACTGAAATTGAGTCGGACGATGACAGCATAGAGTTTGACGGGTTTGGATCTGACGATGTCTACGGTCAGCCAGTAAATTTGGTAAATTCTGACCGCGATCGCGAATTAGCAACCGACATTTACGTCCGCTGGTGTAAATAAGATGGTGACGGCCCAGTCTGTGGTCGATTTACGGGTGAGTGACAACTACACGTTGACCTCCCAGACAACCAAACACCACTTGATTTCTTTACATCTGATGTATAGTGACTTCATATGTCAATCTTCGTAGAACTTCAGTACAATGATGTGCAAGAAGACTTCACATGTTGCCAAGTCCAAAATACAAACCTTCCCATTTTATTCATATGAGATTGGGACATAATATACCTGGATACCTGCCAGGTGAGATATATACCTACGTGCAGTACGTTGTGAAGTGTGTTAATGGATTAAATGTCAGTGTGGTACATTATGGCTCCATTATTTACTGATAGTTTCTTCTTTAAACAATCACTAACATTTAGTGTACTTGATTTTACCTGTTTTTACCTATTTACACAATTGCTGTGATGGCCAGGTAACTGCAAGATGAGTGTAATAAGAATGAAAGAGAGGACAAATATATATGCTTCAATTTTCATATTGGTTTTATTGAGGTAAATCAACAAAATAATGCAGCAAGTCCATAACAGATAAGTTGGTTTAATTACAGCCAATTGCATTGACTTATTCAGCACTGGTAGTCTTATGCGTGCATAAAGCACTAGCACTAGGGATGTACATGTGAGTGTATATCATAGCATTGTAAGGTTAATAGGTACATTATTTTATGAAAGTGTGCAGGTATCGGTGCCGGCCTTACCCTGGACTTCAGGGATAAGGAGGAGATCAAACACAATATGATGGTCAATTAGAAATGCACAGCGTCATAAAAACTAAATTACAATAACGTGGTTTTAAACACCAATTACATTATTGGTGTTAATTACATGCAATTGAACTATGTAGCGGGTAGCTGACATTGCTTCAGTGTATACAATATGAATGATTTGTTGTTTTAGTTAATAGGAATGAAATTATAGTGATGTTAAGATGTCTGTTTTGAGAGTATTTAAACTGTACAAATGAACATGGAATAGTAGTATTTGAGGTATAGAACACTAAGGATACACATTGTACTTTAATGTGAAGTGAATGGTCTAGAGCATTTATCAATAGTTAAAAATATGCAGTGCTTTCTGATTCTCTTAGCAGAGTCCATTGTACTTTGTCAGTTTTCAGAATTCTCTGCGTATTCATGTCTTCTGTTTGTGACAGCAACTAAGCTGACTTTGGCTGCATAGAGATGAGATAGAATTTAACTGATATAGCATTAGCATTTGTTTGACAGTACGTAACATCTGTAAGTTGTGTGAAGTTGAAAGGATTAACTAATTTAATTCCAGTGTGTGCGGTTTTCATGCAAATGTCAAGAAACAAGAATGTAACAAGAACATAATTTTATGTTATGACCAGTCAGTTTGCATTTACTAGATCTTTGGCATATAGATATGCAGATCTACATATACATTATATATACATAATAGTGGGGGACAGTGGCTCAGCGGTTAGAGCACCAGACTGTCAGTCGAGAGCACCAGACTGTCAGTCGAGACCACCAGACTGTCAGTCGAGCGCACCAGACTGTCAGTCGAGAGCACCAGTCTGTCAGTCGAGAGCACCAGACTGTCAGTCGAGAGCACCAGTCTGTCAGTCGAGAGCACCAGTCTGTCAGTCGAGAGCACCAGTCTGTCAGTCCAGAGCACAAGTCTGTCAGTCGAGAGCACCAGTCTGTCAGTTGAGAGCACCAGACTGTCAGTTGAGAGCACCAGACTGTCAGTCGAGAGCACCAGACTGTCAGTCGAGAGCACCAGACTGTCAGTCCAGAGCACAAGTCTGTCAGCCGAGAGCACCAGACTGTCAGTCGAGAGCACCAGTCTGTCAGTTGAGAGCACCAGACTGTCAGTCGAGAGCACCAGTCTGTCAGTTGAGAGCACCAGACTGTCAGTCGAGAGCACCAGACTGTCAGTCGAGAGCACCAGACTGTCAGTCGAGAGTGCCAGGGTTCCAGTCTGCTGTTTTGAAACTTGGGCAATTTTTTTTACTTCACATTGTCTGTGTCTTACGGAAGAGACACTAAAAGCTACTGGTCCCTTCTACCTGGTGTCTATGCCACAAGAAGTAAAAAATCCCACACAGGGGGTAAATGTGTAACCTGCAGTTGAAAATCACTTGTGTTAGCCCAAGAATGGGCTGTTTGGAGTATAGAAATTGAAAATTGAGAAAGCACTCAACTGAAATATTCTGGAATCCATTAGTCCGTTATGTGATTATTCCATACGGTGATAAAAAAACTTCTGAAACACAGCTGCACAGTTAATGAAGATAAGCTTTCACCACATGAACTACTGTACATCAGCGGGAACATTTGTCAAAAGAGTGCTGGTTATTCATGCACTGTTCGCACGGTCAAGATATAATGATTTATTAATATTTTAACTTTGGTTTTCTTTCTATATTTAAGTACGTACAGTGTTGCTGTATCTGCTGGACATAATAGTTTAGTGGTAGTTTTTTGACACTTTCAAAGCTTAATTACACACATTGGGTATGCTCTGTCCAATACAGGGGTGCTGTAATGATAATGAAATCAGATGTGTCCAACTCAGACAGAGCTAGTTATTTACACTAGTTCGTGGCATACAAAATGTTACGTGCAATGTCGACGGAACTATTATTTATGTCATTGCGTACAAAATGGCAGATGAACATGTGAATTGTTGTGAAATGGAACAACAACCAACTGCTCTGATACAGAACAAGGTCCCCAACTTGGAATTTGTTAGAATCATTAGGCATGTGAAATAAATATAGAATGGTACATTTGCTAATTGCATCTCCATCTAGTCGCCTTGATGACTGGTGGGGTAGCATTAATAATCAGATATGGTCTGATTGTGTGTGGTACTTCACCACCGTTTCGGGCAATTCAAGCGGGATTCAATTAACAAATGTACCATTTGATATACTATATTCGACCTATTAAGCGTACACGCCCCAATTATCGTAAACCCCCTTTTTTAAACTGCAGGATCCATATTGTAATTTGACTAGTGTGGAACAACTATAGTGTCGCCATCTGGTGTTAAACAGTTGGCACCACTTTTAGGTTGTTCTACACTAGTCACCAAATTACACCATTAGTGTTAAACAGTTACCTTACATTCGTCAGACATGATGAGGCCCATGAAATTCGTGGACGTGAAGTACTTTAGCTGGATACGTTCAGGAATGTTGTCAAACTGGTCTTCGACTGTCTTAAATGTGTGGGTCAGTTTAGACACGAACGAGTCATCGGCCTGGGTAACACAGACAAATATGGAAATATGGGACTGGTCAGCCTGGGTGACACATACAAAAGTGGGAACGGTCAGCCTGGGTGACGCAGACAAAAGTGGGAGTTGTCAGCCTAGGTGACACAGACAACAGTGGGAGTGCTAAGCCTGGGTGACACATGCAAAAAGGGAGCAGTCAGTTTATGTTAACACTAATTTACCTAGAAGAAAGAATAGCACATTAGCGTATTACATTTATAAACTATTTAAACAAGACAGCTCGGTGACATGGAAATACTTTATTGAGATAGTAACATTTACCGTATTCGACCTATTAGGCGTACATGCCCTAATTAGCATACATCCCCTTTTCTAATCAGCAGAATGCATAATTATTGTAATTTGACTAGTGTGGAACAACTGAAAAGTTTCGCCATCTGGTGTTAATGAGTTGGCACAACTTTTCAGTTGTTTTACACAGTCAGTTTCAAAAAGAGTGCATACTTTTGTTAAAGTCATCAAAATAATCATGGTAATTTCCAAAATTTTAATAGCCTTGTTATATCAGAGCCACTTTTGTCATTTGTCCATTGGTGTTTGACCAGACCCGGCCAAAATAATTTAATAGTTTGTTCAAAGATTTCGCCAAAACTAAATGCGCAATTTGCATGGACAAGTGTGGACATGTGTCATTGAAGATACTAGATCGGATTGATTTTTTTTCATGTTTTTATCTTGCCATGTGCTGTTATTCGTGCACCTTGGTATGTTTTTTCTTGCCATGTGCTGTTATTCGTGCACATTGGTATGTTTGTGTGTAGTTTCTGGTATTCTCTGGTTGTCTTGATACTCATTTGCCGTAGTGGACTTGACTCTGGTTGTACACGACTGCATGGCCTTGTGTTATTTATGACTGTATGTTACTTTTATATAAGTTGTTGTGTTGGCTCGGCGCTGAATAATCAGTTTTCCAAGACATTGTTTTAACAGAATACCGTGCCACAAAGTTGTTTTTAAAACCCCAGTTTTACCAGATCAAGATATAGTGGGTTTTCACCGAGTTAAAATGTATTCAGACTGGTCAAACCCATGATTCTTGTGTTATCTCTTGTTGTTGTAGTTGTTGTTGTAGTTGTTATTGTTGTTGTATGCTTTGTCTTCTTCGTCTTTGTACAAAAAATTCTTTTGATGCTGTAAGAGATCCCTGTGTTTAGTTATTGATGTAGGAGGCCATATCTTGATAGCTGCTTTAGGAGGCCCCTCTTGTTCGTTGTTGTAGGAGGCCCTATCTTGTTGGTGGCGCACAAGGGAAGTGTAGATGTGTGCACACGTCAGCTCACTGGCAAACCGCACCGCAATCGTAAAACGTTCGGTCCCCTCGTCAACCAAGTTCCCTTCTGTGGGTTCGGTGCATGTCAGCGAGGCGCCAATGGAAAATGGCAACTTGTGGCTCCCCCTATTAGTACATTCACGCATACCGCCAGTAAAGCTTACAGTTGGACTATTTGGAAGAAATAAGGAATTTTTTACAGTCCTACATCTAAACAGACTGCAATAATGCAGTTTAATCTGTTGGTATTTATTTAAAATCTGTATTGTTATGATTTATATTTTTTTACATTTTTTACATTGTATTTTATTTACATTCCTTAAATGAATTAGCCTCTATGTTTATGTGTTGCTTTCCCATAGCTCTATTATTTTGCCTATTTATGGAGATATGCTAGTAAACCTAAAATGTTTATCTTTTCAAAATAGAATGGGTTATTGAGAAAGTGTCATGGATCATTTTCTACAACTCTACATAACGTTTTTTATTAATTAGTTTCTTCTAATTTCCATATACTTTATATGTGTGTATATGTTACAAAAAACTATTAGAGGTTCCCCTCATTCCAATAACTTCAACGTTGATATAAATCACTCACTACTTTGCATAATTCTGTTTATAGCGATTGTCCATGTGTTTTCATATCATCGAATATATAACTAGCATATATCCTTAAAGTGGTCTGATCTGGTTATAAACCACTATGAGATCCTTGTGCATGTTGCATGCTTTACCATGGTTTCAGTTTCGTTTTGTCGCTAAGTAGCATTATATCTGTGGTGTGTCTGTGATAAAGTCTAGCTACACGTCAACAGGTGTATAGAAGTACCCTGTAGTACTCGTTGTACTCTGTGGAATGCAGTGTAGCAGCATACGTTACAAATTGTCCTTCTGATAATACTGCCAACTATTTGAATGTATTGTGGCAGTTTTGTTTATTTATTAATATCTTTTCATCCCGACATTCGTGATGTGAGTATTTTGTTTTTACTTTAAGCGTGTTATTTATTTAATATTTATTGACACACTAGCAAATAAAAAAATTTCAATATTCAGTATTCATTTTATCAATATTGTTTTTCTTATACATCATCCGCAAATGCACACACAATTTGACACAAATGCTGCTTATGTACATTTGAATAAGACTAACTCTCACATCTTTGGTAGTTGTGGGAATGAAAGCATTGTGTCTCTTAATGAAACATCAATCTCCACATACACCAGATTTAAGAGAGTTTAACAAATATCGCCATCCAGAACAGCAAACATCACAACAAGTGGATAATGGAAACTTGGCTTATAGATAGAAATTCCATCTACATAGCCTGCCATATGACATATCATCGTAGGGTTAATATATATATATATATATATATATATGTTGTGCACTAGAGGGGCACCACACAGTATTTAATTACCCATGAGAGGGCCAGGAGCCTTGCATACATTAAAACAATAATCACACGATGTAAGGGGGGCCCTCTGTATAAAAAGAGGTGACACAGGAGGATTGAGGTCTTCTTCCAAGTATGTGTTAGGTCAGTGGTTGTGTGGAAGGTTCTCAGTCATGGTAGATGCTTGAGTAGCACGTGTACGAGTAGCACTCTCTATTTTACTTAGCTTTGTCTATTTTAAAGGCATGTATTTTACCAGATGTTGAGTTTATATTCTTTGTAAAAAATCGGTGTACAAATTGGATTTGCTGTGTGATGTTGCTCACAAGAGAACAGAGATAGTAGCCGTAAGTGGTTACATGCAGTCTAATCCCCTGCTGGCTGTTCTCCATTACAGTAATTAGTAAAATGGGAGAAGTACAATAATATATTAGCTTGGTGGCTTTGTGATTAAAAAAAAATTACTCTCAGTCTAGTTTCAAAGCTTTGGCAATTGTATTCACTCCACGCTGCCTTAGTTCACTCAGTTGTATAATTGAATACCTGGCTATAGACAGTGGTGGATGTGTGAATAAATGAATGAATAGTCTTTGTGCAGTAAGTGCACTGAAACTTACCAGAGAAGGCGAGTTGGTGTTAATGAACTGGTCTGCCAGGGGGTGAAGTGTAAAGTTGAGTTGGTGTTAATGAACTGGTCTGCCAGGGGGTGAAGTGTAAAGTTGAGGTGGTGTTAATGAACTGGTCTGCCGGGGGGTGAAGTGTAAAGTTGAGTTGGTGTTAATGAACTGGTCTGCCAGGGGGTGAAGTGTAAAGTTGAGTTGGTGTTAATGAACTGGTCTGCCAGGGGGTGAAGTGTAAAGTTGAGTTGGTGTTAATGAACTGGTCTGCCAGGGGGTGAAGTGTAAAGTTGAGGTGGTGTTAATGAACTGGTCTGCCAGGGGGTGAAGTGTAAAGTTGAGTTGGTGTTAATGAACTGGTCTGCCAGGGGGTGAAGTGTAAAGTTGAGTTGGTGTTAATGAACTGGTCTGCCAGGGGGTGAAGTATAAAGTTGAGTTGGTGTTAATGAACTGGTCTGCCAGGGGGTGAAGTGTAAAGTTGCTTACTTACTTACTTAGGCCCTTAACTCCTCCTGGAGCATAGGCCATCCACAACATTTCTCCAGCGCCTCCTGTCTTGGGCAATCCTCTCCAGTTGTTGCCAGCCCTTCCCTGTTTGCTTGATGTCTGCCTCGAGGTCACGCCGCCAGGTGTTTTTTGGTCTCCCCCTCTTTCTCTTGCCTTGGAGGTTCCATGTCAGGACCTGTCTCGTTATGTTTGTGGTTGGCTTTCTCAAGGTGTGGCCAAGCCATCCCCATCTCCTCTTAAGGATCTCTATCTCTATTTGGGCTTGGTGTGTTCTATCCCAGAGGTCTTTGTTGCTCACCCTGTCCATCCAGTGTATTCGGAGAATTCTTCTCAGGCAATGGTTGACAAATGTCTGGATCCTTATCAGTGTGGTCTTGTTTATTCGCCATGTCTCTGCTCCGTACAGCAACACGGACTTTACATTTGTGTTAAACAAGCGTATTTTTGTGGTTTCTCCAATTACTTTTGACTTCCACACCTTTCTCAACAGGTGGAAAGCTACCCTTGCTTTGCTGATCCTTTTCTTTACGTCAGCCTCTGTCCCTCCATGCGTATCCACTATGCTGCCTAGATATCTGAAGTCTTTGACCTCGTCCAGTGTCTCTCCCTCAAGCATGATTGGTGTTTCGCAAGTAGCATTTGTTCTCAGGATCTTTGTTTTCCTTTTGTTGATTTTCAACCCAACCTGCCCTGAAATCAATGCCAGTTCTGTTGTTTTGTCCTGCATCTGCCTATGGCTGTGAGACAGGAGTGCAAGGTCATCCGCAAAGTCCAGGTCATCAAGTTGGGTCAGCATTGTCCACTGGATTCCATTTCATTTCTCCTTGGTTGCTGTTTTCATGACCCAGTCTATGACTAGAATGAAGAGGAATGGTGACAGTAAGCATCCCTGTCTCACCCCCGTCCTAACCTCAAAGTTCTTTGTAAGTTGACCTTCATGAATGACTCTGCATGACATTCCTTCATAGGAGTTTTTGATCATGTTTACTAGTTTCTTGGGCACCCCATAGTGTCTTAGCACTTTCCAGAGTGTCTCCCTGTCCACACTGTCAAAGGCTTTCTCGTAATCAACAAAGTTGATGTATAGGGATGAGTTCCATTCGATGGATTGTTCCACTATGATTCGCAGTGTTGCAATCTGGTCAGTACACGATCTGTCCTGCCTGAAGCCTGCTTGCTGTTCACGCAGAGTTTGGTCCACTTTGCCTTTCATTCTCTCTAGGATTATTCTGTTTAGAATCTTCCCAGGTACTGACAACAACGTGATTCCTCTGTAGTTATCACAGCGGCTCAGGTCTCCTTTCTTGGGAATCTTGATAAGGTAACCTTCCTTCCATTCTGCTGGAATTTCTTCTTTTCCCAGATCTCCTCAAAAGACTGTACAGCATTTCTACTGAAGTATTTACATCTGCTTTTAGTGCTTCTGGGGATACCATCAGGGCCTGCTACTTTCCCATTTTTCATATGTGCGATTGCCTTTTTTATCTCTTCTCTAGTGGGTTTATTACAGTCTATTGGGAGATCTGTCTCAGCTGGTTGGATGTCTGGTTGATTCTGCGGTACTGGTCTGTTGAGCAGCTCTTCAAAATGCTCTGCCCATCTGTTAAGCTGTTTGTCTGCCCCCATCAGGACAATCCCATTTTTGTCTCTGATTGGCCGCTCTGATTTCTTAAACTTTCCAGCTAACTTCCTTGTTGTATCGTAAAGTTGCTTCATGTTCCTGCTAGCTGCTGCCTTTTCTGCTTCTTGTGCAAGTCCCTCCACGAAGTTCCTTTTGTCTGTTTTGACACTTTTCTTCACCTCTCTATTTGCTGCAGTGTGCTCTTTCTGAGCTGTTACCTTTGCCGCCCTTGTGCGGCTGCTGTTGACTGCTTCCTTCTTGTCTTTTCTGGTCTGTATTTTCCTCATTGTTTCTACTGAAATCCAGTCTTTCTGTTGGGGTTTCCTTCTGCCAATTACCTCTTCGCATGTAGTGTTTACTGCATCCTTGATGTGACTCCATTGGCTGTTGATGTCTACTCCCTCATCTTCATCATACAGTTCTTGCAGGACTTTGAATCTATTTGAATCTAGCTAATGCAACTTTATATTCTTTTGCTGTGCTTGGGTCCTTCAGGAAATCCACATTATATCTTGCCTTTTGTCTTTCTTGTTCTACTCCATTTCTTCTTAGCTTGAGTTTTAGCCTGGCTGTTACTAGGTGGTGATCAGACGCAACGTCAGCACCTCTCTTCACACGCACGTCTTGTAGTGATCTTCTAAACGTTTTGTTTATGCCGATGTGGTCTATCTGATTTTCAGTGACTTGGTCAGGAGATACCCATGTCGCCTTATGTATTCTTTTGTGTGTGAACACGCTTCCCCCAATCACAATGTTGTTTATTGCACAGGCATTCACAAACCGCTCCCCATTGTCATTCATCACACCCAGCCCATGAACTCCCATCACATTTTCATATCCTTGGTTGTCCAATCCAATCTTAGCATTGAAATCTCCCATAATCAGGTTGATGTTTTTATCCCCTAAATTGCTCATGATATCAAGGAGTTGGTTGTAGAATTCATCTTTGGTTTCGTCAGTCTTGTCGTTGGTTGGGGCGTAGCACTGCACTATGTTCATTTTAATCCTTTTGTTCTTTGTTCTAAAGGATGCTGTTAAGCACCTTGGTCCTCTGGCTTCCCAGCCAATAAGTGCTCTCTGTGCCTCCTTCCCCAATAAGAGGGCAACCCCCTCCGAGTGAGGGGCATCATCTTCCTCGTGTCCGGAGTATAGCATAAGCTCTCCTGTTGTTAGTCGCAGTCGTCCTGACTGGGTGAAGTGTAAAGTTGAGTTGGTGTTAATGAACCCGTCTGCCAGGGGGTGAAGTATAAAGTTGAGTTGGAATTAATGAACCCGTCTGCCAGGGGGTGAAGTGTAAAGTTGAGTTGGTGTTAATGAACTGGTCTGCCAGGGGGTGAAGTGTAAAGTTAAGTTGGTGTTAATGAAATGGTCTGCCATGCGGTGAAGTGTAAAGTTGACTTGGTGTTAATAAACAGGTCTACCAGGGGGTGAAGTGTAAAGTTGACTTGGTGTTAATGAACTGGTCTGCCAGGGGGTGAAGTGTAAAGTTGACTTGGTGTTAATGAACTGGTCTGCCAGGAGGTGAAGTGTAAAGTTGACTTGGTGTTAATGAACTGGTCTACCAGGGGGTGAAGTGTAAAGTTGAGTTGGTGTTAATAAACAGGTCTACCAGGGGGTGAAGTGTAATGTTGAGTTGGTGTTAATGAACTGGTCTGCCTGGGGGTGAAGTGTAAAGTTGAGTTGGTGTTAATAAACAGGTCTACCAGGGGGTGAATTGTAAAGTTGCGTTGGTGTTAATGAACTGGTCTCCCAGGGGGTGAAGTGTAAAGTTGAGTTGGTGATAATAAACAGGTCTACCAGGGGGTGAATTGCAAAGTTGCGTTGGTGTTAATGAACTGGTCTGCCAGGCGGTGAAGTGTAAAGTTGAGTTGGTGTTGATAAACAGGTCTACCAGTGGGTGAAGCGTAATGTTGAGTTGGTGTTAATGAACAGGTCTGCCTGGGGGTGAAGTGTAAAGTTGAGTTGGTGTTAATGAACAGGTCTACCAGGGGGTGAAGTGTAATGTTGAGTTGGTGTTAATGAACTGGTCTGCCTGGGGGTGAAGTGTAAAGTTGAGTTGGTGTTAATAAACAGGTCTACCAGGGGGTGAAGTGTTAAGTTGACTTGGTGTTAATAAACAGGTCTACCAGGGGGTGAATTGCAAAGTTGCATTGGTGTTAATGAACTGGTCTGCCAGGGGGTGAAGTGTAAAGTTGAGTTGGTGTTGATAAACAGGTCTACCAGGGGGTGAAGTGTAATGTTGAGTTGGTGTTAATGAACTGGTCTGCCAGGCGGTGAAGTGTAAAGCTCTTTGAGTAGCCCCATTGACTGGATACTGCACTCCATAAAAATGTACCTTTATATTTGTAAATTTTGCTTTAAAAAAATGTTTTTGAACATCTTTTTAAAAACATTAGATCAGATGTAGTAGACAGTGCAAATGTTGAAGTCATTTTAATAATATTGTAGTGATAAAGGAGGGGTTCACTACTGTAATGGTAATTAAACAAATCTTGTAATAATGTAGTGATAAAGGAGGGGTTCACTAATGTAATGGTAATTAAACAAATCTTGTAATAATGTAGTGATAAAGGAGGGGTTCACTAATGTAATGGTAATTAAACAAATCTTGTAATAATAATGCGTCCCCATAATGATCCATATCAATCATTATTGCATCATTAATTTTCATTAGACTTATCTAATGCAAGGCCTTTGAAGCCAATTTGACAATTAGTATCGATAGTCAATGAGAGTAATACACTCTTACACAAAGAACAACTGCTCACCAAGCATAGCGAGGAAACAACTCCTGTTCCCCAAATAGAGAGATGTTTTTTTTTATTGATTTATTCAGTGTAAAAATGTGCATACAAATGTACATTAAAATATAAGGATGACAATGCTGTAATTGTTTCTTCAGGTGACAATGTCAGTGTCACTCTACACTGACCAGTGCCAACTGCAGGTGTAGATAAATAATCGTTTTTGGAGTAAATAATGAATTGACTTTTACATACAGTAACACCTCATTAATCTGGACACCTTAGTCACCAGTGTATATGTCCTAATTATCAAGTTTTCCAGATGAACGATTAATAAATATACAGGGTATATTAGTGTTTGGAAATTCCATTCCTGTGAACTGATGTCAGGAAACCAAGGTTTCCAAATAGTGTAGGACAAAGGGAGGTCAAGCTTGGTCACCCTGTAGTGTACCATGCTACCATGTAATGGTTACAGGTTACATAAAACAACTAAATTTCAAGGGGATGACCCAGTGAACCGCCCCTAAATATGCCTCGGTTTCCATATTAACGAAGTTCTACTGTGTGAATATATATATATATATATATATATATATATATATATATATATATATATATATATATATATATATATAATTATATATATATATATATATATATATATATTGTCAACACTCAATTGGAGTATAATGCTCAATAGGCCCATTAAACAATGTGAAATGTTATGCAAATATATGTAGATTTGTAAGTAAGGAAATATGGATTTCAAACAAACAAAAACGACATATCTGGTGTGGATGTGGATAGAATTATCTCACATCCGAGAGATCTGCTTTTATTCAGAAGCATATATTCTATATATATATATATATATATATATATATATGTATATATATATATATATATTCTCTCTCTCTATATATATATATATATATATATATATAAATACATCCACTATATATATATATATATATATATATATATATATATATATATATATCTTTCTCTCTCTATCTCTCTCTCTCTCTCTCTCTCTCTCTCTCTCTCTCTCTCTCTCTCTCTCTCTCTCTCTCTCTCTCTCTCTCTATATATATATATATATATATATATATATATATATATACATACATCAAATACATCCACTAGATTTCTCAGGAACTCTGCCTAACTATCTGCTTACATATTTGTTCTTCAACTCAAGTTTGTCATTCATTTTTTTACCTTATGGTGAACACAAGAAAATAATATGTACCTATTTCATGACAGCACATTTTCCATATATTGGATAAACATATCTGTTTAAATATGGCCGTATTTTTCCCCAAACCAGTACTTAACACGGGTGATACATTCAAAATAATAATAATGTACTTCTATAGCACCTGTATCCTCAGGAACCTGAGGTCAGCGGCTCAACAAAGCAGTATCATTAAGCATAATAGTGAACATGGACGTGCAAAAGTCGTTATTAGAACAAGGGACCACCAAAATGTATAGTGGAAATGCAATTTGGAGTAAGTATGTCTTGAGTTTTTTGGGCATGTCTGCCACATAGTCCACAATCAATATACCGTATTCGACCTAACAAGCATACAGTATGGTTGAACAAAATTGGGCCTTGGAAAAATGTCAAAGAATCTGTTCTTATCGGCGTACACCCAATTTTTTCCTCTAGACAATAAGGTAACTGCTTAAAACTAGTGGTGTCATTTGATGACTAGTGTAGAACAACTGAATAGCGGTCCCAACTGTTTATCACTAGATGGCGACACCTTTCTGTTGTTCCACACTAGTAGACGTACGCTAATTAGGGTATGCACACTTAATAGGTCGAATACGGTAACTGTATAAACTGTTCCCTGTATGGCTAGTCTCCTGTTTCTTTCACATGTTCTCAGGCAGTAGCTCAGATAATCTATTTGACGACAACTTGTTGTTCCTAAAACTAAGCTCAACCTGGGCAAGTGCTTTCGCTGTAGCTGCGCCCAAAATCTGGATCGAGCTCCCCATCACTTTAGAATAATCTCAAACTGTAGAATGTTCTGTAAAAACACTAGACATATTTTTTCCATTTTCACCTTAAGTCCTCGGCGGACCTTCGCTCTGGTGGTCACTTTTGTGCATTCCTGTTCATGATATCACGCTTAACATATTTTGATCGCTAGACGGCGGGCGTGTATGAATGCATCGAGTGTCGACGGAAGTACGACACGTAATTATGTATAAATTAGAGAGTCGGAACAATGGTGTATCCATGACGACGACAAGAACGCAAATAGTTAAAGAATTACTGTTTCAGCAGAGAATATATCGCACCAACAATAACGCTTACTCTTATTGAACAGAAATCACAACGCTGCCATTAGAACGCAAAAATCGGATGAATAACCTCGAACTCGATTGAGCGTGCGATTGTTTCAACGCATGGCAAAATACTCTAGTGAATTTCGTGTTGAATTACGGGTTCTTGAGTATTTAATCGCTATATAAGGCATGTCGTTGTGTTGCAGGAGGTAACGTGCTGCTGGTGGCGCACGCCGCGTCGCTGGACGTGTGCACGAGACGTCTGCTCGGCCGAGCGCCGCGCTCCAAGACGGCCTTCTACGATGTCCTGCACAAGGTGCCCTACTGCTCGCTGGCCGTCGCGCAAGAGGCGTGTCTCGTGCGGGACACGTGGTACCTCATAGAGCCTCCTGTCCTTCCGTTTGCTCATTCCAATAACCCCAAGTACAACTGGACGACGCTAACGTCACCAGACCACGGCTGACTGCAGTGTGACGTCGATCTTGAGACTCGCTGTATTGGCCTGTACCCGTTCGCCATGAACATCTGCATGGCTCAAGGCCGGTTTACACAGCGATTTGTGCACTAGCTGGTCGGGGCAACGCCGTGTGGCTTGATAATACGCAGCTAAATTGTGTGCGCTTAGACGAACAACATGCATAGAAACTGCCCGACTTGAGCTTTGATGAAAGGTCACGACGGGTTCACCTTAAAAATCGCCACCGGCTGTCGGTCAAATTGACACAATCATAGCCACAAATTGGCCAAATAGTCAGTCTTGCAAAGGTGTTTACATGACCGATTCTTGAACTGCGACACCGTGTCGGCAGACTAATCAGACAAAAATCGCTCGTATAAACTGGCCTTCAGATGATCATCCAGACAACTTGTTGTCATGGTTGGTCAGTCAGAAGTGAGCACTATGATGCTTCTTTGACTGTTGCAAACCAGGACTATGGTAAACGTACTTGGTAGCCATTGGTAATCAAGTACGCGAAAAGTACTTGTTGTTGTATTACTAGTGTAAGCTACAGTGTCCAAGCATTAAGGATCCAGTGAGGTTACTGTAACAGTAATTTGCACAGAGAACAGTATTCTAGTTAATTTTTAACTACCATGTTAACATGGTATTAGAACAATATTAACTTTTGTTTACCATATTTAAGTTTATATATATATATATATATATATATATATATATATATATATACATATACATATACATATACATATACATATATATATATATATATATATCATTATGCACGCGCACACATTTATGTAGTAACAATTTATTTGATGAATTCATTATTTATACATGCACATATTCCAGTACTTTTATTTGTGTACTTGTCCCGGCCCTGCTGCGGGATTACTGCGGACGTTCTGACCGCAGATGGACCTCTCGTCTCTCTGGTTATCAACTGTTGCTACGACCTGAACGCTGCAACCAGTCATAAGACAAGATGAGATTGTCTCTGGCACTTCCAAAACACTGATCACCATAATGAAGATAAGTACATCAATAACTGTCTGTCGGACTGTCGGATCCCTTGGGCGCCATGTGTCGCATAGGGCAATCTCTGTCTAAGAACAAGCGCCAGTATCACCCATCAGAAAGGCTGTTTCTGTAACGTGTTGTTTTTACGGGAGCAGGTTGTTAGCCTGCCGCGCAACCCCCAACCTGGAGGACCAGGGATCACTCTTAGTCTGGAATCTCACCCTCGACCAGTCCGGCATGGTTAAACCTACTAGGGATACACGTATCCCAGCCGGCATAGCTCTGAGGATCACTGAAGCACACAAGCTACTCCACCGCGACAAGGTTGTAATCCTCGGAGTAGATGTTAATAACTAGATGGGCTGAAAAATACTAAAGATTGGTTTCCTAGCAAACATTCACGTTGGCCTCAACCAACCTTTATATTGAAAATATAGCCGTTTCGCCGTATCTTGTACTTGTTTGTGGGATTTCGTTAAATGTGTACCGTAAAAAAATTCATCACACTGTACAAGACATCACACTGTACAAGACATCACACTGTACAAGACATCAAACTGTACAAGACATCAAACTGTACAAGACATCACACTGTACAAGACATCAAACTGTACAAGACATCACACTGTACAAGACATCACACTGTACAAGACATCAAACTGTACAAGACATCACACTGTACAAGACATCACACTGTACAAGACATCAAACTGTACAAGACATCACACTGTACAAGACATCACACTGTACAAGACATCAAACTGTACAAGACATCACACTGTACAAGAAATCACACTGTACAAGAAATCACACTGTACAAGAAATCACACGGTAAAAGGTTGTCTTTTTAACCTCGTAGTTGGTTGAGACCATGACCTAACTTTGCTACGAAACCAATTTATTTGTACTCTTCTGTACTTCTAGTTGTTAATGCACATGTCTTCATTCTGTTGCCCATTATTGTGGAAGTACATCTGTACAGTGCGTTGTGTGTCACATGGATGACGGACGTGACAGGCGTCACATCGCCAGGACGGACGTGACAGGCGTCACATCGCCAGGACGGCCGGGACAGGCGTCATATCGCCAGGACGGAGAAGCCGCTTTCAGTGTCGCCATAGTGTGTTATCTAAAGATGCTTCTACGTGTAGTAAATTTAAGCCAAATTACTACAGCAGAGTGAGAAATGTTTACCACTCAATGCAATCCTAATAGTATTTTTAACACAGTGTTATTTTATTTGTCAGCGTTGTGCTATGGTATTTGCACTAACAGTGCATACTTGTGCTTATTCGTGTGGATGACGTGACTGTTGTTGATCTGGTGCATAATATTGAGTCATGTGCTGCTTAGCTTTCAGCAAACTTCCACAGGCACGTTCTATGATATTTTAAAGTGAATATTTTGTATCCTGTGATATTGTGCCAACTCAAAAGGTAGTTGCGGAACGAATTCCACAATGACGACCAACAAATTAACTCGTCCAATGCATTTCGACTGGTAGATTCTACCGTCTTTGTGTGACGGTAATTTCTCCGTCTGTCAGACCTTGAAATGGTGGTATGAGAAAATGCATGACACGCCCTGTCGAGTTAGCAGACCCTCGCCGCTTTTAGTTGTGGAATTCTCTTCTTATTTTAACTCTTTCTTACACGCTTCTGTTTCTTGCACTTGTTTTGTCTTCCTT
The DNA here is from genome assembly GCA_033239005.1 of Lamellibrachia satsuma. Lineage (NCBI taxonomy): Eukaryota > Metazoa > Annelida > Polychaeta > Sabellida > Siboglinidae > Lamellibrachia > Lamellibrachia satsuma. The sequence continues at coordinate 3,505,891 of BSQZ01000020.1, read as the reverse complement.
CCCCAGTGACGCCCCGCTGTTCCCTCCCAGCCAGTAACACCACTGCGCTGTTCCCTCCCAGCCAGTAACACCATTGCACTGTTCCCTCCCAGCCAGTAACACCACTGCGCTGTTCCCTCCCAGCCAGTAACACCATTGCGCTGTTCCCTCCCAGTCAGTAACACCACTGCGCTGTTCCCTCCCAGTCAGTAACACCACTGCGCTGTTCCCTCCCAGCCAGTAACACCATTGCGCTGTTCCCTCCCAGTCAGTAACACCACTGCGCTGTTCCCTCCCAGCCAGTAACACCACTGCGCTGTTCCCTCCCAGCCAGTAACACCACTGCGCTGTTCCCTCCCAGTCAGTAACACCATTGCGCTGTTCCCTCCCAGCCAGTAACACCACTGCGCTGTTCCCTCCCAGCCAGTAACACCATTGCGCTGTTCCCTCCCAGTCAGTAACACCACTGCGCTGTTCCCTCCCAGTCAGTAACACCACTGCGCTGTTCCCTCCCAGCCAGTAACACCATTGCGCTGTTCCCTCCCAGTCAGTAACACCACTGCGCTGTTCCCTCCCAGCCAGTAACACCACTGCGCTGTTCCCTCCCAGCCAGTATCACCATTGCGATGTTCCCTCCCAGCCAGTAACACCATTGCGATGTTCCCTCCCAGCCAGTAACACCATTGCGCTGTTCCCTCCCAGTCAGTAACACCACTGCGCTGTTCCCTCCCAGCCAGTAACACCACTGCGCTGTTCCCTCCCAGCCAGTAACACCATTGCGATGTTCCCTCCCAGCCAGTAACACCATTGCGCTGTTCCCTCCCAGTCAGTAACACCACTGCGCTGTTCCCTCCCAGTCAGTAACACCACTGCGCTGTTCCCTCCCAGCCAGTAACACCACTGCGCTGTTCCCTCCCAGCCAGTAACACCATTGCGATGTTCCCTCCCAGCCAGTAACACCACTGCGCTGTTCCCTCCCAGCCAGTAACACCATTGCGCTGTTCCCTCCCAGTCAGTAACACCATTGCGCTGTTCCCTCCCAGTCAGTAACACCACTGTGCTGTTCCCTCCCAGTCAGTAACACCACTGCGCTGTTCCCTCCCAGCCAGTAACACCACTGCGCTGTTCCCTCCCAGCCAGTAACACCATTGCGATGTTCCCTCCCAGCCAGTAACACCACTGCGCTGTTCCCTCCCAGCCAGTAACACCATTGCGCTGTTCCCTCCCAGTCAGTAACACCATTGCGCTGTTCCCTCCCAGTCAGTAACACCACTGTGCTGTTCCCTCCCAGTCAGTAACACCACTGCGCTGTTCCCTCCCAGCCAGTAACACCATTGCGATGTTCCCTCCCAGCCAGTAACACCATTGCGCTGTTCCCTCCCAGTCAGTAACACCACTGCGCTGTTCCCTCCCAGTCAGTAACACTACTGCGCTGTTCCCTCCAAGTCAGTAACACCATTGTGCTGTTCCCTCCAAGTCAGTAACACCATTGCGCTGTTCCCTCCAAGTCAGTAACACCACAGTGGTTGCAGTTTCGTTTAGTCCTCTTCTGATGTTTTCGCTCCTGCTCAAAAAAGACTGCAATGCATTGTATTTGAAATACCATTGAACAAGATCATGTTTTGGTTGTGATTAAGACACTTGGGGATAACCTATCTTCTGGTGTAGTGCTTTGTCCTGCTTGCAATCCAGCTTTTGGTCAGCTCAGAACCTTATATTATATTTTTCTCGTATGTCACCATCAATGTTACCCTGTTCTGTGTTACGTTTCGGTAGCTTGCAACCGTCTTCACCAGACCATGGTTACCCTGGTGTACACAACTACAAGCTGGTGAAGCGTAACAAAGATAAAGGGTAAACTTGACAGTGGAATACGAGAAAAGGACTAATATATGTCTCTTTTATTGCAAAAACTTGATGAATCTCTTCAGAATGTTTACAGCTGAGCCTACCCTCTAGGCTTCGATCTCCACCGCTATGGAACTTGCATCATAGGCGGGAACTTAGTAATAGGAAATAGGAACAAACACTTGTTGATCAGATTTACAACAAGAGTTCTCCGTCTGCCAAATATATCGTGATTTCAAATAAGGTGACTCTGGGAAACACCTATTAGCCCATGTTAGCAACATTTATTTTGTGTCATTCACAGTCGTATGTCATTTGGTGTATTAATATGCTGGTAAATAAATTTGTAAATATTTGTCAGTTCACAGCTTTCCTTCTTGCAAAGTAACTAAGGTGCAGTCGGGCTATACGCAAAGGACAAACAACTTTTTAAAATAATTATTATCTTCAGGTCTTCTCCAGGGAATATAGAATGAATTTAGAGGGTGCCCCAAATTTGGCAACGCGTCTCTAAGATTACCAGATGGCGTACCAGTTTTTTCTCAAATAAGGTTTAGTCGTACTCACTAGGTAGTGCGCCAGTTTCTTTTCAACACTCTTTCAAATAACCACCGCAGATGACTTCTACGGTTGCGATAATTGCGCCAATAAACATGAATTGCCAACGTACCTAATAAGCTCGAATATAACAATTTCGAGATCGCCAGATGGAGCCACAGACAGTTCTTCACATTCACGGAATACGGTCGCAGCATTAAAACGTTGGACTCTACAAATTATTATTTTTAAATGGTTACCGAAAACGTGGTTCAATAGGCAATAACTATATGAAAATGAGACAAGGCGTTGAGTGTATGCGGTCGGTTTTATTTTATTTCGTTTTTAACGTAACTTTTATACTGCTGCCTTTTAATCATTGGAAAAGTGCTCGCTCCACACGCTATTTCCCATGTAGAATTTATTCCTCGATGCTCAGGGCATCTACAATATCACAAAAAAAGAAAGAAAGGTAGGAAGAAAGACAAATGTGTAGGGGGAAAACGTTATAATGGGTGCCATTGAAAAAATATTGTCATATTGTTCCTGTTTACTATTTAAAATTATCCCAAGTTTCTTGTAATTGAAGTAAGCCAGTTAATTACGATAATTAGTGCGTGCGTGCGTGCGTGCGGCGTGCGTGATCCCAAAATGCATTATTGGTGTATGTTTCCTGACTCATCAATCAAAGACAGGCATAATTATTCTGGTTCTGTGTACCTGTGTACGGAGAATAAAAAATTAGTTCGTCCCTGGGTGGGCTTGAACCACCAACCTTTCGGTTAACAGCCGAACGCGCTAACCGATTGCGCCACAGAGACGCGATGTGTTGCGCCGGTGCCTCTAAATCAATCGAGCTAAAAATCCCGCTTTGTTCGTTCGTTCTTTCTTTCGTTCGTTCGTTCGGACGTACTTACGTATGTACGTACATACGTATGTGCGTTCGTGCGCGAGAGAGAGTGAGAGCGAGTGAGTGTCATGTGTAGATCTTGTGGCGTAGATCCGGTATACATGTGGTTTCAAACAATATAATTTTTATAATAATAATAATTTTGGTGTAGATGTATGTCTTCTGTCGCGTTATTAAGTGTGTGCTTACTAGAATATGCTATCGCGTCATGTCTATACAATGTTGACGCCATGTGATCCTTAAAATGACCTTTATAACTAATGTCTCACAGTTCTGGAATCTGCTTAGTAATTCTTCGTTGTATTCTTTGTAGCTGTGTGTCCTTACGATATGACCTCCATGTTTGTATGCAATATTCCTAATGAGGCCTAACTACTTCTTTGTACAAAAGTACAATTACCTGTTTATCCTTATGTGGCAGTTCTCCTAATTGGCACTAACATTTCAACCTGGTGAATATTAGGAGTTTTTTCTCCGCCATTTTTATTGATGTGTTCCGGATAGCGCGACACAGTTTGGGGTTATCCGGTACGGAACGACGGAAGCGTTCAGTGCTGTACACTGACCTAACCACATTTCCGTTCATTAATCACTCGTTTGAACGTTTCTTTGCGGTAAAACCACGAAACGCACGAGGGTTTCACAACCGATAGCGCGCTACCACGACGTCGACGCACTCACCTGTTCGACTTCAATTAACGTTAAACGCAACCCATCCTTGTTCCTTTTGTTGCCTGTGGACTTGGGTGCAGGTCCACTGTATTAACTACGGTAGTAAATGATAGAAATACCATTGACAGAAAAGAGGCTAGAAACGTCGGGCAATGTTTTAGCTGTTATTTTAACGCTAAAAACGGTTGTTGTTGCTAGTTAATAGGGTGCAATCCATCGAACTATCGATGCATCGCAATAGTCGATGTGGCGATGCAATAGTATCGATAGTAAATTTAACTATCGATACTTATCGTCGATAGGACACTGAACTATTGGCAGTAACAATAGTTGGCAAAATAATTCAGCAGGGCTACTTGTGCCACTGTAGTATTATAAAAACATATTCCTCCAGCTATATTGATAGGATAATTGTATTTATTTATTTATCGAACTAACATCAGCAATCGTCGACTAAAGCAGCATCATTCACGGATTTAGCATTTTTAATCGACTAACTCCAAGTCTACTCGATACCGCCACCCGCCAATCACGGTTTAGCACTGCTTTATTAGTTTCCGCAATACTATCACGATAGTCGATAGTCGCCCCTAGTTGTTAATGCACAAGTAATCACTCAAGCTCGATGTAGCGAGTCAACGCTATATGGGTTCATTCTCCCGTGTGTTCCTCAAGTTTCCAACGGGTCGAGTTATTTTCGTCCTAAAATATAAAAGGTATCGCGGTTAACAAAACAAATAAAAATAGAAAGCTGACCGAACGAAATTACTTTTAGGCTGGTGTCTCGTCTGGTCGAATGATTTTCATCTCACCAGATGAACTGTTGTAAACTTGAGACTCGACATTTAGACTCTGTATTGGATGTGTGCATGCATGTGCGTGTGAGGGAGAGAGAGTGCGTGCACGCGTGCGTGCGTGCGTGCGTGTGTGCGTGTGTGCGTTTGTGGTGCGTTACTCAGCAATCCAGAAATTTCGAATCGATCAATAATTATTTGTTCGTTACCGGATATCGTTAAAGGGAATAAAAACAACGACAATCAAATTATTATTATATTACATCTTGTAGTATATTGCCATGTTCACAACACCAACAAATTCATTAGAATTCAACTAAATAATAATCCCAAATAATGCTCTGTTCTACCGGCCTGCCTCAATTATGCATATTTTCCCGCGATTATCGACAAGCTTGACTTGACGTCACTGATGATAAGGAAGTGCTACGAGACTGGGACTTTCCATTCATTCACCGTACTGTTGACAGCGATAGTGGTTGTTTAGAAGCGAACATCAGAATCGGTGTATTGTGGGACATTTAATTGTAATGCAAACAGTAGTAAGAATTGAGTAACATATAGTTGGCTTAATTTCCATACCGAGCCAACTTTGTCTTTAAAAAGCAAACTTCAAGCTGACAAAGCACAGCCGGCTTTGCTCGCTTCTAGAAAACTTGTTTCGACTGCGATCCACACCATAGAAGATGGTAGCCCTGGGTTATCCTGGTGCTAAAATCTCTTTGAAAGAGGTTGATGTGCCCACATTATTCCCAGTAGTGGAAGCTATGTTGATGCCGCTGTAGAACACAGGCAGAGACACGGGCGTCGACGACCGCGGTCCACCTAGGATCGAAGCGAGCGGTCAGCGAGCGGTCAGAGCGGGTACAGGTGATGTCGGGTACAAGTGAATTCGGACAGCATTTTTTGAAGACTTCGACCCGCAAGTCCACATAGTAACCTCGGCCCAAAGGATTGTGTATCGAACACATGAAACATAATGTGTGTCTTACTGTCAATAAAGCATATCATTATTTTCTCATATGTTAATTCGATATCACTTGCCGCTAGCGGTTCGAAATCGTTACATTTTACTTTTTATTCTGGAAAATTTACATCGCCATCATTCGCCATAGTAACGCGAGTGAAACTATGCCGAAGCATTCATATAAATCACTGACTGAACGTAAACCCATGTCATCAGTGACGTCACTAGACCACGTGATCGCTCATCTCATTAACTTCGAATTTTACGCGCGCTTTGCGAGTTAGATGCATTAAACATTTCATTTTACCTATTGATAAACTGTTCCTAATTTTTTATCTTGTCATGCAATATTAAACTTTGTATAGACACCGAAACAGCATTTTAGCTAGTGCCTTGTTTATATTCCCTTTAATGTCGTCATTTAATGTGATGTCAACATTAAATCAAATATTGTCAACATGCATCGCAAAACGTACGCACTAAGATTTGGTAATTCCGTTCTAAACATCTTCCCCGCCTGTAGTTCTCGTGGATCACGTGCGTTTACTGTGTTGTTATTACACTATAATGGTTATTGCGCTCCGATATAAACATCGCAGATGTTTACACTTGTTTTAAAACCCGATATAAAATATATCGAGATAGGCATTTCCACATCCTGGGCAAACCGTCCGTCTTTTGTAATTGTAAAGTTCCAAACAGAATCACTAGGCGTGTGCTGGCGGTATATCGATTGGCAGGGAACTACGTGCATGTTCCACCGATAGGCCAACACGCACGTGCGTGTATTCCTGTTCAATAAAATTGGTGTAATATAGCATGGTCATGAACCGTGATCAAGACGAACAATACACCGTAAACGAGGAAATCTGGATCTACTTAGCAGCCTAATTCGCGACAGAGCGTGCTCGCAATGAATTGTGAATAGTTATCGTTACTAATCAGCCTATTTACTCTGAATTGCATGCCCCGGTTGATTTCAAGTATCAAGTCAAGACCTTACAGGTCCGCTACTGGTTTGTGAGGACATCATTTGCAGTAGTGAGAATTAGACGCATGTCGCGCTCATGATTAGGATTGTAACGTCAGATTCTGAACCCGTCAATTCCAACCAGGAACACGTCATGACGCACTGCCTTGTGGGTAATCGTGAAACTATGAAAAGCGATTTCCTGTATTGGAAGCAGCTCGGCGTTGTTTATCTTGTAAATACGAAGGTCTGCAGTAGTTTGTTTTTCCCGTACCTTGACCGCCCGCCGAGTCTGCACGCCAGTTATCACAAACTTCCGAGCGACGCATGGTGGGCTTAGCGTCGCGGGAAGTCGCACACATTGTTTCCTCTTGAATACATTTGGTTTTTCATTAAATCCAATGAATGTGAGTCAGACAATTCCCCACTGTGCACAAAATTAACATCCGGTTTTATTTTGTCAGTTGTACACTTCGATCGCCGTCTTGTGTTTGACCAGCAGTGTCGTTTTCGAGGAATGCAATATGGAAGATGCTGGATTCTGTCTTTGCACAAAGGGGGTCCTCCAATCATCCATACGTTGTTATCCAGCAACTAGACATCTTTAGGGGTCCTCCAATCATCCATATGTTGTTATCCAGCAAATAGACATCTTTGGGGGTCCTCCAATCATTCATATGTTGTTATCCACAACTAGACATCTTTTTACACAGGGTATCCTCCAATCATTCATATGTTGTTATCTAGCCACTAAGCATATTTGTACACACGGGGTCCTCTAATCATTCATATGCTGCCATCCAGTAACAAGACATTTAAATATGCGCAGCATTAGTGTCGTAGGTCGGGAATATGCCCATGTCACTCTTCATAAATACTTTTCAGGGTGCACAAATCCTTGAAAGGGATAACGTATGAAAGAAACCGGCACTTCATGTGTATGTGGTGAACCCGGAGGTAAGTTAATTACATGTCCCCTCTTAATTAATTAAATTAATTATCGTTACTAATTTTAATTGATTTAATTAATTATCGTTACTAATCTTAATTAATTAATTTAATTACTTATGAGGGGCGGGGCGTTGCGAGGCGGGGCTGGCGCGTGTCATCATTGACCTGATTTTCCAGGGAAGGCCTCCCGCGTTAACACAATGACAGCGTAGAGCGAGTGGCACTGACAGGGAATTCCCCGGGCAGTTCGTGTTACCCAGCGCGCGCACGGGGAACGGTGTTTGGTCGGAGAGGTCGAGGCAGTGGGGCAGGGCAGGCGGAGAGGGGTCAATCAGATTCGTTGGTGTCAACATTTATAGTGTGAGAATAGTTTAAGAAATATGTGCAGTCTGGTTAATAAAATAGTGCAAAGGGCCTACCTTTGTTAAAATCATCCATATGATTGATTTTGGTTGTTAGTTCGGGTGACTTGCGACAGTGTGAAAACCCTTTTACAAATTGTTCGCCAAATTTTGACCGGATCCGGTCAAAAATAATTTAGTTGTTAGTTCGGATAACTTGCGACAGTGTGAGAACCCTTCTGTTATAGCATGCAGAGCCGGACCACTTCTACAAATTGTTCGCCAAATTTTGACCGGATCCGGTCAAAAATAATTTTGGTTGTTAGTTCGGATAACTTGCGACAGTGTGAGAAACCTTCTGTTATAGCATGCAGAGCAGGACCACTTTTACAAATTGTTCGCCAAATTTTGACCGGATCCGGTCAAAAATAATAACTAGTTTGTTCAATGATTTAGCATACAAAAAATGTATAACAAGTGTGTACAAACGAGCTCACTTGTTGCAGTGGATACTAGATATGTTAAATTTTTAACACACATACACGTTTATTTGTTCCACAGATGGGATAGAACCGTACGTATACTTATCTATATAAGGGTGCTGCTTGATCCTAAAGGGTCATTTTATGACCTGGTGCGGCGAGTTTGTTTGGTTGCGGGAGAAAGGTGCAACGATTCATCAGCGGGGTGTAACTTACAACCCCCACAGCGTGTAAGGTCTGAGAACGGGGCCCCAGGTGTCTGGAGCGAGCCGCCGACGCCGAGAGCCAGACGGCAACGTCCGCCGGTGGCGTGATCTCAGCACGCCGACCCCAGTCGAGGTTAACAGGCGCTACGAGCTTCACGCAGTCGGGGGAGTCTCCACCGCTATTGGATTGCGTTCACCAGTCACCGTCTAGCTCCAGTTGTTCTCATTGTCTGTCGTTCGCTCGCACGGACTATGACGGCGGAGGCAAGCGGTGGTCACGAAGACCTGTTGGACTACGACAAAGAAAGAGCCAGCCATGAGCTATTGACTATGCCGACAGCCGGTGAAGCCGCCAGCAACGGATATATCCGCAGACGGCCCGGCCCGACCGCGCAAGCTGCGAGTAATGGGTTCGTGGTGGTCGATGGACAGTCACGAGAAGACGCCGATGACGAGACTACATATGATTTGGACGAGGTATGTGCATTGGACAGCTCGTCTTTCGCTAAGAACATCGCCGTAGCTAAAATACTTCAACATACGAAAAATAATAATGTAATGTTTAAGTTAAACAATAAATATGGGGTTTTGCATGGTGCAAATAAGTTCGCGTAATATTTTCGTATCAGGCTAGCAGCTAAACAAAATCCGCGCTCTTTTGGCAAAATCCAGGATTGCGTGAATCTACCTGGCACACTGATATTCACTGTGTATAGTTTATTTAGCTATTGACAGCCCTGGTCTCTGCTTCCAACGATACAACCCTCGCATACTTGGCGCTTTCATGCGTACCCAATTAGAAATTTAAGCAATTGGCAACTTGCGTTTTTATGGAGAATTGCGTCCTTTTTACCATTGAATATGGCCTTTTGGGACGTTAACTTTAGTGTAAACTGATTTCTAAGAAGCTTTGCTGTGACGTCAAGTATAAATAAGTTGTGTCAACTGAAGCATACACATAGGAATTTCGCGAGTGAGCAAAGTTTCATGGACTTCCCTTCCTCATTAACCAAAAAAAGAGTGTTTCACCATTTCTAACAATGACATGAACACGGTAAGGAAATGCTTTCGGAAATAACGCATCCATTTGTTTTGTGTATATAAAGCTCGTAATGCTGAATACTTCTAGGTATGCATGTTTGCACACGTGTTCAAATATTCTGTTTGCACACGTGTTCAAATATTCTGTTTGCACACGTGTTCAAATAGTCTGATGTGTTTCTAAAAAAATCAGCGGTGTGTTCGCGAAATAGGAAAAGCTGAAATAGTCGTGAGAAACCGCCAAAAAATTCAAGAATGTTCGGTGTGAAATGTGCATCGCTGAGCATTCCTCGTTTCGACGCGCGTTCGCAACTGCCATTCCATCGGCAGTTGATGGTTATACCGGGTGCTTTCCCGGGGCGATTTATTGTCGGGCCAACTTACGCAGTCATGATATCCGGGCGCTTATCTTTTCATTCGACGGATGTTTACAAGTGACGGGCGATTATATTGGTGTGTTTTCAGGAAACTACTAAATTAGTTGTGTCTAGTGAGCATTCGGTTGTAATGACATGTGTCATACTAAGCACCGTTACTATCATTGAGCAACTTTACAGAGAAATCCCGCTTTACGGCTATCCATGTTTAAATTCAGCCATTTCCACCAGTCCCTAAAATATTCTTATCGCTGATCTCACACTTCAGAGATCAACTCGGAATTAAAAATGGAAAGTCTGAACATTTTTAACGTAAAGTCTTGTCAACATTATAGTATAGACTATGCATCTCAGAACATCTTGCCCGTCTAAACGTGTCTTACTAAACCACATTAAAAACATAGTTTGACCGTTACATGTTTAATTTTAATGTATCGTTCTAATATCATGTTTACATTGCCTGTCGCACGGCAAAGTAGATCTTCATCAACAGATATCGGTCAAATTATATTAGAATAAATTTGAGCATATTAAAAACACATTTGGGTGGTCAAGACGTTAGGGCAGATACATTATGTACTTAATACCGCCATTTTACGACAAAACGGTCAGTCTTTGTGCTGTTAAATTAGACACCAACGCGGTGGCCTACGATGTATTTCCACAAAGGAATGTTCGTTCGAAATGTTGCAGAGGGCAAATTCAAAACATCCAACTAATTGTGAATAAGCTAAAACTAAAGTGCTGTATTTGTTTATGAATTCATAATCAAAGAATTTTTCAGAGACCTTGTGCGAACGATTAATTCAATGGCGCAGTTGTGTTGAATGTTGTTGCACTTCGATGTTAATAGTACTAGTCTCGCTAATCCAACTCTCGCTCGCCTTCGTGAACTCGCCGAGAACAGAGTCTGGCCGCGAACTCGTATTTTGACAGTTACCATCATTGGCATCATTGATTTGATTGATCCACGCTGGCGCTCTTTTTCATTTCAGTTGATTTAGTTACGTTTGTTCAGTTGTTGTCGTTTGCTGGACAGTAAGTTTACGGACATTCAGTCAACAGACGCCGTCGTCACGGCCCAGGCGAAACTCCTTTCCTCGCAGGGGGGCGACTCACGAAAGCCAGCGGCGGTATTACACAGGACGAATACAGTGTTAATTCCGCTTTATGTTATTTTGTGAATTGTTTCAATATAAGACACGTTCAGAATTGGTTCGTATGCATTGCATACGCTCATGCATAATTGGTTAGTATGACAGTTCCCAGATGTTTACCCAGATTCTGGACAAACATCCGGGTTCCGTCACAATGGGAATAACTTACTGTTTGGAACGAGGCGGTTGAGAGAGCGACACATGCTGGAGCCATCTCACCGAGTCTCGTTAATCGAGACTACACCAATGCATCATATGACGCGAGGCTCCCGGGCTCTGGTTCACCAGGAATAAATGCGACAATTCACTCGTATTTGCTTCCTCCATTAAGCTAGGTGCGAACCACACGCGAACAGCGCAGGCTCCGAATATGATATAAGAAGGTACACATTAAGCGGAAGTCGCTCCTCGTTGTGGATATCCGTAGCGCCACCGACAGATGTGACGACCACTCACCAAAGGATGGTGATTTTATATGGCCGCGGTTCCACTTCCGGTGCCGTGTAACGCCGCAGTCATGCGGGACAGATACTATTTATTTTTCCAATTAGCAACAATGTTTTCAGTGCTGGGAGGACATTTTGTGAATATTCTGAAAACTATAGACCCTGTTCGTGAATATTTATTCTTTAGCCGACCTATTGAAAATAATCATCACCTATTGTAATGTTTGTGTCTAGATTTTGTAATGTTTATGTCAACATATGAGATGCTCTCCGTCATATGACGCACAAACCAACTATGATTGTGTTCATGTACAATGGATACCGTCTCTGGCACGTGCTTATAGGCCTACTTCATTCATCAGACAGTTAAATAGTCCTCAGATACGCCTATTATGAATGCGGGATTAAAGTAACTTTCCCGTACTCATCTGGGTTCGTGGACCGTCGTCATGCCTCGCGACTGGCCGGGTTGTTTTTCTTGTTAAAAAAAATAGTGATAAACACAATTTTATTGGTAAGTCAACTGAGTTGGATTCACGTCATTATACAGTCATGAAAAGAACACACGTGAAAGTCGTTCAATAATCATACAATCCCTGCCAAGATATGGCGCGGCAGATATAATATTTAACTTGTCCCACTGAGTATTTATTGCCAGTTGCATAAACCCCATTGTTTCAGAGTTTCCATGTATATTCGTCCGCCTTATTGGCAAGGGATACATATTACTGTGCTTTTTATATCATAATATATATATATATATATATATATATATATATATATATATATATATATATATATATATATATATATATATATATATATATATATATATATATATATATATATATATATATATATATATATATGTATTTATCTTTTTCAGGTAGGAGATTATTCAGTTTGTGTGAGCTTACTTTGTTCTTTTTAAAATGTTACTCACATAGACAGTCCTGCCTGTCTTTCAAAGTATGTAGACCTAATTAATTGAGTACATCTGCCCCTTATCCAAACAGCCATGCTGTGCTTTTCATGCTTTGCACATTCTGCATGCGCACAACATGCGCACAACATGCGCACAACATGCAAACTCATATGTTAGCCCCAGAATGAAGATATGCATCGTAAAAAATACAGTATCATGTAGTATAAATGGTTGTACTTTAATTGTGCGATCAAATCTTTCGATTGGTAGCAGCAAAAACATACAGAGGCAAGCGGTTTGGGTGTAGACCCTGTATAGGCCATGTGTAGGCCCTGTGTAGGCCCTGTGTAGACCCTGTGTAGGCCCTACAACCTACGTTTATCACGGCCTGGTTAATTGTCGCGTACCTAGCCCTTTTTGAAAACCCACACATTCACAGGATTCGCGCGGCCTGCTAATCCCACCCAAACTTCCTCACCCGTGACCATTGAGTATACAGGGTGCCTTTACAATTAATACCCGAGGTCAAACGATCTAGCTAATCACGCCACAAGACATCAGAAAGCGTTATACCAGCCATCTCTAGATCGTGTAAGATATTAAAATATCCATTCAACTGAGCGCTTCCGGCTGACACCCGAAAATGCGGTGGCGCCGTCTGAATTGAGGATCTGTTCTCTGTGTGATTCAACACGACGGCTGTTTCCGTGATTACGTGTCGGTGCGGTGACCTTTGCCTAGCCGCAGAGGCCGCCTGGTCGCGGGTCAGACCGCTACCCTAGGCCGGTCGAAGCTTGCACACGGTTACGTTCGCGTGTCGCGCACACTGCATACCTGAGTATACAATATGTTTCTTGTCAAGTGTTGTGTAACAGTTCTTGCGGAATATACCCAGGAGCATAAACATCAGTGGTCTTGGCATTCGCTCCTATGAGACGCTGCCCCAAAATTCTCGCTTCATCAAAGTACGAAAAGCGCGTTTTAAATATAAAAATTCTTATGTGCGTGCGTGCGTGCGTGCGTGCGTGCGTGCGTGCGTGCGTGCGTGCGTGCGTGCGTGCGTGCGTGCGTGCGTGCGTGCGTGCGTGCGTGCGTGCGTGCGTGCGTGCGTGCGTGCGTGCGTGCGTGCGTGCGTGCGTGCTGAAGGGCATAAACAGGTAGCAGTCAGATTATTTGTAAAACTTGGGATTCATTAAACACATTGTCGCGGTCAAGATGTTAGGGCAGATGATATTGCGATACAAATCTCAGACCTTTAAAAGTAACTGGTACGTTGTCGTGTGTACGTGCGAAAGGACCAGCTGTGCGGGCAGGACCTCCCACATTGACAGCGAGCGCCGTCTGGTAATCAATGTTCGGTCACGATTTCAATATGCTTTTTATTTCCACGTTATCGACGCCGCGCGGCAACCGCCTGCGTTCGCTAAAAGAAGCGGAGGTCTTGTTAACGGCTTTTACCAGATGTCGCGGCAACGTTCTGCGCCATAAATGTCCTCCATTTGGAATTTGAGCTTGAGTTGAAATGTCGAAAACTACACATGTTGATTTTTTTTATTTTATGGATTGCCCCTGTAAATTCAAATTCTATGAAACTCTAACATTAAACAGTGATAGGGAATTTTTTCGTTAAGGCATATTAATTATTGCTGGCCACATTTTTTTATTTATATCAAGCGCTGTGAACTGATTTATATGTGGTGCTATTTATAATAACCATTATTATTGTGCCCACGTATGTTACCATGCATATACGATTTGTAACCTATGTTCTCACCGATATTACGAGAGCTGCGAATAAAACTGTTTTAGTTTCGCAACTAGCACTCACAATACTGGATTCGTGACACAATCAGACCTTTCCGGGCACGATGCGATGGTTCATATTGAAGAGTCAAGTATTTGTAAAGCCATAAATGTCGTCCATGTCGAATAACAGTTAGACGGGATGCCATGTTGCCCAGTAGTTGGTTAGTCAGTCAATTTGCATTGTCTATTTTTGCATCATCGTCAAACGGCAGCGGCGAAACTGGAGTAACATATTGCTTGTTGCCTGTGATGACAGATGCATAACATTTTCCTGTTGCATGTTGTGTCGTTTACTTAGGCCACATTTAGGATAACGCATATGTGTCACTGTTGGATCATGTAACATCACTCAGCACGTGACATGACCCAACGGTGACATGTATGTTCAATGCCAGTTTACACGAATGATTTGTGCCACAATTAGTCGGGCGACACCGTGTTGCATGACAATGCGCAGCTAAATTATGTGTGCGTTTAGCTAGATTGTTGATGAAATGTCATGACGGGTGGCGACACCTGCTGTCGGTGGCGGCGGTCGCTGATTGGCCATTGTGTCGAACTCGCGGCCGAATCTCGGTCAAATTCGTCCCAGCCCCAATTCTAGCGACACAATCGTAGCCACACGTTGGCCTGGCTAATCGGTCTTGCGAGGGTGTTTGCACTACAGGTTCTTGCACTGCGATATCGTACGACACCTTGAGGCAAATCCTAATAAAATCGCTCGTGTAAAACGGTCTTGATAGGTTTAGCTACTATTTTCAACAACAACGATCGAACAAGTAGGCACATTGAACATATAAGATCGTGACTACGCCACCGATGAGCGGTATCCCCGTGGGAATTGTACCGTGTGTGCTAATTGAGTTGGGTTGTTCCCACAAAAAATTATTAATGACGCTGGCGTCGAGGATGTTCACGGTGAACGTACTGATGGTAGTTTTGTAGACATCCAGGCACGGCTCGCCAGCAATCGTCGAGGCATTGTTTATGTTCACACAACGTAGACTGCGCTCATACAGGTCCACCGGCCGACGTTTGATCGTTGAATGTATTAACCATGGCGCGTTGATGTCTGACAAACATCGCAGCAATGCATAAGTGCTAAGGGATGCTTAGGACTTATGGAACGCGTTTTTGTTCAGTCTACATTACACTCAGTCCACGTATGATAATCGCCGCAACATTATACGAGGCACGTGTGAAGAACTCGCATATCCTACATGATTAATTCTTTACAAGTACGGGGTGCTTAATTTTAAATGCTAAATTTACTTATGTAAATATACACTGTATCACATCTTTCATCTGAATGCATAAACAATGAAACACATTAAGGGGTCAAGAAGGTGACGTCACAAAACAATGCCGCTTGTACGTCACCAAAGGCGCAGTGTCAGTTATCCTTGGTCCACTATCAGCCTGAGACTAAGCTGAGCTAGCTAAATATACCAAAGTAACAGCCATAGCTACATCACTATATTACCATGTATACGTGTAGCATACCGTTCACCCCACCTTGTCTAAGTTCATTTCAATGTACCTGACCCTATAATGTGATGGGATTCCTGTGATATTGTTCGAACGAACAGCTTTCGTGCAGATATTGCAGCGTAGCTAGACGCTTCAGTAGAAGTTGAAATGGTGTTTGCGTGAACAGGTCTGACGGAGGCAACGAAGCGTGCCCCGGGCACCGAATGTTGGAGGGACGCGGCAACAATTCAACGCGTCGCTTTGCTTTTGTGTGTGTAGATCTTACATTGGAAGAGGCGTAGATCTATAACATCACCGATCTGGCGATGCCCATGATATTTCGCATATACTACATGCGCTTACACGAGAAGCATGAAGAAACGGCTTCGTGTTAAGACGTTGTCTCAGTCCCACAACACCTCAAAAACAGTGGCATTTCACAATATGGTCTACGACTCTGAAACACATGTGATCGCTGTTATGTGTCAAAAACACTGTCCACAGGCGTTTCATAGGCTGACGACAACAGTCTAAGCTAAGACAGCCAAGAACGTGACGTCATATTTACGTAGCAGGTACATTGCTGGTTTTGTCTTTGGTTACGTCACATTGCGACGTACCAGACTCGTGAAAAGTGAGGAGTCTCAGAGACATTTTTCTGACATAGCATTGCTACTTAATTGCGAAGTCGCACTGACGTTCTGGTTTGGTGAGGTCTGGACGTCGCCTAACTGCGACCATGCAATCACCTTCTTTCTGGGTGAGATATGGACGTGAATAAAATGACGTGAATATCACGTCGCATTACGAGGACTCCTCGACTGACCAAAGAGTGATGGTAGTATTATGTCGCCGATACGTCACGTCATTAGTGCTCGCGAGGCGTTCAGAATGCGCGTTCTACGTCCAAATTTCAACACATACTAATCACTGTTTACAAGATAATCACTGTTTACTAGAATTACACTAGTCAGGCTTCATATAATTATCTTAGGTCAAACGTCAAAGTCCGATACAACCCCTTTATCTACATCGGCTACTTTATCTACATCGGCTACTACAAACTGTTTTTACGTAAACGCTTTTTGTCAACGAATCCAGTTAATAACACAATCAGAATGAATGTATCAAACATAAGTATACTCTATTATGTATTGCAATGTCAGGTCATACAGGCCATATCGAACGTATACAATGCATAGTTTTGCTGAAATCATACGGATAAATGGCGCATCTAGGATCTCGTAAAGGGGGGGGGCACCAACACACATATATTGCCCTCATCCAGTATTGGCTGGGGCGTCAGTTATATCAGCGAGCGCGATCTCACGGGCGGTGCCTTTGTGTACCGCCAATGCGTGGCTTGTTACCCTCAATATCAAATCTTCGCGCTAGTTCTACAGCACTGTTGAATAGTGCATTCCATACTTCTAGGTCGGCCCTTTCTTACTGCAGCTGGGCGATTGTAAGGGCTGCCTCCTTGACAGAGGCTACGCAGTGTGGCATGTAGGAATGTGGCCAGAGGATGGCGACTTTTGGAGGACATGCTTAATGGTAAACTAGTCTGATGATAAAGTCACCATTTTTATGGACAAAACAAGCGTATGGCATGGCCGTGCCCATCTTCTTTCAAATATCCCAGGGTAGTGACTACAACTGTGAATGCAGACTTGAATGTATACAGAGCGTTGACACGACTGGACGATCATATTTCACAGAGCGTTTGCAGATTACTATTGCTTTTCATACCAGCCTCGTGTAACTCGAGCTCAGCCTGAAAGATACCTCTTGGTTGAGTAGTTGAAGGAGAAGGCGATCTGCTAGACTGTGTCCATCATACTTCTGGCTGGCATGCATGATAGTTAAGTTAGCATTGTGTCCTTTCTAGTGAGTGTAGATGGCGCCGTGGTGGCCTTACCAGCTGTTTGATTCGTGTTTGCGCTCCACGGTGAGTGCCAGGCAGATTGGGGATGGACCATTCAATTTCTGGGGGTGGGTTGGATTTTTTAAATATTTGTTTTACCACACTGACGTGGAAGCACGTGCATGCGTGCGTGTTGCTATCTACGCGCCTGCATTCAGTGTCGCGACGTGCCGTAAAACAGTCGTTCAATTAACCGAATGAAATTGTTGTGTATTACCTTTATAGCGTCGGCTGGGCAGAGACGCTGAAAACATTCGAATCGATGGAGGCATCAAGCCAGGAGGAGGTGCATCATCAACTTGATGTGTGCAGACGTCACACAGCTGGTGTAAAACAACAGGGTCGAGTTGTTTAAACCAGCGGTGGAGCTTTCATTCGTCTTAATTAAAGCTACACAGCTTAGGCAAATAATTCGGTTTAACATTTTGTTGAGACCGCGCAAGGTTGTTTGCCGTCAAACGCTGTGTCTATTTTCACATGTTCTTGTCTGAGACAGTAAAGTCTTCATTAGCTGTATATTGTTTTACAAAAACTATGCCGTCTTACCTTTATTAAATTGTAGTCCTGTCTGCTAAATCTGGATTCTGATTGATTGCTTTCCTCTTCGTTCCCGAAGTCCGCGGTGAAGCTGACATGGATGCCGTTCTTCCATTTGATACACATGACTATATAAATAGAAAACTACGCCGCAACAGTATAAACCTATGCTGGTCCACCTGGTGTTAAAGGTGCTTAATCAATTCGATTTTTTTAGTATCATTTCACATTAATTTTAAGAAAACAATTTTTTTATCCTTACCAGATCTAATGATTAAAGTCAATTCTTTCGATGATTTGAACAAAAATAGGCATTTTTATTAAACAGCTGCGCATGTTACTTAAACTAGTCACACACTACACATTTGGACATAAATGAACCGGATTCACGATGGACTGAACCATTTGAGGAAGCAGCTTAAATTAATAGCTACAAGAACGTCTCACCTCTAACATTGTCACGATACGTACCGTTAGGGAGCGCCACTGATCGAAGTCGGATTCATGAAAGGCTACGTAACAACGAGATTACACTACTGATAACGCGTCGTAATTATGCGTCCATGCGTAAGTACCACTTCGCAGAAATAATCCAAGCATGTCTTGCCTACAACGTTTTGCCCTCGACCGGGTTCGGCAGACGCAAGGATTTTCTCATACTTTCCGGAAGAAACCGGCGCGCCACTTCGTGAATATAGACGTTGACGATATGATCGAAGTTTAACAAGATTTAACAAGATCATCATCCAAAACTTCAAATTCAAGATGGCAAGTGAGCATTGAACTCATTGTCTTGTCGAGGGTCAAACAATTGTATCATCTATGTACAGCTCGCCCATATCATATGTATGTCAATTTTATGTTTAGACATATTCACACTACTAGCATTGACACACAATCATTTGACAGTGTTTTCCATTAATTTTTCACCCACTGTGAGAATGAGTACTTTCTTATGCCCAGCCTACACTGTTCCTTAACTAATGCTGCTTTGTGTCCTCTGGTTCCACTGCCTTCTCTAAGTTTGAAGAACATATTCCTGTCAACATCCTCATAACCATTAATTTTACTATCGTAAACACTTCCATTTGGTTTCCTCTTAGTCCCCTGGTGTCTAGTGTTATCAAACCTTAACTATCGCTTTATGCAGGGGTACAATTAGCTGTTTTTCTTTATATGTGATATTTCTCCTAATTAGCCATATAATGTTATTATGTTCTGAAGCAGCAATCCCACATTGCTGTGAAACTTTCATGTCAGCATTAAATGTTAGTCCTTTTCTTGCGTGGTTCTACCTAGTACAGCATCCCCCATTTGATATTCTTCGTCCATGTTTCCATGTCCTATGCGTATGCATTTACACTTCCCAAAATATAACACTTGTCATTGGTCTGACCATTTAACCAATTTATCTAGATTATCCTGTAAACTTTGTTTATCTGTATCATTTTTAGCCATTTGGATAATTTTGTGTCATCTGCAAATGTTAGTACTTTGCTAGATATGTCATCTTCCATATCATTTATGTATATTAAAATAGCATAGGTCCTAACACTGATCCCTGTGGTACCCCACTCAAAACAGATTTCCGGTTTGAAATCTCACCATCTACTATTACTCTCTTCTGTGTGTAAGCCACCTTTCTATTCAGTTGATTACATCACTACTTATACCATGGGCTTTTAGTTTAAGTAACAACCTTTGATGTGGCACTTTATCGAAAGCTTTCTGAAAATCTAAGTAGACAACATCCACTGGTCACCCATCATCTAATCTGATGGACAGACGTCGCAGTGTTTATTAACGAGGCTGCCATGGATCAAGCTCCAGATGTCAGTTGGACAAGGAAGCTGTTGGCTTATCGAGAGTACAACACATTAAACAAAACATATTCACATTGTTAACATTAACGCAATCATTAGATAATGTGCTCCATTCATTTATCGTCCTCTGTGAGAACGAGTAGGCTACTTTCTCATATCCAACTTACACTGTTCCTCAACTAATGCTGTTATGTGCCCTCTGGTTGTACTACCTTCTTTCAGTTTGATGAAAACATGTCTATACATACGTGGTACATAAACTGTTAACATGTATCAAAGCTAAACATTCGTACACGGTACTGAACCGACCAAGTAACTTGTACGAAGTCCGTGACCAACGTCGTGCAGACGACTTGAGTCACCAACGTAAGTAGGCCTACTGTACCTACCGTGTTGTGAATGTAGTTAACCGATGTGACAAGGCATAATCCTTCCGTCCTCACATTCGTAAGATTTTGATTATAAAATATATATTACATTTTTTAAACCACGCGCTTGCCTCCTGCGTGCGCATGCACGCGTGCATGTGCACGTGTCTGCGTGCAGTCGGTGTGGTACTCAGGTTTATTCACGATTCATGTGCGAGTGTGGGGGTGCGAGTGTGGGGGTGCGATTGTGGGGGTGCGAGTGTGGGGGTGCGATTGTGGGGGTGCGAGTGTGGGGGTGCGATTGTGGGGGTGCGAGTGTGGGGGTGCGATTGTGGGGGTGCGAGTGTGGGGGTGCGAGTGTGGGGGTGCGATTGTGGGGGTGCGAGTGTGGGGGTGCGAGTGTGGGGGTGCGCACATTCATTTAGAAGGTTTACGTGCATACACACGCTGTCCCGCACACACGTCTGCACTCACGCACGTACGCTTGCACGCACGCATGCACGTACTCATTCACGTAAGCACGCGTACACACATTATATGTCAATGACGATAATAATTATTGTCTTTATCGCAGTCAGCGAGACTCAGAACCAACAGAGATAGACGAATGCGTTTGGACGAGTCGTTTTTGCAAAGCGAACACTGGCGGCAGATAGGCCGTTCTTATTATTTACACTGCATCTGGGTCTGATGTGACATGCCGTGTTGACGTGTTGACAAACATACGATTTAACTAAGACAAATGCGCTGGAATCACTTCCTGATAGCAATATTGACGAATTATTACTTTGGAGGTATCCGTAAAGTAAGTTACGCTATTTATGGACGCTTCATATGCATAACTAATGATAAACAATAACATCAAATTACCAAATTTGTGTACGTTTAATAGGCGTATGATACATGTAATGATACATGTAATGATATATGTAATGATACATGTAATTATATGTGTAATGATACATGTAATGAAGCCATTAATGCTATCAGTCTGATAGACTTGAGAGCTTGACAGCTAGACGAGCCAAAACGGTTCTTGTTTATTCGTTATATAACGATCACCAAGACACCCCCACCCCATGTAACGCCCCTAACGCTTACCCAGGCACCCCCACCCTATGTAACGCTCTCTAACGCTTACCCAGACACCCCCACCCTACGTAACGCTCCGTAACGCTTACCCAGACACCTCCACTCCATGTAACGCTCCGTGACGCTTACCCAGACACCCCCAACCCATGTAACGCTCCGTGACGCTTACCCAGACACCCCCAACCCATGTAACGCTCCGTAACACTTACCCAGACACCCCCATCCCATGTAACGCCCCGTAACGCTTACCCAGACGCCTCCACCCCATGTAACGCCCCGTAACGCTTACCCAGACACCCCCACCCCATGTAACGCCCCGTAACACTTACCCAAACACCTCCACCCCATGTAACGCTCCGTAACGCTTACCCAGACACCTCCACCCCATGTAACGCTCCGTAACGCTTACCCAGGCACCTCCATCCCATGTAACGCTCCGTAACGCTTACCCAGACACCTCCATCCCGGACATGTCTTATTTTCATACGTATACAATACATATTTTTTGGAAGTCATTTTAAAACATAACCTACGGAAAATGCATGTCGATAAATGACGTATCTAGGATTTTGTAAAGGGGAGGCCACCAGTGCACATATACTACCCTCATCCAATATTGACTGGTGATGTCAGTTATATCAGCGAGCGCGTTCTCACGGACGGTGCCCTTGTCTACTGTCAGTGCGTGGCTTGCTACCCTCAATATCAAATGTACGTTTGTGTATCTTAAAGCAAATCCAACCACGAATCATGTAATATAATAATGCATGTAACAATTTCGTTGCAAAGCATAACTTAGCTTATCTTACGGTTGAAACATTCCAAGAGTACTAGTCTCATATTACGTGTGCATAATATGAGATATGGCTTTAAGCATCGACATTGCAATTGGCACACTTTTAAACACATAATAGTCTCCATAGACTTGGACATATAGATACAGGAATCATATTAATGATCACTCTGGTCCTCAACATATAGATACAGGAATCATATTAACGATCACTCTGGTCCTCAACATATAGATACAGGAATCATATTAACGATCACTCTGGTCCTCAACATATAGATACAGGAATCATATTAACGATCACTCTGGTCCTCAACATGTTTGGACAAGTGGCCTTTTCTAAACACGTCTGCAGTGATTAGTAGCACACTGTTGCAATGAAAGATTGGCAATATGTCCCGATAAAAATCTTTCCTTTTGGCACAGTTTCACGACAAGACCCGAAACATATCGCGCCGCTTTTGCGCAATACAGTTGGGAGACCCCCCATGTGGTCCATATGGTGTGACTGTGTGATTCATTACATGTATTCTGGGATTGGCATATATACCGAAGCTTTGGCGTTTTACTGAATGGATGGGAACCAAATTAATGTCATACAACAAACGGCTGTCTTCTGATTGGTTGACTGATCGCGCGATCAACACGGCGCCATGTTTGAAAGGATGTCGACGAGTTGCCGTGGCATTCCCTTGAGAACAATAAGCACAATATTATCACCCGACATCGTCTACCTACCATCTAAACACACGATAACCTTCAATTAATGTGGCGTGGTTGAGCCGGTGTCGAAATCTCGGACTGAATCATTACAACTGCTCCGGTCACGAGAGTGAATCATTGTGGACTGAATAATTACAACTGCTCCGGTCACGAGCGTGAATCATTGTGGTGTCGTTATTTAGCTGGTTTACATAGAAACATTTCGTGTTTGTATTACATCACGGACGGGAACATGCTGAGTTAATAGGTCATGCCAACGTCCGAGTCACGCTCCACTTAACTCTGGAACTATTTGTAGTTTCGTGAGGCTGCGGGGATTTCATGTTGCAATAACATATTTATGTAGGCCTCGTCATTACTGTTGTGTGATGTGGTCTTTGCGTGCAGGAGCAGCGATTGACCGAGTTGTCCTGCATGTGTAGTTTGATCGCTAACCGTTGATGCTTATCACGGGATGCATCTTGCAACTGAACTACGTGTTTATCGCGTTTCGTTATCGTGTTTCAATGTTCAGTTTGGTCTGAACATTACATGGGCGAATCAAGACGTTGAAAAGGGGGTTCGCAGTTTCATAAAAACTACACCAGGTGGCAGTGCTTATATTTATCAAAATGTTTAAATATGTAAAATATTTCACAAATGTTTTTGCAAATTCATGCCACCACCAATTGTCTTGAAAATGTTATGAATTATAGTTTGAACCTTCACACTACCACTGTATAGTTAGTTATTCGAACACCTTCAGTGCATCACCACATCGATTAACTCATCACGTGAGCTATATCATTTTGTCTGTCTTAGCGATGCAAACTTTCTGCACACGACTGTTTATACCGCTTTTTTGTTCATTGGCCTGCATCAAAGCAGCGACGCCATTCGTCTTCCCGGCCGAATTCACAGCACCGCCGTTGATCGACCTTTTCGGCGATGACTGCTTTTATTACTTCGAAGTAACACAATATAACCTCTAATTCCTCGCGGATCTTTTGCTTTTACTACTTCGGAGTAACACAAGATAAACTCTAATTCCTCGCGGATCTTTTGCTTTTACTACTTCGGAGTAACACAAGATAAACTCTAATTCCTCGCGGATCTTTTGCTTTTACTACTTCGGAGTAACACAAGATAAACTCTAATTCCTCGCGGATGTTCTGCTATTATTACTTCGGAGTAGCATAAGATAAACTCTAATTCCTCACGGATCTTCTGCTTTTATTATTTCGGAGTACCACAAGGTAAACTCTAATTCCTCACGGATCTTCTGCTTTTATTACTTCGGAGTAACACAAGATAAACTCTGATTCCTCACGGATCTTGTGCTTTTATTACTTCGGAGTAACACAAGATAAACTCTGATTCCTCACGGATCTTGTGCTTTTATTACTTCGGAGTAACACATGATAAACTCTGATTCCTCACGGATCTTCTGCTTTTATTACTTCGGAGTAAAACAAGATAAACTCTAATTCCTCACGGATCTTCTGCTTTTATTACTTCGGAGTAACACAAGATAAACTCTAATTCCTCACGGATCTTCTGCTTTTATTACTTCGGAGTAACACAAGATTAGCTATAATTCCTCACGGACCTTCTGCTTTTATTACCTCGGAGTAACACAAGATAAACTCTGATTCCTCACGGATCTTCTGCTTTTATTACTTCGGAGTAACACAAGATAAACTCTGATTCCTCACGAATCTTCTGCTTTTATTACTTCGCAGTAACACAAGATCAACTCGAATTCCTCACGGATCTTCTGCTTTTATTACTTCGGAGTAACACAAGATCAACTCGAATTCCTCACGGATGTTCTGCTATTATTACTTCGGAGTAGCATAAGATAAACTCTAATTCCTCACGGATCTTCTGCTTTTATTATTTCGGAGTAGCACAAGGTAAACTCTAATTCCTCACGGATCTTCTGCTTTTATTACTTCGGAGTAACACAAGATAAACTCTGATTCCTCACGGATCTTGTGCTTTTATTACTTCGGAGTAACACAAGATAAACTCTGATTCCTCACGAATCTTCTGCTTTTATTACTTCGCAGTAACACAAGATCAACTCGAATTCCTCACGGATCTTCTGCTTTTATTACTTCGGAGTAACACAAGATCAACTCGAATTCCTCACGGACTTCTGCTTTTATTACTTCGGAGTAACACAAGATAAACTCTAATTCCTCACGAATCTTCTGCTTTTATTACTTCGGAGTAACACAAGATTAGCTATGATTCCTCACGGACCTTCTGCTTTTATTACCTCGGAGTAACACAAGATAAACTCTGATTCCTCACGGATCTTCTGCTTTTATTACTTCGGAGTAACACAAGATTAGCTATAATTCCTCACGGACCTTCTGCTTTTATTACCTCGGAGTAACACAAGATAAACTCTGATTCCTCACGGATCTTCTGCTTTTATTACTTCGGAGTAACACAAGATAAACTCTGATTCCTCACGGATCTTCTGCTTTTATTACTTCGGAGTAACACAAGATAAACTCTGATTCCTCACGAATCTTCTGCTTTTATTACTTCGCAGTAACACAAGATCAACTCGAATTCCTCACGGATCTTCTGCTTTTATTACTTCGGAGTAACACAAGATCAACTCGAATTCCTCACGGACTTCTGCTTTTCCAGCATCTTTCAGGAAAACGCTTTATTTTTCTTTGTTTTATGTGTCACAGGCAACGACAGATAAAATCATGTTTCGTATTTCGGACATGATTTTCTGCTGGATCTGATCCTCGATGGTGACAATAATTTCTTTCTGTAAATTATCATTGAGGCCTACATGGCATTGTTGTTTTGTGTCGCCAAACGCGTCTCCAGAACCATATCGCCGTGATTCTCATCCGTGTCGAGATGAGTGGCGTCATGGGGTGTGCTCTGGCGGCACACCCCCACCCGGTGGGGGTGTGCTCTGGCGGCACACCCCACCGCTTTGGTATGGCAGTACCTCCCCCGGGGTTATACAATACACTGATAAATGTTTACTTTTTACAAAATTCGGGGTGCATTATATGTGCATCTCCACAATGATGGGCGAGATAAGTGCATTAACAACTATAACCCCCTAGAAGTACACGGGTTGTCTAGACAACGTTCAGAGACGACGTTAAGAGTTCCTCTCAATCTCTCAATGTGATATCGCATTCCCGCCCTCCGGGGCTATGGGTGGTTCAACAGAAACCCCCCTTAAGAGAATTCATTTAGCTGTACCAGAAATCATCCCAGGAATTCCGGCTGATTGTGAATGTGCGAACCCCCTTTTCAACCCCGAGGACGGGGCTGTATCAAGTGCAACAATTTGCTGACTTGTGTAAGTTACATGGTGTCAACGAAGTCTCTTTTACATGACAAAAACATTTTCTATTGGATTAATTTTCTTATGGTGTATATTTGTTTGTTACGAACAAGAACATTAATGTCAATAGGAAATGTTTCTGTCACTCGATACAAGTCCGCCCTGAAGACTGAAGACGGGCAAATGTTTGACGAAGACTGGTAAAATAAAATAAAAGACCAACGATGGCTTTCGCGGAATTGTGGAAGTATACAGTATTGTGGAAGTGTACATTATAAGTACTTGTATGACGTGAAAACATGTGCGCAATAGGTACTGCCACCTATCGGGATTTCAGAGATCAGTTCGCTGGCATCTGCTGTACCGCTGTTTGTGGCCACTACATGCATGTCTAATGACGCGATTAAGTGTATTTAAAAGTTATAAGAGAAAATATGATATTATTATGCATGTTGCATTAATACTGTTGCAAAGTAAACGTTAACCAAGCCACCAGTTTCCTAGTTAATATAGAAATATATATATATATATATATATATATATATATATATATATATATATATATATATATATATATTTTATATTAACTAGGAAACTGTATATATATATATATATATATATATATATATATATATATATATATATATATATATATATATATATATATATATATATATATATATTGCTGTGTGATTTACTCGATTTCATATTTTACTGGGGAGCGTTTTTTTTTCTTCAAATAAATTTATTTTTGCACTACACCAAAAATAGTGGCGATGTAACGCACATCTCCAGTCGGGGCTGTGCAGTAACTGAACCATGTGATTAACAATTGAATCCATGGTCGTCTGCAGAAGAGCAGTTGACGGCCATCGCTCGTCAAACACGCGAACAAACGTGTTCGTGTTGACGTTCGTGCTGAAGCGATAACTCGTTTAAATAAATTAAAATGGCTAGTTTTGATAGCGTGAGATGTACATCGGTGGGAATACTGGATTCTTACGCAGCCATCGATGCACAGCTACACGTGTTTTCAGCAATTGGAGCCAGTTGTGGAACAAACAGTGTCAGTGGTAACACTTTCAATGTCAATGAAGTGGGTAATTGGTAATTCACCCCTATTTTGTAGGTTATTGACTGTCTGTGTTTGTTCCTATTTTATTATTTTAAAAGGCTGCCGACGCAGTGTCAGTAAAGACGGAAATATCATTAACAAAGAGTCACAATCGTTGTTTTGTGAACATTCGATTCGACCGGGGAGCATACAGTGCTAAGTCTAAGACAAAGTCTAAGTTAACAATTCTAGTGCAGTGCCAGCAAGTGGCAGTGATCGGACGAGGCCAAAGTCGCGAGGACAGTTTGCACCATTCCAGAAAATAAAAACTTACTAATATTAAGTTATGCGCACGTGTTTAGTTATTGCATGGGCTATCCACAGCGCATGCGCACAAACCACCACAAACTCCTGCGTTAGCCCACTATTCGTCTATTGGGCTGTTTGGAGTATAATTATTTAAGAATTGAGGTATGCGAAAATTATGACCAGGGCCAAGAGCAAGACCAATTGTTTTCCGGTCGAATTTGTCTGGTTCATATTCTGCTGGACTAGACTCGCTTTGCACTGCCTACCGGACCCTAAGTTCAGACCCCAATCCTAACCCTAACCTAAGTTTCTTGAAACGTGTCATAGAGTGTAGGTCGATTTTAGGGCCGTGACCCATGATTACCCGATGTGCGAAATGTGAGGGCGCCATGCATTTCCCAGTCGATTATAAATATTAAAACGTATTCAACCGGACCCGGCATTCGAGCCACTTCGATATTGCATAATTAGGCCCTACTTCGTGAACATTCGTAACTAGATATAATCAGCACTATTTCTTAACTTAGTCTAGTCTCTAGATTCTGTCCAGGCCTTTTACGTAATCCGAGTTCCAACGTCATAAAAAGCAAGACACAGAATAGTGGATTATAGTCAATACAGATGAATAATGTAATTTACGGATAAATTTGAACACGGTAGTCGGGTAGAATGTGTAATTTTTGGCCTTTAAAATTTAATAGTGGTTTTGGCTAGCTCGTCAGTGACAGTGTGTGCAAGGTCGGTCGTATTTAATTTGATTACCCCCTGTAAGACTATACCTGTGGTTTAACACATTAACTGTTGTGCGACACGTATATACTACGAATTTTCGCCTACGTAAAGTAGAATCTATGCCTATTATGCTAAGCGGTTAAGCATAAGCCCTATGGCTAGCCTTCAGTGGGCGGTCGAATGCGTATTTGTTGGACCCAAACCCTTATCCCCAACCCTACCGTGTTGGCGCTCACATTCCCACCGAATACACACCTGAGTCTTGACTCTGGTGTCAGTTGTAAAATTTGTTAACCACATATACGTTTATTAGAAATGCACTTTTCCAGCTTTACCTCTATTGGAAATCGAGGTCGTATAGGTCATAATTATAAAGATTATACTAAAAAAACAGAAATCTTGTTCGGAATTGTTGAAATATACCACGGTCATGAAGCAACATTAATATACCTAAAGGAGTTTGGTCACGGTTATGGTATCAATGTGGAGTGTGTGTCAGTAGCCTATTCATGTCCCTGCCTGTTCGTGTTCATGCATGTTCGTGTCCCTTCCCTGCCCGTTCGCGTCTCTGCCTATTCGTGTCCTTACTTATTGAAAATACAAAGGGTTTCATCACAAACAACCTTTCAACCTCCTCCGCGTCAAGATAACCCGTCGCACTTGGGCGGAATGGACGCGACACAATGTTCCTTTCACAGTTTCTTGTTGTGACTTGTTATGCATCAGTGAGTACACCTCAGCTGGCCCAGGGCCTCTGACGAGTATGTAGTGTTTATTGAACAACATTTATTTAATGGGAATGTAGTAGGGCCGTATCTGGCACTTAACTGGTTGAACGTTACTTGATGCTTAAATACAATATGGCTGTTTATCGTATTCAAACATGCGTTAGATGCTACTGTGTACCGCCTTCAACGTCTGACCTGCAAACTGGAGCATTCCCCGCACACAATGTCACCGTGACGAAGGAGTTTTGCGCCACAAAGCTAAACCCTGGTCTAATAGTCGTGCGTGTTCCTAGCCCAACGATGTAGGGTAAACCGTTGACGCGTTGCTGTGGCTAAAGCTTATAATTACCCACGACATAGTCATCTAGCGCCAGTTAATCGCGATCGCCGTCCGTTGATAAGCCGCCACTCGATTCACGTGACGCCGATCGGTAGCTTGCGCCGGAGGACACCTTGCCGGCGAAATACAGGCAGCGACACGCTCGCTCGATGACCCTCGAAGGCGCGGCGGCACAACAAAGACGCGTTGCAATGAATGACTATGAGGCATGTTGTTTACACGGCGACGCATGCGTTTCTATGGCTGCCCAAATAGGTCGCCTCTGTCGGGTGGCCTGATCACGCCAGTGAGCCGGGACCCCACTCTTATATCGCCACCGAGTATACCTGCTTCGCCGACATAACCACAGGTAAGAGTTAGTGTCTTTATCGCCGACGTGCGCGTCCACGAACAGGTCGGTACACTAGAACCAGAGTTTATGTCAAAAAGAAGTTTCTAGAAGTGGTACGTTTGGGTATTTTGATATGACAGTGGCTTGACTGTCGCGCCCGCTGTCTGCCACATGTCGATTGGCACGGCTTTTCCCGGAACGGGTAAACTGCCGTCATGCGAGGGTCTTAGTTCGAGGACGACCGAGGTCGGACTGATAGCGCATGTCTTGGGTGAAGTGGCATCCAATGTCTGCTTCTTCGTATCTAGATGCGATGTAGGCTTGCGAAATCTATCGAGCATGACGTCAGTTGTTTAGTTCAGTCGCTTTTGTATGATCGTTTTGCGTCTTAATACAGGATTCTGTGTGTGGAGCGATGTATGGGATATCATGTAATATTGTAATCACTCGTTCCTGGAAATGATATGTATTTTACTATAGGTTGCAGACAGTTGATTAATGCTGGGAGTCGAACGTGTTGTTTTACTCCCTGACGTGTTGATATGTGGCTCGGATTGGGAAACTTACAGATAGGTCCGATCTGCAATATGTACAAATGGAGGAAACCCGTCGATACCAATGTCTTCTTCCGATTATGAGTTTTCTCTTTATTCAAAGCATATAAATTCGATGTGTGTGCGCGTGTGTGTGTGAACATGTGCTAATGTACTATAAATGACAAGTGATGTGTTATGAGAAAGAGAAAATAATATGATAGTGTGAAATGACACTTTACACTATCACACTAATATTGTAGAAATGCAATTGAAGGATATCCTGTGTCTGAAAATCTCCAAATTTGGCGCTGTAGCTGCGTCAGATGGCAGGTTGTATCAGTTCGCTATAGCACAGGGTAGGAAACTGAACTGGCTGACTTGCTTAGTGACTAGGGTCAGCTAAAAAGCTTCGGAATGAATGTGCCAAGACGGCCAGGGGTATATCGCCAGGGGTATGAGGTGGGGTGGGGGCTGAGGGTCAATGCTACCTTGACATGTATACTCTTGTACAGCATGACCAGCCGGATACCAACTTCACTATGTTCTTGATATTGAGCCCCAGCATATTTGATTGGTCAGAAACGACCCGGGGCGAGGCTGGTCCGCGAGCTTATCCAATCAAATTGTTTCTTGAAATACGCGGCGCCTGTGTTCGCTGCCGTGAAAAGGACCAGGTGTCCACGCCGAAGTGAACGGTTTACCTTTCAAAAAGCCTTTTCCAATGCAAATTACCCAACGGGTGGCTTATTGTAACCAGATAAGTTCAGTATTAATGGCAAGACGATTGTGGAGTAAATGTAGAAGTTATGAGTGTTGCTGATTGAGGCATGATATGTGTAATCCTAAAAATATAGGGTTTTTTCAAAAACAAATCTGGAGAAACAGGAAACATACATTTAAATAAACATGAAACGACGCGTGGTTTTCAATGTTCTACGCCAGATGATTTCCCTTGTGTTTTATTTTTATTATCACATTATTATTATTATGACAGGTGTATATATGGCATATCATAGTCGTGTATGAATTTGGTATTATACCCACTGGCATAACTGGGGGTGTAGATAGCTGCCCCCAGCGGCACTCTATAAGAACAGTGACTAATAAACTTTGGACTGACACTCCTCTCGATCGAGCGAGAACTTACCAATACCACTGCCTTCGTCTCCGTGATCAATGAGTTCGCGGCACTCAAGGCCAGAGCGATTAAGCTCTATGAGAATATAAAAAGGTTTCTTCATTCGGGACCGACGTACCACTCCCGGTCTCGTTGACCTATCACCGTCCTTGCGGTCGCTGTGGCAGTCGCCGGCCGACTTCGGCGTGAATAGTGAAGTGGTGTTATGTTAACATTTCTTTTTGCAACCGCAGTCTATTTATCAATTGTTGGCTGATTGCAGTTGGAGCTTTTTATCGTTTTTGTTGTTGTTGGAGGTGTTGTGAGTTTTTGTTGTTGTTGTTGTTGTTGTTGGTGTTGTGAGTTTCGGTGGCTGCGCTGAATCATTACCAGTATTTGTGTAGCTGGTTGCTTTTGGGATGTTGGAGCATAAATAAAGCATTATTCCTGGGTATTCTTATTCCATTATTGCGTTATTTGATGGGAGCGGCATTGTTTCCGTGGCCCCCGCCCCCGCCCCCGCCCCCGCCCCAGCTTCACTGCATCGTTACATATCCTCTTGTGTTGTAAGAGCTGCGAGATATTGTCCACGATTTGTTGTTGTAGAATATATGAATGTGGGAGGATATCGTGTGCCGAGTGCACACATCGTCACGGTCCGTGCACACAGTGCAGTACATTATATCCTCCCACGTTTATATTCTAGTGTCACCAACTACAAATCGTGGACAATGCCTCGCAGCTCTGTTGTCTTGCGTTGTGTAGGTTGGCTACGCTACTAATATTCGTATGTGCGGTGTTGTGGGGACACGGTTTCGTTAACTTTGGCCTGCTCCTTGTTGACTCTATATATTGCCTGCTCATTGTTGACTCTATATATTGCCTGCTCATTGTTGACTCTACATATGGCCTGCTCCTTGTTGACTCTAAATATGGCCTGCTCCTTGCTGGCTCTACATATGCCCTGCTCTCTTTTGACTCTACATTGGGCCTGCTCCTGGCTGACTAAACATATGGCCTACACCTTGTTGACTCTACATGGGGTATGCTCCTTACTGACTCTACATAGAGCCTGCTCCTTGCTGACTCATTATATATTATTATTATGGTCTGCTCATTGCTAACTCTGCACAGGGCCTGCTCATTGCCGACTCTTCATAGGGCCTGTTCCTTGCTGAATCTACATAGGGCCTGCTCCTTGCCGACTCTACATAGGGCCTGCTCCTTGCTGACTCTACATAGAGCCTGCTCCTTGCCGAAATCGTGTCAGCTTCTTGGATGTGGTATACTGCTGCTAACAGCCACGCCACGACAAACTATTCCGAGGACGTCTCTCCTCTACGGGACTACCCCATTCCTTCGTGTGTAGCGGCCTGTGGACGTCTAAAAATAATCGACGATCGGCGGAACTTGAACGTTACAGTGTTCAAAGTAGTTCAAATGTGTTCGAGATAAGCTCATCGCGGACACATGCCGGCACCACCCGAAATTGTAGTAAACAGGCTTTGTTAGCGTGCAACTGTTGTAATACCGGTGACTGGACACACACTTATAAATACGGATTGTTCCAACCCGTGTGTTCAAGGTTGTACACGCACTGGTTAAATTGTATATATAATCTTGCACGTTAATATTCTGGGAAAACAAGGCGAAAAACATTCGTGAGAGCAAGCTAGTAATTCAGTAGTGCAGTGTCTGTTTCCAGATTGTTATTGTGAACTCTTGTTACTGGATATGTTGTAGATCACTTCCCTTTGCTGGGAAACAGTAGACACATATGGGAGACTACTTTGTGATCGTTGTAGAGCATGGATATTTACAATTACAAACTTAATCGCTGTAGCGTTATATATTCCACCCACGAATCGGCGATTCTGCTCCCGCTCTGGTCTGTCCTCTCCAGGCCTTGTGGTCCGTAAGGCGGCAGTGCACTTGTGATGCTGCTCCCGCTCTGGTCTGTGTGTGTCCTCTCCGGGCCTTGTGGTCCGTAAGGCGGCAGTGCACTTGTGATGCTGCTCCCGCTCTGGTCTGTGTGTGTCCTCTCCGTGCCTTGTGGTCCGTAAGGCGGCAGTGCACTTTCTCAGTTTGGCTTCATTCCAGGACTTCAACCCCAGTTCCGGTGTGTCTTTTTCTACAGTTTTTTGCCGGGTTGTATTTGGGTGAACCACTTACCGCCTTCAAGTGTCCCAGTTAGGATCGTCAGGCATTGGCTGTCTTCTTCCACCCTCCGGACGTGTCCGATCAAGTTCCATCGTTTTATCCAGACGTCTGTGCTTATCTTATCCTCTTTGGTTTTTGTTAGACTATCTTCATTTGAAACTTCGTGTGGCGATCTGCCATTCAGCATCCTCCGTACACACTTGAATATAATCGTGTCCAGCTTCCGGTTGTTAGGAAGAAGTAAGAAGCTTCCGGTTGTTAGGAAGAAGTAAGAAACTTCCGGTTGTTAGGAAGAAGTAAGAAGAGAAAGTCTTTCATGTTTGCGGTCGTGTTTGGACCACGACGTGTTTGGACCACGACGTGTTTGGACCACGACGTGTTTGGACCACGACGTGTTTGGGCCACGACGTGCTGATTAGATCGGCGGAAACTACACTATTTTAAACTAAAGCGAAACAGTCTTGAACAGACGTACTGATTGTTTGACGATAGAACTGCATTCATTCATTCAATTTCATTCATTCATTGTCTACGACGTTCACTCTTCGACCCACGTGTTATGGTTGCAGCGTCAGCCACTTGGTCTTGACAACGGAATGCGGAATAAAATTGCCATATTTTACTGCTTTGGTTCATGGTTGACTCCAGAGGGCTACGTAACGTCGCTATTGTCAGATTCGGCGAGCGTGCTTGCGCTAGAGGTTTGCCTTTGATGTCCGCTTACAACCGGGGACGGTACGCCAGAACGACGCGGCAGCATATATCACCGGGGACACCTAGGCATAGAAATGTCGCGATGACCTTTGCAATGTCAGTGGTGGTGGGCGTGGGCGTGGTTTGATGAGTGACGTTTCCAGGTCCGGGTGTGTCACTACAGATATTTTGATATGCCGATACGACTTTTCCGTTCCAAGCAGTAATACCAGCTAGCATGTGATCTTTCAGTTTTTATTTAACTGAATATATTTAAACGATGGTTGTACAACATACGCGAAAGGGCAAACATTATCAGTTTTTTGAGATACGATTAATTTACTCTTTAAAATTAATAGAAAAGTAAATGTACGATCTTATGCTAATGTTGGGGAATCCAGTTACTGGGACTGCTCAAAATGTTTTACACTTCACCCCTGGCAGACCTGTTCATTCCAACGCCAACTCAACTTAACTGGGAAGCATTCAGCCATGCTGCAATTAATGCACGAAGACTGTATATATATATATATATATATATATATATATATATATATATATACACACACACACACATAGTCACCACTATATGTCTATAGACATATTCTCATTCATACAGCTGAATGAACTGAGGCAATGTGGAATGAACGAAATTTCCCAAGGGTCGAAACGACCGCAGGTTCTCGCACCCCACAGAAAGTTGCGAAATTTCGTATCTAGGTCTATGGATGTTTTTTCGCCACATCTGTGTAAATTCTTATATACGAACCATTTATTTGAGACTGTTGATCAGGTGGCTATGGGTGTAAGCATTAGTTGTTCCCATCGTTTAGAAATATCAGCTTCAACGGGCGCGATATGGCTGTCAACTGGCGAAATGTGCTCTTTGCACCGTTAACTTCGAGCTGTGACCCGTACGACTTGCACCGGACGGTCAACCTGCAGTCTGGTCGTACGCGACAATATCGCCTCGTGTATATGTAAGCCCAGCCGTATCTGGCTGTGTATGATGCCGCAGTCGCGTCGGGCGCTGGTCGTGTAATGCTCGAGAACCATCCACTGCCGGTCAAATGTATCGCTATGGCTTTGACAGTGCCAGCAGTAAGTCTCAGTCGGACACAGCAGGTAACCGAAGTTCCGGATAGACCTTCTATTTCCACCGGCAGAATTAATAATAATAACATTTATTTCTATGGCGCCGTATGTACGGAAATAAAATATGTTCAGAGGCGTTTATGATATAACAGTGATAAAAAAATTGTCATAAAATGCATAAATCTATATAATAGTGAGGTTTACCCATAGGTAAGAATTATATGTCTAAATTAGATTACACCCAAGTTACTATGTATGCTAAAAAATACAATACCAAATTTAAATATCAATGTGTAAGGAAACAAATTATAGTAGTAAATTAATAAATAATAAAAAAGTAATAATTCGTTCCATTCATTTGTTGTCCTCTGTGAAAATGAAAACTTTCATATATCCAGTAATGATGTCCTTTTGCGCACAACAGCGCATGGGAAAATAGTCGAGAAATCGAGGGATTCTTAACGGCACGGACGACGGGATAGGTTGGGAGTACTGCGTGCGTGTAGCAACGTGTCTTCGAATTGACTTAAGTAACACAAGTACTGGAATATCGGACTTAAGAACTTAGCACCACGCCTTCGCTGATGCTATTGTCGTCCCATGAATTGCATTTTCATTATCCGGCCGATTACTGTCGGCCTGTTTGCGCCGTTACTGTTGCGAGCGTGTTTGGTCGTGACAGATAGGTAGTCCTATAACATTACATTGTTTAGCCGCGACCAGTAGCACCTGGCCGATTAAAGGCAATGCGTGCGTCACGCAGTTGACGAGTGCAGACCAACTACGCACAAACATTCATTGAAGATTCTGAACAATGGCCTACGTGACTGAGCAGGGCAGAATGACTGCTACTCGTGCAGTCGAGGTCGGGCTTCGTTAAGCATTGTCGCAAGCCAGGAGTCGTGTCACCACACCTTGGCGTAATTGTATCCTACACAATGTACATAAGTGCGCCAAATCATTTGTGCTTCGGCCGACTTTCTGGCTTGGTCGACATGTTTTTGGGAAGCAGACGGTTGGGCCGCGCCCGTACTTTAAAGAGCGTTTGCAGGAAATTCCCACCATTACCCGACCCGTCCGACCAGCGACGACGGGTCCACATGCAATTAAAGTAAAGTTCCGTATGTCGGCCTCGAACATTCCATCGAGCAATCACAAAGGTTAACACAGCAGCTGAAAAGTCAGCGTTCGACTGGTTGATCCGTAATCAGGAACGTGGAGAGGAAGATGGAAGAGGGCGAAGTTTATTCTAGCTTCAATAAACTACAGTATGTTAGTCTTCACCACACAGAACAACCCATTATTAAAGGGAATGTATAACGAATTTCGTTGGTTAACTGATATGAAGCTAGTATTGAGTTTCGCATAATATAAATGCCTAGATTCCTGGCATTTTTCAATCTCAAAGTACATCTAAATTGACAATGCTATACTTCATGTTTTGATCTATGTTGCTGCAGTACGGTTACCGGCAGACATTGTGAAAAACGTTACATGTCACTTTCAGATTTGAAAATGTATTACTATGGTCGTCAATTGCAGTAAAGCGGTATCTGCGTGTGTCGTAAAACTATGATAAAAAATTATAATATCTCATCGTTAATTCGTGTATTTTCGAAATTATTAAGATATGATCATTACGACAACACGTTGTGTATGTACACCGTATAGTATCTTAAACCAACTGATATGTTATAAATACTAATACATTCAGTATCGCAATGTCCCGTAAAACAGTCGTTCAGTTAGGCAGTGAAAGTCGTACATTCCCTTTCATCGATCCTCTCTCCCAAACATCATTCAGATTCTAGCCCGGTCTGTTGCCTTTGTTCCGTTCGAGATACAGAACGCTGATGGTCAGTTGGCATGTCTGGGCAGATTGGCTTGGCCCATTTATGAATTATTCAGTAACTTGGTAATTAATGTCGTCTCACCAGGAGAACCAGGCGTACACAGAACTTTTAAAAATGTGTTTTCTATAAACGTTATCAACAGATATGGTTTTGTTGGTATTTCCAAAGACGTGTTAACAGAAATGACACGGCTTTGTTTTATTGCCATGCAGTGTCTGAAATGCGCATCTTCCGGACGGGATAACTTTGTAGTTCGTAAGTGACAATTCTCACAACTTTCACCAAATTTCACGATACACAAAACTATCACAGAATATCCATGTATGCCTTTTTCCCTGTTGCTGCCAGTCAATATCTTGATGGCTTCTTGGAGTACAACTCTCCAAATTGCGACGTTATACTGGCAGTCATGGAAATGTCTAGCAACGCGTTGCCACTGTATTACGTAACATGGAACAGTAGTAGAATATACTCGTGACGTTGTACATAATTGTTCGCATAGTGTTTTGGACAAGCGACAGAAGGTAATTCGATTGTTCGTAGCAAGGGTAACAGCGGGGTGAATTTTAAAAAAAATATTTTAAAAATGTCACGACTCGATCATGAAATCGTTAGACGAGCCCCTGAAAGTTTGGCACACGAGATACAACGCGTCTAGGAGAAGTAGCGTTACACGCACGCACGCACGCACGCCCGCACGCACGCACACACACACACACACACTTGCTGGATTTTAGTAATATTATTATTATTACGTGTTTTCAGGACATGGAGAAGCCGACGATCACGTCCCTGCTGAAGCCGGTCAGCGAGCGGAAGAAGGTGTCGAAGGCAGCCGATGCCTACCTCGAGTTCTTCAACAACAACAACAAGGACGCGGCGGAGAGTCTGCGGCAGGACAACAGCACCGACCTGGCGAACCAGTACTACGACCTGGCGACGGACTTCTTCGAGTACGGCTGGGGCGAGTCGTTCCACTTCGCGACGATGCACAAGGGCGA
The DNA here is from genome assembly GCA_033239005.1 of Lamellibrachia satsuma. NCBI lineage: Eukaryota > Metazoa > Annelida > Polychaeta > Sabellida > Siboglinidae > Lamellibrachia > Lamellibrachia satsuma. Next base: position 3,467,493 of record BSQZ01000020.1, on the reverse strand, counting down.
GTCATTTGAGCACGCCATCGCCAAGCACGAGTACAGACTCGCGCTGAAGCTGAGGCTCGAGCCGGGAGAACGCGTACTGGTCAGTGTATATGTCGACGGGAGGGGGAGAGGGGGAGAGAGACTGGAGTGGCATTTGCGACAATGTCGTTGTCGTCTAAGTGAAGCTATAAGTGGCCAGAATCAGGAAACGTTTCGTTGTCCCAAAAACAAACAAAATAATTCGTACATAATCTAAGTTGATATTATACAATGTTCTCCTATAGTAAAACAAAAGCAATAACTGAACAAGAACTGTAAACACTACATTAAGCAATATAACTTAAGGAATCGATGTCGACTATGTCAATGGGATGGGATACTCCAACTAAGACCACATTTGGTCGCAATCGTTGGAACCGCTTTAGTTTTATTTACCTAACAACATTGATTCATGATATGACACACTATCCTTAATATTAATTGTTGCATCATTACTCTAAACAAATTGATGTGTCTCAACCAGTACCAGTGGACGCACTAAATACTACTTCGACAAATGCACCGGTTGGTCAAGGAAACACAGGAACGTAGTATGTCCTCTGCATTGAATTCCGTTTAAATCATTTGCGGAATGAGCAACACCATGAATTCTTTTCCGCCCTCTCGACGACCTGTCTCCGTCTTTCTCGATCTTCTGCCATTTTCCCCATTTGTGTTGACATTGTCAACGTTAGTTGCCTCGTGTCTTGTTCCTAATTAATGTTAAAGATAATGTTTCCTATGTTCTAGAGACAATGTTTAGCGACAAGACGAAGGCCAATCGTTGCAGGACGATGCAACTGGTTTTGCACAATTATATAATGAATTGACTAGACAAGAACGTAAATCCAGCGTGATCACATTGCTGTAGAATATAATAATATTACTGGAAAATATAATGAAATTTGTTGATTTCCTATCACACTATGTGATTGCTAACTGCTATGCCATCGTAAGCAGCGGTTGGTTAATAACGTCGTGGTTCAGATTGATGACGATTTCCGTAATTGACGTTACTGACATTGATGACGCGATTGACGTTGATGACGTTGTTGTCACTTGCAGGACATGGGTTGCGGGATCGGGGGCCCGGCCAGAAATATCGCTCTCTTCTCGGACGCCAAAGTGACCGGTCTGAACATCAACGACTACCAGATCCACAGAGCCCGAGAACTCACTAAATCGGCCGGGATTGAGCACCTATGCAACTTTGTTAAGGTTAGAGAGCCAAAGCACAGGACCCGGCTGCACGACACGTTTTATTTAGTCACAAGAGGTCGCAAGATTTAAGGATGAAAACAAGATTATGAGAACGTCGAACGGAGTGAATTCGTGTCCCAACAGTAGTCAGTGTTCACAGACTACCGGTTTAAATTCGTGTAAATTACTCAGTTTATGTATGTATATATTTTAAGATGCAACGTATTATTGGTTACTTACTTTAAACTGTAATCTACTGCTCTGAAATGTTGACCGGCCAAATGTGTTTTACTGAACCACGGTTTTTAAGTATAATTTCACCGTCATCTGTTTATGAATGTCAACATTGCCGTTCAACATGCGATGTAAACATGATATTCGGGTTGAAACGTTAAAATGAAACATTAGAAAAGTATATAAAAACACGCGGTTCATTAAATTAACACACATTTGCGCGGACACTGTTTTAGAGTAGACACAATTTAGCGTATATAACATGATCTTAGGATAACACTTATCTGACTTTGTACCATTAACATAGCCTTGAATATCCTACGCACACGGTCATATAATTACTATTATGACTATTGCCTTTTAATTTAAATGCATTGATATTCAATAAAAATGCATTCTACAGGAATAGTTTGTTAATTCTATTGTTGTGGCCGCGCAGGGCGACTTCTGCAAGGCACCGCTCGAATCGGAAACATTTGACAAGGCGTACGCTATTGAGGCGTCGTGTCATGCCGCAGACCTCTGCAAAGTCTATCGGGAGGCGTACAGGCTACTCAAGCCGGGCGGCCTGTTCGCCTCGTATGAATGGGTCATGACAGACAAATACGACCCGAATGATCCGTACCACAACAAACTGAAGGAAGACATCATGGTACGTAGCTTCTTTGGTCATGGTCTGTCGGGCGGTCGGTCGGGCGGGCGGGCGGGCGCTCGGGCGGGCGGTCGTAAAAAAGAAAATTCCATTATAAGAAAGGTGATTCGTGACGAGTATTATAACATGTTAAACTAGTATCTACACTGGTCACGTGAACTGGATATTAATTTATTTTCGCTGACGCCGTTCGATTTACAACAAACCTATCGACATACACAACTGCGTCTCTCTTTTTCAGACTGTCAATTTAACATCGTTATTTTGCTCATATTCAGTTGGGGGACGGCTTACCAGACATCAACAGTATAGAGACAGTGTTTCACGCAGCGAAATCCAACGGCTTCGAGATATTAGAGACGGCCGACCTGGTGAAGCAATCTCCCGTCGCTTGGTACTCGGTGATGCAACCACGTTGGACATTGCGGGACTTCAAGATCACCCCCGTCGGACGATGGCTCACACACGTGGCTCTCATGGGTATGGAGCTCATTGGCTTCGCTCCGTCTGGCTCCGTCAAAGTGCACCGGACCCTGTGCAGGGGTGCTGACTCTCTAGTGAACGGCGGTAAGGAGGGTGTGTTCTCCCCCATGTTTCTGGTGGTCGTCAGGAAGCCCGGCCCATCAAATTAGCGAGCCCGTGACGCCCGATTGAAGGAGGTTCGGTGGGATCCGCTGCGTGATCCTGCGATCACCACCACTGCTACCGCTCCTGGTAATGGCGGAAGAGACTCGGTAGGTCTGGGTACAACAATAGGGACGTCACCGCGTCGCTGTCTTCGCCTCGGCAGCGAGAAGTCGATCCGACATTGCACCGCTCCGCCAGTCTGTATCAGTATCGCGGTTTCACGATCTTACAAACCGGGTTTACTGTGGCAAACGTATCGCACGTTTAGTAGATCCAACACCCCAAAAATCCCGTTTGCGACCATAAACCCGGATGGAGTGAGCCGTGAACTATGCGTTCTCCTTGTCACAGTGGCGACACGTGGCTGTCAACGTGGCTCGGGAGGGAGGATAAACAGCGCAACAGGATACCGTCTTGCGTGGTTTTGTTTGTTGAGACCGATCAAAACGAGTTTTTTGAGTCAATTCGTACGACGAATGTTTCGTGTCTCAAGTGATATTGTGTGTGTGTGTGTATGGTTATTAGGATGTCTGGTACTATAGGTTTTATGATTGTGCCTGTCGTTTCTGTTAGACAAATTTAATAGTGTGACGTAACACAATGTGTAGCAAACGAATTTGTGTAAAGATTACTTTCGGTGTATTTCATATGGTGCACAAACGAACATACTGTCTTCGTGTCGATTGAACTAAAGCTGTGTCACGGCAGTAGTTTATGAAGGGTAATACAAGAAGACTTAAGACGTAATGAACAAATCCGAAAACGTTTTCTCCGATTTAAGATGTACTATGAAATATAAATCCACGGTCTTTGATCGTTGTATCATGATGGATGTTTGTCTGTATTGTTTCTACGTCAGAACATTTAATGGTCTGTAGTGTGCACCCGAGTACCTGAAACATATATATTTAGTGTCACTGTACATGCATCATAGGTATACATTTAGCGTTACTGTTATTCACCGAGGTGTACACATAGTTGAGCAGTACAAATGTAATATACAGGCCGAGATACCAACACACGGCCCTTCGGATACATGTCTTACACTGTACTCGGGTTGAATGCACAACATAATAGATGATGTGTACACAGTGTGGCGTTATTGACTGTCGCTTCCTCTACTACTGCTATAAGTCTGTTTCTCCTCATGTTTGTGTACACACGTATCCGTAGCGTTGTTTCTCGTGTTGTAGTATTTTCATAATTGTGTAGCGCCACCCGTTTTACGTACGTTTCTTGAACACGAGCGCATTTCTTATGCACACCGACAACGGCGTCGTGTTTCTGTAATCCACATCGGCCCGTCATTGTGGCTCCAAGCGTGAGCAGTAAGGTGGGGACTTGGCGTATTTAGGTTAATTGATTCGTGACCTGTAGTATGGTTTAGTAACTAAAATCTTGGACGTTAATTGAAGCCGTTAAATTGGTCAAGTGCTGTATATTGGCATGTGTATGTCTTGTTTTTGACAGCCATTTAACGACGAGTTTCAGTCATGTGACTAGCTACGCACGGGCGTGACGCTGCCCACCACAGGGTTCAGTGGGGCATGGTACAGTGTGCGTGTCACTGTATGTACGTGTCGCAATATTTCTGACTGGGTGAGTTATTCACACAGTGAAGCTTGCTCAATGCACATGACACTGACCTCGTGTTGCGAAGTGCCGATTATAACTGAGGAACTTAAGCCGTCCCACTGCGCCGTGAAATTACGTAATATAACAATTGATACGTTTATTACTTAGCACGAGACATAGCATTGCGTGAAACCGAGCGTTGGCGGGCATTTTACTTTATGTAGACCGGTTGTCTAGTGTGGAGGGGGCTTCGTCGGTGCTGTGTGGGGTATTTGCTTTAATCCAATTGACCACCGTAATGCACAATTTTACTCAGGTTCGACCAGTCATACTGTCATGTTTTTGCGGTCTTTTAAGCTCACTATGAAGATCTTTAGCCCTCTGTGTATCCACAGCCGCAGCGTCAAGCCACCGAGACGGACCCTTACAGCAGCGTGTGTGCAAGTCGACGTGTGCTTTATGTTTTATATTTCTTACAAATGAAACTACTATTAACCATTTGTTATGAACACCTACTACAAATTGTGAATGAAACAATAAAATAATGTAAACATTTAACAGTAATTGTGCATGCGTGCGTGCAACACGCATGCGCGCATGTTCGTTTCCGTTGTTGAACCTGAATTTTCGCCATGGCTGAATAGCCAGACATCCACCAGTAACTACCAAATCCTGTCATCCACCAGTGACGACCAAATGCTGTCATCCACCAGCGACTACCAAATGCTGTCATCTACCAGTGTCTATCAAATGCTGTCATCCACAAGTGACTCCCAATGCTGTCATCAACCAGTGACTATCAAATGTTGTCATCCACCAGTGACTACCAACTGCTGTCTTCCACCAGTGACTATCAAATGCTGTCATCCACCAGTGACTACGAAACGCTATCATCCACCAGAGACTGTCGAATGTTATCATCGATCAGAGACTACACAATGCTATCATCCACCAATGACTGTCGAATGTTATCATCTACCAATGGCTGTTGAATGTTATCACCCACCAATGACTATCCATTGCTATCATCCACCAATGATTGTCGAATACTATCATCCACCCCAATGACTGACGACTGCTATCATCCACCGACTACCAACCGCTATCATCCACCAATGACTACCCAGTGCTATCATCCGCCAATGACTGTCGAATGCTACCATCCACCAATGACTACCCAATGCCATCATCCACCAATGACTACCTAATACTATCATCCATCAATGGCTGTCAAGTGCTATCATCCACCAATGATTGTCCAATGCTGTTATCCACCAATGACTGTCGAATGCTATCATCCACCAATGACTGTCAAATGCTCTCATCCAACAATGCCTACCCAATGTTATCATCCGCCAATGACTGTTGAATGCTATCATCCACCTGTGAAATATGCTGCTCGTAAGCAACGAATTGTTATGCCGAAGACCTACCACAGGACGTCCGCTTTAAGACAAGGTTATGCAGCGATTTATTGATGGGTGGGTTGAACTGAAGAAACCACGTTGTGGAAAGAGAATGTCACTGCCACTGCTTTCCGGCAGTATTCACCTCGTTCCGCTTGACTGGCAGACATGAAACCCTGGCCTACAGTCGCTCGAGAGAAAGACATTTCCGTCTCAAAGTCAACGGCAATTCAGTTCTACTGTTAACATGGAAGTATAAATAATAGTGGCTATTATAGGTGTATGTGCTATGGGCGGACGTTTGGTGCGGTATTGTGTTGTCGGTGAATGTCTGTGCTCAGTAGGTGGCGAGATTTTATTTTCCGCAAGAATTCTGGGAAATATAAGCGTGGGGATTAATGCGTGTATCCTAACTTCACAAATGACGTGTTAGAGATCATTAGACGTCGTACAAAATAGTTGCCTCCTAAAGCTAGCTGCACACCGCCCGGTTGTCTACGCTGCGACGGTCAAGATGCGTCGGATCGTAGACAATCGGGCGGTGTGCGGCGGGCTTTAGGAGCGATAATGTTCTACTATTTTTAGCGCTGATTTGAATATTATAAATGGTAGGGTATTGAAACGTATACACGAATAGTCAGCCATTTATAGAAAAAACATTTCCCCCGAAATTTGTGCGATAAAGTGTTCGATCGGTACACGAGTGCGCTGGCACGTCTAACTGAGTCGAATGCGCTGTTCGCAGGTACAAAACTCTGCCAACCGGAGGTACCTCAGAAATGTAGTTATCCGGTACGTACTTCCGGTCTCATGACACGGTACATGTCACGCCAACAACATATCAGGTAAAGTAGATGTCCAACCACATCACCTGATGCATTCCACATTCCCAAGCAATGATTCAGCAGTCACAGACAACTAAGGGGCCATCCATAAAGTAGGTCACGCGTGTCCAGGTAAGCGTTTTTTTGTCTAGCTGTCGATATCAGACTGATAGCATTGATTGCTATGTCTAGCTGTCGATATTAGACTGATATCATTGATTGCATTGCTATGTCTAGCTGTCGATATCAAACTGATAGCATTGATTGCTATTCCAGTTTTGGGGTATATATCAACTGAATTCGAACAGAAAAGGAGCGCGGACTCTACCGTCTATCAGTGAAGTCTACAATGGCGCACGAGAAGTCTGCAAGCTTTGTGAAAATAGGTGTATGCATAATAAGTGGGGGTCTTCTCAAAACGCAGTTGTAGGGATGTGGGTGCAGGCCAGGGCTACGAAGTTTGACAAGGGGTGGAGGTTTCAAACAAATCAAAACATAGCGTGACGTATTTTATGGATAGCCCCTAAGGCGTTTTCCAACGGTCGATGCGTTACAGTAAAGCAACAATGCGTATGATTGGTGGACACACTGAACTGTGAAAGTTCTTAGCAAAATATGACGCTTCAGTTATTACTGAAATGTTGAATACACGCAAAAACTGCGCCCTATAATTACATTTGGTTACGCCCTTAGCGTATTTGCCGCGCAATCAGGGGTCAAAGGTCAATGCTTAATATCACCTGATGATCACCTGATGGCCACGTCATGGCTACGACATAAACATACGCGCTGAGCAATTAGGTTATATGCTAGGCATAATCGGCGCTTTCCACAGAACCGTTTATAAATCTAGACTTCTACAGAACAACCCACGCATGACCACACGTTAAAGATCAAACGTTGGCATTGTTCAGTGATTACACAGCAACGTATGGTGTGTACCTATTAGTGCCCTGCGCGGGCCGGGCTTTTGGTCCAAGCCCGGCCCGGCCCGCAGCCCGTGGACCGGGCCGGGCCGGGCCTCTACATAATTTTGCGAGCCGGGCCGGGCCTGGGCCTACATACTGCGGGCCCGGGCCGGGCCTGGGCTGAAAACAATTTAAACACATCGGGCTCGGGCCGGGCCTGGGCCTAGTGTGAGCGGACCGGGCCGGGCCTGGACATAATAAAAATATTCATACAAAACACCGATTATTACTTTATTTTTTAAAAATAAAAACTGATTATAAATTGTAATTCCGTTTAATGAATGCTTAAAATTATTTAGTATTATATAGTTGCAAATTGAGATCTTGCATGGAATCTAATGACCCCATAAGTTCACTTGGCTGGAAGTAGCCAGCCGCAAATGTTTACTTTAGAAATATTTGCAGAGGCAATCAAGCCATGATTAACCATCAACTTATCACCCTTTGACCCTACCAGTGGACATTCTATTGTCTAGGTCTTCCCTCCAAACATTGCCCACCTGATAGACCTGCCCACTGCCAAGTGCCCACTAGGCCACTAGCCCACTACCCAGTGCCCAACCCAGTTGGTAATTGGTATTTCTCCCCAGTCCTAATTCATTCACACTTGTACTAATTCACACATGTCTGAACCTGTCTGTCTCAGGCTAGTGACTGCAGGCCTGCTGGAAATGCCCTGGGTGTCAGTGCCAGTGGGTAACATTTAATTGAAATATCATATTAAATTATGTTAACTTAGTTGAGCTAATTCAATTAACAATATAAATTGGGATTGTGGCTTGCATATGGGTTAAGTCAGGGTTACATAAACAAATATCCTACCCTAACAATAAACCAATACATTAAAGCCAAATATAACAAATGTTACCATATTTAATAGTAATGACACTAAGAAGTTTTTCTTTATTTTTCTTCAGGATATTCGTAAGTTTGAAGAAGTTGGTAGTGCTGAATTTTTAGAACTCATCCAGCACACTATGGACCTTTTTTTAAGTAAAACAATAAGTCTGTTTTACAGTTTATTTGTTTTTCGTCTTTGTTATAAGATTATAGGTTTATCTTCTCTAAACTTAGCGGGCCGCGGGCTTGCGGGCCGCGGGCTTACCCATCTTTGGCCTGCGGGTATGGGCCGGGCCTGGGCCTGAAACTTGCGGGCCGGGCCGGGCCTGGGCCAAACATTCACGGTCTGGGTTGGGCCTGGGCCGGGCCTGGGCCTAAATTCTAATTTGCGGGCCTGGGCCGGGCCGGGTTTGAAAAATTATTGCGGGCCTGGCCGGGCCTGGACTCTAACTGCTAACTGTGGGCCGGGCTTGGGATCAAATTCTAGGCCCGCGCAGGGCACTAGTACCTATTATTATGAAACGTACAGCGTACTAAAATAGGTGCAGCACTAACTAATAGTCAGACAAGTCGCCTATTTTCAAGACTTAATTGCGACTTAACTTGGAATGAAGATGACTCGAGCCTTGACTTGGATGTCACTGACTTGAGACTTGACTTGCCAGTTTATGACTTGCCAACAAGATTGGTGGCTCAAGACCTACGCAAAACGAGACCAGGTTGTTGTAACGGACCTCACGGAATACAATAATTAAGTACTTGTTGTGATTGATTGGCTAATGTTGCGGTAGGGCTGGCATCCACCTGAATTTCCTGCTAAAAATTAGCGCAGATTAACCACAACTATCATGGCGATTGGTGAATCCTGGTGACTTGGGACTTGACTTGGAATTCAGAGAGATGACTCGAAACTTAACTCAGACTTTGAGGTCATTGGCTTGAGGTTTGACTTGACTTGCAGGTCAATGACTGGAGACATGTCTTGGATTGCCAGTTTGTGACTTGCCAACAAGTTTGCTAAAAGTAGGCTTTGCTGTTTTGTTACCCGCCAGACACATACTCGAAGCCGTGACTTAGTATTGGGTATAACAAAGTTGTTGTTATTATCGCAGATGACAATAGATGATTGGAAGATATTACCTACTAACTGCTTGAACATGTTTAAAACAAGGTAGTCATATGCATGGCAGGGTCTGGCCACAGAGCCGTATAGCAATATGGGTGGCCTAGTTAGTGCAGACTTTTTGTAAGGGGTTTACTGAAGATCGAGAGACGTCGAATTGACTATGGATATACCCCCGTACCTTAGCGTTTATTCAATTATGTTTGACTATTAGCATTCACAGATGATGATGTCACACAAACATTCCATACAAGAAAATAAATCATAAGGCGCGCTAAGTGTATGGGGCGCCAGAAATGTCAAGGTTGACACCGGAGCCCGATTCTAAGGCAGCAAAGAGATGCTCTAAGCGGCTAATCGGATGGGTTATGATTGATTTTTTAGGGGCCAACATATTAAGTATCACTACTTACCTGTTCGAGATAAGGCTGTGCTTATGTATTATGAAATTCTGGCGCGCAACCGATAAAGTAATTTACATGACAGTCATGTGTTACATGAGAGATAAGAATCTTTGTCAGACTTTGACAACGGACGATGTGCACATTTGCGCCAGACGATGCGTCGCCACGATTTTTTGTGCGGAACGAAACACAGGTTTCTTTGCCTACGTTGCGTTGATAATAGCGGAAATCTTTCGAGCCTTGAAAATGTTAGATTCGAACAGATGGCTCTGGTTAATTGCGACGCCGTGTGCGTGCGTATTGGCACAACAGTCACACGTTCTACCAGTTACGAGCAGGAAGCAGTCCGATAGCGTGGCTGAGAAAACAAGTCAATATCTTAATTATGATTCATGTTTTTCATTTAATTAATTAAGTTGTGTTTCACTTACATTAAAACACGTTTTACCTCCGTCCACATTGAAGCCGTGTTGATTATCGAGTTGAGCCAATAGTCGCCAAGTTTAGAATAGGTACAGCGAGGTACGACGAACGCAGCTTGAACGAGAGTATCCCATATAGGGCGACATTTAGTGACGTATATCCATTAAATTGTATGTAGCGACTATAGCAAAATAATTGTTTTAAGTTGGTATGGACAAAGACAGATTGGTTCTCGGTCTCCTCGATTGGAACAACAACAACAGCAACAGCAACAACAACAACAACAACAGCAACAGCAACAGCAACAGCAACAGCAACAGCAACAGCAACAGCAACAGCAACAGCAACAGCAACAACAACAACAACAACAACAACAACAACAACAACAACAACAACAACAACAGCAACAGCAACAGCAACAACAACAACAACAACAACAGCAACAACAACAACAGCAACAACAACAACAACAACGGTGGCTCCATCAAAAGTCGACTTAACAAAACGCAAGAGAAACCTACTGTTTCCAAAATTGTGCTGAAAATGCGCGTTTAGGGGGGTGGATCATTAAGCCGTTGTCCCCTTTGACTTTGTGATAAGAGTGTTTCGTGAATAACCTGCTGCACTACCATGGTAGCACAATAAACTAATGAGCAACTAAGCCTAGCGCCCCTGTTGCCCCCCACCCCTCCCCCACCCCCTCCCCACCCCCTACCATTCCGAGATCTCAAATACGCCACATATTACAGCGCCATTAGAAAACAAAGATGGCAATATGTAGGGATCGTGTCTATTTTAATGAAAGTCTGTCTCTGTTTTCGCAGCAGGTCGTGGACCATGAGACCGTCAGTCTGGCTTTGAACGGCGCCCGGCGTCGTCAAGCTAGGAGGGTAAGACATGTCCTCGTGGGCTGGACTGGTCATCGCAAGAAAATCGCCATTCTCTAGGCGAGTCCACCAGATCCAAATCATCCCTGGGCGTTCTAGGGGTACGGCTCCCCTGTTCCCTCGGCGTGCGCTCTCCCTCGTTGCCAGTGGGTCGCGGAGTGTGTCTCAATTGTGTTCTAGGGCTATATGAGCCTCGTGTTCCAGGGCTGCTGTTTCTTGGGGTACGTGGGCTGTAGTTTCTAGGAGTGTGCTGGCCTTGGTCGTTAGAATTGTATCTCTCTTGGTCATCGGAATGTTGCACACGATGTTCTCTATGTGTCGAGAGGTATTCGTGGATGTTGTTGTCGATGGAATTGAGCAGATGATCATCGGGAATATTATTATCTTGGTTTACAGGATTTTCCAAACCTATGGCACTATGTACGTCTGACTCATGGTGCTGCCAATGCCATTTTACAGCCCGCTTCAACAACGAGGCCACGTCTGTCTCGCTTACCGCGTCGTCAATGACCGACAAGATGTCCGCGAGTTCCCTCGACGTGAGCACCGTCCTGTGACTGCGTCTTCCGCCCTGTTCAGCACCCTGTACCCAGCCAACCAGCTCAGCGACAACCGACAACACGACCATGTCGCTTGGCGAAATCTCAAAATGCTCGCACAGTCGCTGTTGTAACGACTCACATGTGACAGCTCCGTCCTGCAGCAGTAGCGACTTCATCTCGCCGTTTGTCCAGCGTTCGCGTCTCGGATCGGTCTCGTGCACGAAGTCTGAGATGGCGACGAGGTACGTGCGCAGCGCGTGCAAGAACATACTCACGTAGCGACTCTCCGTCGCCCGGAGCGACTCGAGACAAGCGACCAATAGTGTCTCCTTGTCGATTCGCCCCAGGTACTCGTTGAGTCGCTGTTCCAAAGCGTCCGCACGCTGCTGGGTCGAATCGAACGTGACGTTTAGCTTCGTCACTCTTTTCTCGATGTCGCAAAGGAGGGTATCTATATACTTCTGTTGCGATGTCATTCTCTCTTGTATCAAAACTCGATCCGTACGAGTTCGCCAACTTACTGATATGACAACTTGTCATTGGTTCATCTCGTTGAAAACGCATTTGAAACTGATGGCGTCATAACGTATGTAAGATTGCCGCTTTAGTGCGAAATCCGGGGAACTGGAATATTTTGGCGCGTTTTGCTCATAATTGTTATTTACGTAGTCTGACTCCGTGGCGCACAATGAGGGCTGGTGACAACGTCACTCGTGACAAGCGGAAATCAAGTAGAATTGTGCTCGTCAACATCAGGTTTGATTTTTGGGTACTAATAAAATTAAAATGCGAACCGAACTTTGACATTTCCATTTCATTAAGATATCAACATCTTAAACGCTGGGATGCAATTTAGTTAACAAAAAGTTGGTTTTCAAATTATTTCAGTTAGTAGGTACACCTGTATTATGCTTGCAGCATTATTTATTCGGTTCAGTGCTCTACGTAAGAATATTGTATAAAACAGATCCCTTATGCAAGATTAAACATTATAATCAATACACATTTAAAGGTTTGTTTGGGAAATCATCTCCACTCCTCCAAAAAAATTACAATATTGGTAGTGGTTTCCAAAAGAAAATCTAGGTATATAATCGATGCGTAAATTATGTGTTTGTGATTCAATGTTAATTCAAAGTAGATCAGACTAAATTAATAACAAAACTAAGGACCAAGAAGTTTAAGAGGATACCTAATAGAAGTGTTTAAAATATTTAATGGCTTTGAATGCATATTGATAGAAATGTTTTCTTCAAATTTAAAGAACGTAATATAACCAGGGGCGTAATATAGCATTAGCTAAGGAACATTGTAGGTTTGATATGAGAAAGTACTCGTTCTCACAGAGGACGATAGATTAATGGAACACATTATCTAATTATTGTGTTAATGCCACTTGGACCACCTCCCACCTATTTTTGAGACCAACCTCCATTTTCCACACCCTGCTACACCCTCTCGCTGGAGTATGTGGCTTTGGGAGGCAGTCTAGCAAATCGTGTGAAGAATTGGATGTAGATGGAGCAGTGGCGCCACATGGCGAGCTATCTGTCGATGATATTGCCGTCTGGCGAACAACGTTTCGGCGATGTTTCCAAGAAAGCGAGGAGGATGATGGTGCAAAGTCCCGTCTGGAACCTGCATCGGCTGGAATATGGGGAATAAGCAAGATAAGCCAAGAAGTCGATCAGCATCATTACCGACCCAGGTATGTATCAGGATATTGTGCGCCTCAGTCGAACGTAATTGTTTGTGACACTGGCTGTGCTGAGCGATAAAGGAGCGATATTTGCGGAAGTGGTACCACGTAATTTTTTGCCGCCGGACATAATATATTTCCATTGCGCAGACGTTTTAAGGTGTTTCGTTGTGAAAATGTCCTCACTAATGTCTGTCATTAATTAAGTTATAGTCAAAAGCAACACAGTAACGGTGGTTCCTGTATAATGGTTAGTGGAACATCAGCTAACGGCAACGGCCAACGCCTAATAGTAATAGGCTAAGGCTAAGCTAATAACTATTCCGGATGTTTACAAATTACAGTTGTATTGTCATTTATTGCTTGTTCCAGTGAATGAACACCACTACCTTAACTTGCTGTATAGTTGTAATTTACGTATCTATGTTCCTCTGTGTTCGAGGTTTTCTCAGGGTATTTGGAAATATTCATATTAACTCAAATATGTATGTTCTCTTCACTACAGAACTCTGCATCCCCAGCACAGAATGTGACATTAATGCGAAAGCTTGCCCGGGCAGCAAAGAAAAGACAGCATGATCTCAACACAAGCATTCCCCATCGGCGGAAAGAATACAGCACAGCTGATGTCCACTTCATAGACAGCCTCTTCCTGTCAGCCTACCCAGTCAAGGCAGACATACCAAATGCCCACTTTGAGGTGCGTCTTGTGGGTGAATTTGGTTTGTTAGATTTTATGGTGACATTGGATTCAAAACAAATTAATTGTGGTTAATTGTTAATGTTGAATAGACATCTGATGTTGATACAGTATTAGATTGTAGACGTCGTTTCACTGGACACATCATGTCATAAATCTGATACCGTTGTTACTTAGTAATATTTGATTACTTGTATCGTCATCATCAATCCTGTAATCCGTAGTGTCATTGGGGCACCACCGATGACCTTGCAACCAGCTATCTCCACTTCTTCCTATCGTCTGCCGCCGATTACTTGTAATCAGTAGTAAAAATCTATGGTTGTACATTTCATGGTTAAATGGTAAACTTATACTGTGTACTATAGAACTAAGCTTTTCTGATGTCAACAGTTATATGAAATCTGCTTTTGTATGTCTGTCTTTTGTGTGCATTTAGTTTTTTTTTATTAAATTACATTATGAAAAAAAACTTAACACTCTCCAAGGTTGGACTCAAAATAAAAATGGGTGGGTTCACTGAATGTAAATTTGTAATATTAATAATAATTTAAAACATCCCTTAATGATAAGCCATCCATTGTGATCTTTAGTTCATTGCATCATTACTTGTCATTACACTTATCTAATACTTGCCATTTGTAGCCAGTTTTACTAACACGGTTGGTGTGAACAGGAGGAATACTTTCTTGCACAAAGAACACCTGCTGACTGTCAATGAGTTGGTCACCAAACATCATAACTAAGAAAACAGCTCATATTTACCACTAGAGTAATGTTCTGATTGTTTACATAGAAAACATTATGGGAGGTATCTTTCAACAGTGACCACTACATGAATATATAACTAATACTACTATGAACATATAATTATCATCTGAATAAATAATCAATTGGCTTTCACACATGGCTTTCACACATGTATTACCACTGCAGGTGTCAACAAGTAATTATCTTGTGAGTAAATCATTACTTAGCTTTCACATATGTATTTCATAATAGGACCGGAGTTGCCTGTGCCAATTTTTACAAGTGTGAGGCAGTTAATTTTCATTGAGTCTGTTGCATACAGGTGTTAGAGCTGATTGCCCGAGGAGCGTTCGGCAATGTACTGAAAGTGAGACAACTGGAGGACCAGAATATCTATGCCATGAAGGTGCCGTATTTATAATGGAAAACAGAAAACATCTACTGTGCTTGAATCCTCAACAATCTGAACTCAGATGTGCATCAAAGTGAAAGGCTTAGGCATTCTCGAAATTGATATGCAGTATTAACATTTTCAACATGCTGGGGAGTTAAGGAGGGAAAGAACATGTCAATATATGTTTGTCTATTGAAGATGAGTGTACATGTATGTAACTAGATGACTGATGTAGATGTACTTGAGTGTAACTAGATGACAGATGTAAGTGACAACATGAGTGTACATGTATGTAGCTAGATGACAGATGTTGGTGATACTTCTGCACATGTTTATAACTTTATCGATACCTGGAAGAAAAGGAAGAAGAATGATTTTATTTGACACTATGAAACAAATTTTAAAACAAATATATCCATACAAATTTGTTGTGTTTTGCAAAGTATCAATGTATGATCCATGCATAGAAATAGGGTACTAGAAATGTTCATGTGTAGTAAATAACTTTTTAATTTCTGGCACTTATTTTTTACATTTAATGTAGCTTGTGTTTACCAAATTCTACTTGGTCGTCAGAGACCATATTCGCGAAAGACTTAAGAATTCATAACCCAAGTGTTCCGTGTATATCTAGCAGCAAAGCTGCCCCTCTGGGAGGTCACTCACGGAATGTTTATTACTAAAATTTTGTGATGTGCTAAATTCAGAATAGGCTTCCTGATTTATTACATCAGGTATCCATGCGGAATCTCTGCCATGATTGGCAGGCTTGCATTATAATTTAGAATTTTAAATTTGTCATATTTTATTATTAAATATATCATGAGTGACCCCCCCAGGGGCAGCTTTGTCACCATATTTATAGAAAACTTGAGTTATAAATTCATGTCTTTGGAGAATTTATTGGTCCAGTACCATGTGGGACAAAGCAACACTTTGTTAAGGCATCAGACTCAGTCAAGTTGATTGTGCACAAATCCTGCTGCAGCCCTTCTATAGGTTCAATGTATAGATAGGTGTATTCACACCACACTGTTCCAGTTTCCTCCCTGCAGTAGAAATTGAGTACCTCATTATAGACAATGGTGGAATTATAATTATGAACAAATAGCTTTTGTTCAGTAATTGTGGTGTTGCTGAATGCTATTGCACTTAGGTTGGTCAGAGAGGACAAGATAAGATCTTTATCTATTACCTTCTCATTCATACCAAATTACTTGGGGTTGGTATACCTGTCTTTTGTGTTCATTCATAGGCGATGCGTAAAAGCAAGGTGCTATTGGACAGGGCTGTGGAGCAGTGCAATCAGGAAGCCATTATCCAGGTAGGCAAACTGGGCATGCATTGCCACTGCAGTCTATATAGTAGACATGGGTTGTTTGTTACTATTAAAGCCATTACATTCTACCTACTACAGGTGCTATTAAACATATTTTATTATAGTACCATGCAACTGGAAACATCCAGGGACTAGCTTTAGGGATTCTCACATGGTCATCCCAACACAATAATTCCTATATTACCCATAGTGCTCTCCAAAACAAAACGGCAATTCAGGAAACTAAACAAGAATTTACAGGAATTATACGCAGAATACCACATACTGTGGCATTGTCATAATATATGATTAATCCAAAGCAAATTAGAGGTAGTTATATTTGGTACAGTTTCCAAGAAGTATTCTGTTAGTGTCACTTTGAAGTATATTTGATATATAATATTTTTCCTTGATGGAAAAGTAGATTTATGCTGACAGAGAAAATGAAATTTATCTGCTGGCATGAGGTGAACAGAGCGGCCATTTTGTCTTCTCAACAGTGACTGATCTTTTGCCTGTCTATCTATGAACCGGTCAGCCCTTTCCTATGGCCAGTTTGTACAGCATGTGGTTAATATGCTGTTTTTTGGTTGAAATCTGTATTTTTGACTTGAAATTTCTTATCAGTCCATATGAAATTTTTTATCAATCTCAAATCTGCCTAGCTATCTGCTTTCTTCTGATGCAGATCAACAGTAGGCTAAGAAATTTATTTATTTCAAACAAAATCGCCTAGGTTTCATCGCAAATCTGCCTAGAGATTTTTACATAAATTTTAAAAAAATCTTGAATATGGGTAATCCCACCAATTGCACCACAAGTAATAAATAAATTAGACATGTCAATGTAAAAATAAGTAAAATAAGCCCAGCATAAGTTAATTTACATAATATAAATATAGCATGTGCGGTAGTGTAGCGGATAGAATGTCGGTCTCTCAAATCAAGAGAACCCAAGTTTGATTCCTCTTGCTGCCGCTTTGAAGCTTTGGTAATTTTGTTCATCGCACGTTGCTTTACTTCACTCAGCAGTATAAATGAGTACCTGGCTACAGACAGATGGATATCAGAATGAATAAATGAATAGTCTTCGCGCAGTAATTGCAGCATGGCTGAATGCTTCTCAGAGAGGTCAAAATGGTGTTGGATTGAACAGGTCTGCCAGGGGGTGAAGTGTAAAGTGCTTTGAACAGTCCCAAAGACTGGATACTGCGCTACATAAGAATGTACCTTTACCATTTACCTTTATATATTAATAAATAATAATAAAATTATTACAGAACGCAACTGATGACCAATACGTTGTAGATCTGCACCCAACACCTTCAGCATGTCTGCCTATGTCATCAATATGTAATCCTGTCGTCCTATCTACTACATTGTCTCTGGTCACTTGCAGGCAGCCGTGGGAGATCATGCCTTCATTGTGAAGCCTCGCTGGTTCTTTCAAAACAAGAACGATGTCTTCATAGGTGAGACTCGTTTCTGTATTTCTTGGTTTACCCCAGGGTTTGGAGAGTAAGGAAGTTTCTAGCCCAACAGAGCAAGGGTGTTTAGCCCAAGAAGGCTATCTTGACCTGAGTATATAATAGTAATACGACACAGTGGAACCTCATTAATCCAGACACCGATAATCTGGAAACCACAGTGGACATGATTCGTCTGGCCACAAAACTACTCATCCGGAGATAATCACTGGGTGTCCATATTAACAAGGTTCCATGGTTATTGTATACATTTTATCAATATTACACATGTGCATATTACATGTGTACATATTACTCGTGTACATAGTGTACATGTGTATGCATATGATACATGTGTACATATTGCACATGTAAATATGTGTGTACATATTACACATGGATATATTGCATTTGTACATATTACACATGGATGTATTACACCTGTACATATTACACCTATATACATATACATGTTACACCTAATTGTTTACAGTGATGGATTACATGCCCCTGGGAGAGTTGTTTACTGTGTGGAAACGTGTTGAACACTTCAGTGAACCACTCGTGCGCATATGCATTGCTCAACTTGCCATAGCTATTGGTAAGTTAACAACTACCGGTGACATTGACAAATCAGTTAATACAATCTGTCATTAGTTTGTCAGTGATTGGTAAATTTAAACTTACTAATCTGTCATTAATAAATGATACATTTTCACTTGCCTAACTGTCATTAGTAAGTCAGTGATAAATTTACACCAATCTGTGATCAGTGAATGATAAATTTGTGGTTACAATGTGTCATTAGCAAGTCTGTGATTGATAAATTGGTTCCAATTTATTATTAGTAAACTGGTAATTGTTTAATCAGCAATTATTGATCTGCCTTTAGTAAGTCGTGTAATAATTCATGCTGGATATATCTTGTAGCGGTAACGTGTGTTCTGATTTATTGATTCAGCTGGCCGATATCCCTGTAAGTCTTCAAATAGTCTGGACGTGGCATGGAATTACAACGAACACTGGCACGGGGAAAAAGAGCAGTTTTTTGGTCTCCCTGGCTGATATTGCATTCTGCCACTGTTTATTTGTTTGTTTGTTTCCAAGTGTGCAACAATTTGGTGACATTCTGCTTTGCTTTGTTGACAGATTTTCTTCACAGTTCTGGTGTTATTTATAGAGATTTGAAGGTCAGTGCTGTTGCAACTTATCATTCATTATACCTTCAGCATCGTACACCTTCTGTTTATGTAATGTAATAAAGTGATTACATAATTCCACTCCACTGTTGTTATAATTTGAAGTTTATTAATAATTAATACTAGTTCTTAAGACCCTTGAATGGTTTGATGTTCTTGTAAATTTTGATGTAAGTTTTCACGTCTCAAGAAACTGGTTCTTTCTCCAAATATTTGAACTGAATCGCTGAATAAAACTTGCTCTGAAAATAACCTTGTTCGTGTGACAAGCTCGTAACAAACCAATGTCAAAAAACACTCTTAAGGCAGCGAATGTGCGATTTATTTTTTTCCTCATAACATGCTAGGAAATATTGAACTGAACGTCGACACCACAAATAATCACCTGGCACTAACGTCATATCTTGTCAATCCACGTATTTGTCAGATGTCTGGCGTAATCTGATATTGTAGATGACAACATGTTACAAATACATATTCAAGGGCCATTTTGACAGCAAATTAAGGGGACATGTCAATATTATTAATGGCTGTTATGTAAAACGCCAGTGAAAAACTGTAAATTTCGACAAAAAAACAAGCAATTGTTGAGATTGTGTTTTCATTAATAACCAAGAAATTATGCTTAATTTACTTTTTTAGAAAAATTACAACACTTACTAAGCTGTAATTTGGTGTATGGAAGCGTCTGAAATGTAGGCAAAATTACACGAGTTTGAATTACGATTGAAGGGTTTGTGTAAAAAATACACTGCCACTTTAGGCTGTCATTAAACTTTTTGCAAACTTATTCATGGTGATGTAGCACACGTAATTCATTTATGTTAACCAAAATTTTTCATAAAGTTAACAGTGACCTTCATATTTTTATGTATGTCATTTATTTCTTCGTGGATTCTCTCAAAACAATATAAATTTGCATTTTGTGGCTATTTTGTCACATTTACAAAAAAACAACCAAATAAATAAAAAACTCCAGATTTTATTATTCTGGAATATTATATAGTATTTCAACTACAATCTATGAAGAAATTATTAATTTATCTTAAAAACTTATACTGAAACTACTCAATTCCAGACACACATAATATAATAATATTTTATCTTTTCTGTAAGCCTAACAGGTAAGTTTCTAAACATGGTGTTTTAGACAGTGTGTAACATGGAATGCAGTCTGTGTCTTCTGTTGTAGATGGAGAATGTGCTGATAGATGCTAATGGTAAGACACTTGTAGACTGTAGGTCAAGGGGGAATGTGTTTATCTTCATGTTATCTACTGTGTGTACCAGAGGCTCTAAACCTTTTTCACTCCATGTACCCCGTGATACCTGAGGGCACGAAATAAGCGGTATCGCATTTTGCGATGCATATAATTTATTGCAGTTTGCTAGTCAATTGCATATTTGTATCGCAAACTTTGCGATGCAATATTCGTGAATAATTTTGTTTTGTTTTGATCAAGCGGTAATTGTCGTACCATCGTAGGCATGGACACTGCCATTTTTCTCGTGTGAAACGGAAATGCGATTTTACCAATGCATAGCAATACTCTAGTACAATACTTGCTAGAGAGGTAACATCAATTCGTTTGCACGTGTGTGGCAGCATACGCCATTACGGAGTTGTTTAGAAGTGCAGGCTCAGAGATTCCGCTAGCCTATGAAATATTCCGGTACCGGCAACTGATTGTTTTCGGTACGAGGCAAACGTCTACCGGTATCCAGTCTTTCCGAAAATAGAACGACGCTACTAACCCACACGAAACACCTGCAATGATGTCTGCGAGTTCAAAACGTAGCATCCCATATGTTGTACACCAGTCGAAATCACAGGCATTTGGTTAAGCATCACGGTAACTGCCGCCGGAGTCTGTGTAATTTGTTGCGAAATCTACAGGTACTCGCTAAAATGTTTACCGTAGGCTCCCCTTGCCAGCTGCAAGACAAACGATTGAATCCAATCACAGCTCAACTAGGTGGACTTCGTCAAGTCTGGGTGCGAGAAGTCCTGGGCTGAGGTCCAGGCAGATAGTTTTAGTTTTGAGTGTAGGGGATGTACGAAGATGAAGGAACTAGAGGTGGAGTTGGAAGAGCTGAGGCTGCTCGTTGTGGCAATGGTGGGAAGGGAACAGGGGGGTTGTGCCAGTAGTTCCGGTGAGGGAACAGTATATGATAAAGTGGGGAAAGACACAAGAGATGCTAGGGAGAGCTCACCGCAGCCTGGGAGGAAGCTGAGAGGAGGGAAGGTGACAGGTCGTAGGGAGACAGGACGTAAGGAGACGGGAAGGAAAGGGACGGGAGGGAAGACAACTGGAGTGATGGAGAGGGGAGTAGGGGAGACAGGAGGGAAGGAGAAGGGAGTGGGGGAGACGGGAGGGAAAACAACCGGAGTGAAGGAGAGGGGAGTGGGAGAGACAAGAGCAAAGGAGTGGGAAGTGGGGGATACAGGAGCGAAGGAGACAGGAGGGAAGGGGTCAGGACAGAATGTGATGGAGGGGATCGAATGGAAGAGTTATTCTGCAGCAGTGATAGAGGGGGTGAGGAAGACCCTCTATCACTGCCCCACAAATACCCTCTTCCTGAGGGTATTTGTGGGGGATTCGATAGTTAGGAAGACCGCCAGAGTCTTAAACAAGGGAGATGATATGGTGGTCTGCTTGCCTGGAGCCAATATAGATGCGATAACTGAGAGGGTAAAAAACATCGTAGGCTCAGGTAAGGGTGGATCTGTTTTAGTACATGTAGGGACAAATAACGTAGAGAGGGAGGGTACAACTGCCATAGTTAGGAAATATAGGCAGTTGGTCAGAACACTAAAACAGATGCGGGTTGAGCAGGTAATACTGTCAGGGATTTTACCTGTAATGGGCAGGAGGGGTCACAAATATCGAAATTGTCGGGGGATGGCAATTAACATGTTAGTCCAGAAGCTATGTAGGGAAGAGGAAGTTGGATTTGTGAATTTATGGGGAAGTTTTGTTGGGAGGGCTGATATGTACATGAAGGATGGGCTTCATTTAAGTGGAAAGGGGGCGGCAGTATTCACGGACAAACATTCAGCAGCAGTAGATAGTGACTTGGGTACAATGACAAATATTTTTGGAAGTAAACATTGTTTAAACTAGAAGTGCAGGGGGATTACCTAGAGGTGTCTCAAGCAGAAATTTGTTCCCTTCCAAAAACAAGGAAAACGGTGTAGAAAGACTATGCAAAATACAAAGAGGCACTTAATGCAGCTACAACTGAAATCAG
Source organism: Lamellibrachia satsuma (assembly GCA_033239005.1). Taxonomy (NCBI): domain Eukaryota; kingdom Metazoa; phylum Annelida; class Polychaeta; order Sabellida; family Siboglinidae; genus Lamellibrachia; species Lamellibrachia satsuma. Next base: position 3,444,993 of record BSQZ01000020.1, on the reverse strand, counting down.
AGCTATGAGCAAAAACTAGCATGTAACATAAAAAATGACAGCAAGAGTTTTTATGCATATGTCAGGAGTAAACAAAACATACAAGACAAGGTTGGACCTCTAGAAGACAGTGCTAGAAATATAATATCACGGGTTTTTAATGGCGGAAGACCTAAATGGTTACTTCAGTTCAGTGTTTACCAAAGAAGATATTAGTTCATTACCAGTTGCTGATGCTAAATTTCAGGGGGCTAAATCTGGCTATTTAGGTCCGTTAGTTGTAACTCCAGAATTGGTAGCTAAGAAAATAAAGGCAATGAAGGATAACAAATCACCGGGAGTGGATGGGATTCCTCCAAAATTACTAATGGAAACAGTAGAACAAATCAGTATACCACTTGCAAGAGTATTCAACTTGTCATTAAAAGAGGGAGTTGTTCCGTTTGAATGGAAAGAAGCAAACATCATACCATTATTTAAAAAGGGTTCGAGAAATAAGTCAGAAAATTACAGACCAGTGAGTTTAACGTCAGTGATTTGTAAATTATTAGAAAGGTTAATTAAAGACCATATGGTGGACTTCCTCATTAAGCATAAATTATTAAATTCATCTCAACATGGATTCCTTAAAGCGAGGTCATGCTTAACAAATATGTTATGTTTTTTGGAAGAAATCACTAAGTGGATAGACGTGGGATCGCCAGTAGATATTATCTACTTAGATTTTCAGAAAGCTTTTGACAAAGTGCCACATCAAAGATTACTACTTAAATTAAAAGCCCATGGTATCGGGGATAGCATAACTGATTGGATAGAACAATGGCTGACTGACAGAAGACAATGAGTTGTAGTAGATGGAGAAGTTTCAAATTGTAAATCGGTTTTGAGTGGGGTACCTCAAGGATCAGTATTAGGACTTACATTATTCTTAATTTATATCAATGACTTGGACGACAGTATAACAAGTAACGTACTGAAATTTGCGGATGACACAAAACTGTTTAGAAAGGTTAATACTGATGGTGATAAACAACATTTACAAAACGATCTAGACAGATTAGTGAAATGGTCTGAGAAATGGCAGATGTTGTTCAATTTTGGGAAATGTAAATGCCTACATACAGGACATGGGAACTTGAATGTACCTGTTCTGGGTACTACTGTAAAAGAAAAGGACTTAGGAGTTACAATAAGCGCTGATATGAAAGTTTCAGAGCAGTGTGGTATTGCAGCTTCAAAGGGTAATCAAATTCTTGGATTGATTAGAAGAAACATAACATACAAGGGAAAAAAGTTAACTATACCTCTTTATAAAGCAATAGTTAGACCTCATTTAGAATACTGTATACAAGCATGGAGACCATATAGTAAGAAGGATATAGATACGCTTGAACACATACAAAGGAGAGCAAGTAAAATTATTCCAGAACTGAGAGACCTTAGTTATGAAGAACGCCTGAAAGAATGTGGTTTAACAACTCTAGAGACAAGGAGGTTAAGAGGAGATGAGATTGAAGTTTTTAAGATATTGAATGGGTATGAAAATATTGATAGAAATATGTTTTTATCACTCAAGAAGGATAGCAGAACTAGAGGACATGAGGTAAAATTAGTAAAGGATCAATGTAGATTGGACATCAGGAAGCACTCGTTCTCACAGAGGACAATAAATGAATGGAACAAATTGTCTACAGATTGTGTAACTGCTAGCAGCGTGAATATGTTTAAAAACAAGGTTGACACATATCTCAGGAGGGCGGGTTATAAGTAGATGAACATTGTTGGACTCTCGATAAGCTAATGGCTTCCTTGTCCACTTGCCATCTGGGCCTTTGGCTTGGATGGCAAATCTTGTTAAATCTTGTTTATATGGTAATTATCATCTAGCCAGTAGGGGTGGGGGCATGAAAGGCGGGAAAACATAGAGGATAACCCAACACTCGTTCATGGCGTATAGACTAGCTATAGTGGCACAGACAACTTAGTCTTAGTCTTAGAAGAAATCGTGTTTTCCAGTGCGCATTTTGAATATTCCATGCAACATTTTGACATATGTTGCCACTGGATGTGTTTTCTGACGAAAAAAGTATAAATTATTATTTTATTTGTAACAAAGATGCCAACCCTCCCAATTTCGGCGGGAGGCTCCCTATTTCACGTTCAACTCCTGATTCCCAATATGCCATTTTATGGCATCAAAACCTCCCGATAACTACGCATTTTCCACATATAAAACCCCATTAATTAAAAAAGCATCGCAAAGTAGTTTTATGTCACCACCAACCTAGTGTAGGCCTATTGCTCTAGTGCGCTGTCTCAGTTCCCAAACTATTTGCATTATGGACAAACTATTTGCATGTTCAACATTGTAACCACATCAAAGCCAAGGCATTGTCGACCACACGCACGAATGTATACACACGCACACACGCACGAATGCAAAATTCGTGTTTGCTATGCAAAACTCATTTTGCATAGCAACAATTGCTATGCAATTTTTTAGATTTATTTTTGTGCCATATATATATATATATATATATATATATATATATATATATATATATATATATATATATATATATATATTATATATATGTATATATATATATATATATATATATATATATATATATAAATATAATCTGTTTACCCATTTGTTATAAATATTGCATATTTTCTTTAAACCAGTCCATTGGTCTAGTACACATAGTACAGAGGTAGATTAAGTCAGATTCTATATTCTTTTATAATTGTGTGTTGATATCTTGCTATTCACTTTTATAATTGTGTGTTGATATCTTGCTGTTCACTATATTGTATGTTGACCTCTTGCTATTCCCCTTTATAATTGTGTGTTGATCTCTTGCTATTCACTTTATTGTACGTTGATCTCTTGCTATTCATTTTTATAATTATGTGTTGATATCTTGCTATTCACTTTATTGTATGTTGATCTCTTGCTATTCACTTTATTGTATGTTGATCTCTTGCTATTCACGTTTATAATTGTGTGTTGATCTCTTGCTATTCACTTTCTCAAGTTACTTAATCTAACAATGAAAGTCAATTCAGTTGATGATTTCAACAAAGGGGAGCACTCTTTAATTAAACCAACTGTGTTGAGGATGCTCAGGTGTGTAGAACAGTTGGCACCCCTTTTCAGTTGTTCTACACTACACCAAATGACACCACTAGTATAAGCAGTTACTCTATTGTCTAGAGAAATAACTTTTGGTGTACACTTATAAGAACAGATTTCCTGACATTTTTTCATGGACCAATTTTTTTTCAAGCATACTGTAGGCTTACTACGTCAAATACGATATGTATGTTAAACACTGATTTCTGCAGGACACCTTCAGCTGATTGACTTTGGCCTGGCCAAGAGGCTCGAGTCTGGACAGAGAACACGCACCATCTGTGGCACTCTGCACTACATAGGTAGGTATCAGGTGGTCATAGTAACTGTATCAAATCAGTTTTAAACTGTCCACTCTTACATACCATGCTCTATCTACCCAACAACCATCCTAATTGGCTAGTCTCCTGCATCTTTCAAATAATAGACAGCTCAGGTGATCTATTTCACAACAACTTATTGTTCCTAAAACTGTCTGGAATGATCTCCCTATCTCTTTGAAATCATCTGAAACTATAGCTACCTTCCAAAAACAAATCAAAGACATATTTATTCCAAATTGCATTTCCACCCTAAATCTTTGGTGGTCCCTTGTCCAGATAATGACTTTTGTGTGTCTCTGTTCATGATTATGCTTTGTGTGTCTCTTAATGATTCTGTTTTGTTGTACCTCTGAGGTTCCTGAGGATACAGGCGCCATAGAAGTTCACTATTATTACATGTACCGAGTGTTCCAGTATCATATGGCTGCTTTATCAATTACAAGTGTGGGAAAGGCTGTTATGTCAGAATATTTTAATAGGGCAGCATTAACAAATATAGAGCTCAGTAGTAAGGGGTCATCCAATGTCATGTATGTTTAATAGTAACCAAAATTGGTTTTTAACATCACCATAGAAACACTATAAAATTTGATGCTATTTAAATCAGTAAACATTAAACAAGAGCACGAACATACATAAGCTTGCTGTTTCAGCACCGGAGATTCTCTCTACGTGGCCGTACGGACACTCGGTCGACTGGTGGTCCCTCGGCATCATGATGTATGCACTGCTCGCTGGACATGTAAGTAGGGGACAGATCATTATTTGGTTTTCCATAGGTGGCCATGTTTCTACAGCTGTACAGCTACACAAGTTGTTGTATGTTGTGTCACTGACCATCTACAGAACGTTCCTCACATCCTACATTGTTTTGTGAGAAAATCAACATGGGATATGCGCCCCGTCATATGTTACCAAAAATGAGAGGATTTTGTCTACATGTGCAAGGGATCCTTCCGTCATTGATACGCCTACACGCTGCCAATCAGCCAGCAGACATGTAACCCTCTGACCATCTCAAAATCACTGGCACTTCATTCATATGACTGGAACCTGGATATGAAATACTGTGCCCAGTAGATCATGTATTGTATCACTGTGGAAGAGTCAAAACATTGGACGTCCATTTTCATTTCTATCCTGTGGTTGGTTGGATATGCATGTACGATGTTGCTCTTGTAGTTTCCAGTGCACGGGGCCCGAGACCATGCAGAGATGGCAAAGTGTGTTGCGACCCATATCTATGACCTGCCTGTGAACCAGGCCTTCAGTTGGCAGGCCCGCAAGTGCACAAGGAAGGTAGTGGTACTCGTCCTTCAACACTGCATTCATCTGTCGTTCTCTGGTATCCTGCTGGTGTTAATTCCAGTTAGGTGAAGTTTAATTCAATTTACTAAATGAGCCCAATTTTACACTGAGGCAGGAGATTACTCCCTTCAGCCCAGTCTTTGTCAGGTAGATGAAAGTTACACATATGATAATAATATAACAACTTCTATTGTGCCTAAATCTTCAGAAGCCTGTGTTCAGAGGCACATCAAAACGAAATGGTTAAGCAATCTCGAAATTGGTAAATAATGTTAGAGTTGTCAACATATGGATGGATGTGCCAGGGAGCCAGGGAGGGAAGGCACTGGGTAAAACATATGGATGGATGTGCCAGGGAGCCAGGGAGGGAAGGCACTGGGTAAAACATATGGATGGATGTGCCGGGGAGCCAGGGAGGGAAGGCACTGGGTAAAACATATGGATGGATGTGCCAGGGAGCCAGGGAGGGAAGGCACTGGGTAAAACATATGGATGGATGTGCCGGGGAGCCAGGGAGGGAAGGCACTGGGTAAAACATATGGATGGATGTGCCGGGGAGCCAGGGAGGGAAGGCACTGGGTAAAACATATGGATGGATGTACCAGGGAGCCAGGGAGGGAAGGCACTGGGTAAAACATATGGATGGGTGTGCCAGGGAGCCAGGGAGGGAAGGCACTGGGTAAAAGAGGAGTAAGGGGTATGTCATTATTTTGTTTTTAACTTGATAAAGAGGCTTTAACCGTTTGTTTGACATACTAAAACCCAGGGTGTTTGTGTGCGTGCATGTGGGTGGCTGTAATTGTAGTTATTTACTAGATAAAGAGGTACACATTAAGGCTGTGTTGTTTACTTGATGACTACAGTTGTGTACTTAATAGTCTATGGTTGTCTGCAGTTGTTGAGAAGAAATCCGTCATCAAGGACACATGACCTGAAGATGCTACAGAAAGAGGCTTTCTTCCGTGAACTCAACTTTGATAGTCTCCTGTGTAAAGAGGCAAGTTCATCTCTCAATGATTAAAGTATCCTCATCAATAAATTTTTTTTTGGTCACATTTCAGAATCGTTTCGCTAAAAATTTAACCAATCTACTATCGATTACAACATATAAACTCAGTTGAACAAACATTTTATTTAGTTTTAATGAAACTTGCACATGCACACACATGCATGTGTGCATGGCAAGTTTCATTAAAACTAAATAATATGTTTGTTCAAGCACACATACACACATGCACACACACTTGCACATGCAGTCCATGCATATACACATATGCATGCACACACACTCGCACGTGCATACACGCACATACACACACACATTCAAGACATGATAACAAGTAATCCCAGATTGGCGATATGCGCTTACGACACTGGATTTATTCATACACCCAAGTTATTCTCATGACACTGACACTGAATGTGTGCGTTATAGACAAGTTATTCTCCTGATACTTAATTTATAGGTAAACACAAGTTATTCTTATGATACTGAATGTGTGCGTTACAGACAAGCTGCAGCCTGTTGCTGAGCGCGTTTGCCGACGGACATGAGATTAGCTCACCGCGATATCATAGCAGTATCATGGACATCTTCCTCAATGATTCCCTAGTGAGTATAGCAAACCAGAATCAAGGTGAAGCGTACCAGAATTGCTAAACATGATATCAGGGACACTCGTGAGTCACCAGTAGAGCGAGGGAACGCTGGGGATTTAGGGTGGAAATACGACCCGGTTTCAAATCCTCTTGCTGCCATTTAGAAGTTTGGGCAGTTTTTTTTTTTACTCCACATTGTTTCAGTTCACTAAACTGTATAAATGTGAACGAATAGTCTTTGTGCAGTAATTGCAGCATGCCTGAATGCTTCCCAGAGAAGTAGAGATGTCATTGGAATGAGCAGGTGTACAGTGCTTTGAGCAGTCCCAAGGACTGGACACAGCGCTATATAAGAACTAACTTTAATCTTTTTACAAATTTTTAAAGGTGTTTTGACATATTTATAATACTGATTTGATTTGAACGTTCTCATGTTGAATCTGTGCATGGTATGACACTAGCTAGTTCGTGTAGTTAGTTAGTTCGTGTAGTTAGTTTGTTAGTTCAAGTAGTTAGTTTGTTAGTTAGTTTGTGTAGTTAGTTTGTTAGTTAGTTCGTGTAGTTAGTTTGCTAGTTAGTTCATGTAGTTAGTTTGTTAGTTCGTGTAGTTAGTTTGTTACTTAGTTCGTGTAGTTAGCACCGACACACAAACCTGTTGTTGTTTCAGCTAAGTGCCAAGCAGCGGTGTGTGTCGGTCGACGATGACGCAGACTGGCCCCAGTTCACCGACACAATGTCACGGGCCATGAGTGTCGACACTTTCCTTGACTCACCGCAGGTTAGTGACAGGACATGGACAGGACACATTATATGAAAGGTGTGACATCACCAACAAACATGGCGCACAGACACTGGAATAACCAGACACAGGACATACTAAACCATGAAAAAACCTGACACATTCCAGTGACACAGTATGACACACCCCAGTGACACACTCTGAGACTCACTGACTCACCCTAGTGACACATTCTGACATACTCCAGTGACATACACTGACACATTCAGACACACCCCAATGACACACCCTGACAATCTCTAGTGACACAAACAAACCCCAATGACACACTAACACATCCCTTTGATACATCCCAGTGACACACTTTGACACACACTAACACACCCCTTTGATACACCCCAGTGACACACTTTGACACACTCAGACACATCCCTTTTATACACCCCAGTGACACACCTGGTGACACACAGTAACACACCCTGACACAGATGACGCGTCATGTTGTAGACACAGCTCAACCAGAGTCTTATATCAGAGCCGCCTCTCGACACTCGGCCTCGGCAGCACCAACACATGAGACTGCGCTCCGAAGATCTGGGTCATCATCGGCGATCGCACAAAAAAACTCTCTCCCCCACTGTGTGGTCAGCCCTTCAGCAGGCCACTGGTCAACAGTACTACAGCCAGCCCAAGGTGAAGGTCATCCTCAAGTCATTGACCATAGGAATTGAGGGTTTCACTTCTTGTACATAACCCAAGATCAGAATGATGATGGCTCCTATGACAGCATCCTAATTTGGTCTTATAGGAAGGAATCGTACATCCCATTGTTGACATAGACTTATTTTACATTGCACCAGGCATGGGGCGATCAGTCTACTATGTTAACTAGTTAAGTCAAGTTAATCTTAGATTATTTTAGATTAAGTTAAGTTAACTTGTATTTTGAAAGTTAACTGGTTAATTTATTAAGTTAACTAGTTAAGTTAATGATTATGTTCACAATACATGTGTATCTAAAGTTTGTGTACATTATCTAACCCAGATGTATGTATGTAAATCTATACTCAGTGCTCATTAACTAACCAAAAGTCGGTGTTCTTGTCATATACAACGCAACACCAGCTCAGTGGCATCAGTGCTGGAAGTAATCAACTATTTTACAGGTGACAAGAGGGTAAAATAGTTGACCGGCTGCACATCCTATAAACTCCCAGTGTTACCCACTGAGCCAATGTCCTTTTACGAACTGAAAATGTTACTACAAGTTATTTTAAGTTAATTAAAAGTAAACTTTTGAAACAAAAATGTTCTGTTTTTTAGTCATCCCGCAATTTGATTAAATTCTGTTTGATTAAATTTGTGAAAGTGAACTACCTGTTGTTTTACGTTATGTTCTGTTGTACTTTCTGATATCTACACTACACTGTTCCTTCGCTAACACTGAACTCCATGTAGGCATTTTGAGTTAGTGCCTTTTGAATTTGTGCTGTCTTGTTTCATGATGGCGATGAAGTGTATTTATGTTACATATTTTACATTTACTTGGTGATGTTGCAGATTACTCGAAGTACTGGAGCTTTATTAAATTCGTCGTGGCAACAGCATCGACGACACCGCATGCGCCCCCTGGCAACGAGTGCCAGCACTGAGGCCAGTCTTGATGCCATGTCAGATGACGCGCTTGACAGATCGGTACGGATGATTCAAACTTTTATCACGCAGGTCCATGTATAAATGGATAATTAGTATGTAAACTTCAGTTGGGAAAAAGTCCAATTGTAGTTTGCACACTTTTCTTTGCATTTGTTAATCTATTTTATTAGAATTATTTGCCAAAGTAAGCTAATGCCACCGCTTGGCAGTTCTAAGCCTATCAGTTCATTCAGAAATGTTCAATGAGACAATTTCTGAAAGTTGTCTAACAGCAAAAACATGGTAAATGAAACTTGCTGAAACGTCGCTATGTAACAAAGGTAAATTGTTCCTTGCCTATGTGGACATTCTTGTTTCTCGGATTGTTGCACTTGACATGTTATTTATCTCTCAAGAAACTTATTTGTATTCACTGAATATTTTGACCAGCTCACTCAGACTTCGTCAGCAAACTGATGTTGTTGCGGGCTTGCCATGTGACCACTGGAGAGGTGGGAGTTCCTGGCCCTGAACCAAGACATCAGCCAGAAGCTCCCACAAGTTTCTTGAGAGATAAATAACACGTTGAAGGAAACTGGACTGTAAAAATGGGAATAATATCTATTGGAGCACGATGTATGAAATGGTGTTGACGCGTTCCAGAGAGAAGATCCAAATGCGACGTTTACGTGGAATGAGTCGGTCGCGTCCCTTGACGGGATGCTGGTCTGACTCTCTGTCGACATATCTGGACTGGAGTCGGTCAAACCCAAGCATGGGTTCTCTAGCATTCTGGATCTAAAACTGTCCCTGCTGGCCTTTGTGGAGCCATCTCTGGAGCGACACCACGAAGCTCCAGAATTATACAAAACCACACCTGTGGCTTTTACCTGTGATAGCCATCTGGAGCTAATCACCTGTCGATTTCTCACAAGGGTTTCTCTCCTGGGATGTTTTCAGTGCATAATTTTTGTATCACCAACGATTCACGTGATTTTTTATTGGTAACATTGCTCGTGGAGTATTAGTTTGAGAAAGAGCACATTATTTTTCTCTATGGGTGCAATGTGGTGTGCTGAAACAACAGGGAACAATCTCTTTCCCTTCCAGTTTATCCAAATGTCAAGGTACAGCCATGTCTTGTATGTATCAAAACAGAACATTTCACACAAACACACCTGGGCCAAAGCCAGACACCTGTACTGAGCTAAAATCTTCTCTCTCGAAAGACAGTGGTTTGCACCACTGAAGTTTCCTCTCCAGCGCACAAGTTTGGGCGAAGTGTGTGGATCTCTGGAAGGATGGCAAGGTTGATGTCTGACCGCCTTCAGGGCTTCACTACGGAATTTCTGTTAGGGTTTACTCTTTTAGATGACTTGCATACCAAGGCTAAAGAGCGTGATCTGAGCTAACTGTCTGCTATTTATTATTCTATGGCTATCTTAAGTCGCTAACTCAGGCATATTGTCATTACATATATTCACATATCTGGCAGCATGTTGTTATCTCTTGCCTTCATGGTTAATGTGGTCTGGTCAGACATAGTTATTGTTGACAATCTCCATTTTAATGTCTTGAAAGCTTTGACTGGACCACAAGAACTGTTCAGCTCAGTCAAACCTCCATGAACCAATTGATATTATATTATATCATTATTATAACTGTTAATGTGATTACATTATATAGCCATAGTGTGATGGCATTGTCTCCTCATATTAGATCATCTCCATCGGCAAGCAGTTGATGTCCATATTGTGATATGTTGTACATAACTCTCTACTGTTGTCAAACTTCATCTCTTGCCAATACCATATATTCACTTCATCTGTGTCACCCTTTGTTGTGAAATCACATCTGTCTCTGTCATATATCAGCTAGAGGCTGTGGAACTGTTAGCTTCGCCAAGTCCACATTTTAACAGGTCAACAAATCAACTACTTACAGAACTTTGTATCAAAGTTGTGAATTTTAACATCTATATCTGTCAGTTGGTGGTGTGAAATCTGGCAACATATCAAAGCAAGAACTTTGATATATCCATAAACTCTGTGTTCATTGCTTCCACACAGCAACATTTTATTCTAAAAAACAACATGACTTACCATGTGTTCTGCATTTGGTGACATATGATGTCACATTTATTGGTGGCACTATGAGGTGGTTTATGAAATTGTGGTGATCATGATTGGTGACATTTATGTGTGGTGACACTAATTTGTTCATTTATGGTGACACTAATGTGTTCATTGAATGTGACACTAATGTTTTCATTTATGGTGACACTAATGTGTCCATTCAATGTGACATTAATGTGTTCATTTATGGTGACACTAATGTGTTGATTCATGGTGACACTAATGTATTCATTCATAGTGGCACTAATGTGTTCATACATGGTAACACTATGTTAAGTAACAATGAGGTATTCATAAGGTGACTGCAATGTGTTCATACTTGGTGACACAGGTTTCTCATTTGGTAACTCATGTATGTTTTCATTTGGTGACACTGAGGGGTTGACACTTTGTGACATTGAGGTTTTTGGTGATCTTGAGGTGTTTTTAGTCTTGCCGTGTGATAAAGCATTTAAGTTGACGTAGTTATTTATTTATTTAATAATCTGTTAGACACTGAGTCCGCTGTGTTTTATCAGTAGCTGTTCAGACCCCACTTAACACCTGCCCAGGTAGATACTTGTGTGTTTTAGGTGACCCGTATCATTTAGGTTGGCATGATTTTAACAAATGGTTTTAACGAAATCCTTTGTTAAAGAATCTTGTACGCAGTTTTAATTATTGTTTTGTTTTATGTGGTTTTAACTGTTTGAAGGTTTGTAAATTAATATGTACTTATGTTTGAATTTCAGACAACCATACTCTGGACTTTAATGTATGAACGTGTAGAGTCTAGATGTTTTGCTGCGTGAGTTTTGTTTTTCTCAATGCAAAATGGTTTCGATGGCAACTCTCCAAATAGTCCGCCTATTTGTGTCTTATATGATTGGTTCACAATCAGGGTACTTTGCGCAATGATCCTGTGACACTATGTGGTACTAGGAGTGCTAGTTTGTCAGATACGTCTCAGGCAACTAGTATTTATCTCTATGTCCTGTTGTTCAACTTCTCACTATGTAATGCTGTGATAACTTTACTTATGTATTTACTGTTTCACAGGATTTTCTTACTGGTACAAAATATGATAATTTTTATCATAAACTCCTTAAATAGTATAAACTTTTTATATTCTAGCATCTCAACCATCCAAAGGTGTTTTAATGAACCACAATGTTTAAATATAATTTGACTTATTTGTTTACGAATATCAATCTTACCATTCAGCAGGCGGACCAGAGCGGACATGAACCTAGTTATATATATAACACTTGGAAGAGCATTGTCACCACAATCATTACAAAAATACAAACAATTAACAAAACTAGTATATTTTCTTTTCGTAGGAAGTAATAAATAACCCAAATACGAACAACATGGGTATCGTGGTTCACCTATTACCCCCCTTGGATAATCAAGCATGATTTAGCTCAATTAATTAAATTTCAAAAACGATGGTGGTTCATTAAAACATGTTTGGGCATTCACGCTGTCAGAATAGATAGTTTATAAAACTTTTTTTGATAACAATTATCAGACTATGTATCTTTAATCGTCTGATGTAACTCTAGCTCACCACTGTTGGCATGGAATGTTTTACATATTACATATCTTGTGTAGATATGCTCTACTAAACCATATAGTAAACACATCTAGTAAATGTATTAAACTGTGCATAATTAAAGTCGTTATTAAAATAAATATATTAATACATTTGAGTACACACTGCAGACACTCTTGCCAAACTATTGTCATCTTATCAGTTCAGTTAGATTGAATACCTGTTTTGTTATTTTACCCACAATGCAGTTGTTACAAATGGTGGCTGCAGTTCCACAGATGTGTCTGTGTTTTCTTGAACTCATTATTTCAAATATTCAACATTTACAGTTTGGGATCTTCTCTAAATATGTATATGTAGATAAACATGAATCCATTCTACACATATACGCATGCACACAGAAAACGTACAGTAGAGAGATCCAACTGGCATATACTGTATGTCCATGCTATGATGTACACACACTTGTGTGTGTATTCTTTGTTTAGTGTACCAGAATGAGTTTATGGCGATATTCAGGATATTCAGAAATGTCATATTACTGTGTTTTGTCCTCGTAGATGATTGCACAGTGAGACAGGGCTGATTTTGTCGTCAAGTGTTGTCAAGCTAAACTTATCAACTGTATCGTTTGAAGGTACAAAGACTGATCGTTTTTATCATAAAATCATATTATATAGTTTAAAATATATAAACTAATGTTTTGGCTGCCCAAATGTGTTTTAATCAACCACAATGTTATAATATAATTGATCTGTTTATAAATCTTCACCTTGCTGTGTGACCATGATATTCGAGGTGAAACATTCAAATTAAGCAGATAACAGTAAAATTAAATTAAAACGTGATTCATTAAACACATTTGGCCAGCCAGAATGTTTGAGTAGACATAGTTTATGCTGTATGACAATTTTATGATAAAAAATTATCAGACTTTGTACTGCAGGAAATCATTTGTTTGAAATGCTTCTATAGTTTGCTACACCTGTGAGTTTTACCTATTTCTGGTGTCATTTTGTGTGCAAATACTTTAAGGTGTCTATATATATTTGTTATATGTAACTTTGTTGGTTGGATAAACCACTGACCTTTCTACCAGAGTCTGCCACTGTATCAGGGTAATCATATTATGGATTTTCTGGTCGGAACAGCCAGTTGGTGATTAAATGAATGAAAATTTTATTGTCTTGATATAATCCTTTGATCTATCTAAAAATACTAGTAGCAGAATTTATTAAATAAAAATGAATTTATTTTTGATCTAAGAAAATAATAATGACAGTGGCATTATGTTTATTTAGAAGTTGACACTATAGTATTTTTGTAAAAATACAATTATAAATAATGATAAAGTATATTAATTAGTAATAAATGTGCATTGCAGATTGCTTTACAATAATTCAAAGGGGAATTTATTTTACTAATTTACATAATGTAAACAAGCCCAGTATTTTGAAGCTACTTTTTTCAAACTTTTTTTATTGTTTCATAAGTAAATGTAATGCAGTCTTCATTTTGCAAATTTAGTCCAATACCTTTAAAGCCATATTATGTAAAGGCTAGGCTAATTCCAATTATATATATAGATTCAGGTGAGGATTTGTTTGTTTTAATGTTGCAGCAACTTAATTTCCATGATGGCCTTAAGCTGTTTCATATGAGCAAATTGTGTATTGATCGAGTCAATCATATAACCATGGATACACACGCACGCACGCACGCACGCACACACCACAACACCCATTTACACTACAATGACACATGTCAATTACATTGATAGCAATAACTGAAGTTGTTGCATATATGTTTAAGTCGGTTCTGTTCACTTAAAATCCAGATAAATCGCAATACGATCGTTTGGTAACGAGTTGAGAAATGTTGAGCCACTACTTTGGGAGATGATGATCTGGATAAATTGGTAGTTCGTAAATGACTGTCACGATAAAACAATATTTACACAATTTCAGGATACTTAGCATTGTCACATAACTATCCATCTATGCCTTGGTACTTGGTGCTGCCAGTCAATATCTTGATGGCTTCTTCAACTCTCGTAATTGCGATGTAATACTGACAGTTACGGTAATGTCCCTTGTGGTACGTAACTTGGGACTAACACAAGGACGTGTCACGTCACGGACAATTGTAAGTAATCATTACAAGAGGGCAATTCGATAGTTCATAGAAAGTGTAACAGTGAGGTGAATTTCGAAAAAAACCCTGTTACGACACCTTCGCGGGGTCGTTGGCGAACCACTAGAAGTTTGGCTCCCGAGGTGCAAAGGAAAAGTTGCACAATATACACACTCTTGCTGGATTATAGTAAGATTGGCTGCATCCATTGACGGTGAGTGAAGTACGACGTTCGTTCAGTTGTTTGTTGTTGCATTCCGACAGCCTTGGGTAAATATTGTTGAAATGGCACTCCATATTGCAAAGTCCAGCACTACAGCGCCCAGGACAGGAGATTGCCTGTCGCCTGCTCGGCCGGGCATGGGCAACTGTTGCTTCGCTCCTTCTTGTCTGGTAAGTTCGACTGGTGTATCTGAATAATTACTACACAAATGCTAGCCTTGCTCTGGTGTGGGACAATGTGTTGTGTTAATTTCAGTTTTCTATGTCACTCCATCTGACGGCAGAGGGTCTCAAACGTTGTTGCTGTGATGTTAGGTCGCATGAACGGCGGACTATGACATACCCCGTATATACCGTGGAGGATCGATTTACATCTGAAATGATGACGTGGTAGCATCTAGCTCCGACTCTTCTCATGTCTGCACAATCACGCGAACGCACACGCAAGAACGATCATGCACGCGCGCGCGCGCACACACACGCACACACACACACACACACAAACGCACACTTTCTCGTCTCTGTTTCCATTCGCCCTCACTATTCCGTATTTCATTCTTTCACACAATTCCAATCACCCCGCCACTGTAAACCTCTTTCACTGTATGTCTCTTTATCTTCATAAACTTGCTCATCCGCTCCTCTCCTTGATACATGCGCGCGCACGCACGCACGCACACCGTCGCTCTCAGTTGAGTGCACACTGTTGACCCTGGTGTCCTGCCCACAAAGAGCATCGACAACACACTGAATTATCTTGATTATGAGAAGGTACATTTTTAATTACGCTGTTCACGGGAATGCTAACGATGTTTGTGCCCGGTGTAGTTTAGCGAGCAGGAACGACTGACAGTGCATACGCCATTGCTGAAAGGGAAAAGACAACCCATTGACGTCATCATTGAACAGCCTATGTACAGCTCTGTTAAAGCAAATGGTTAGTGACACTTGCTTATCAAGGCTGTGTTTGTGCAATCGTGTTTATGACTTTTGTGATAATTTTAACATTGGCACATAGAGACAGTAGTTAGTAGCAATATGCCGAAAAACAATAGAAGACACGTATATGCCTCCGTCGGAAGTTGACGTAGTAGTCATGTCTACATTGGAAAATAAACGTATCCACCCTGTTAGACATATTCCCGAGTCGTTCGCTCAGTTTCTGCTTAGAGCTGTTTGTAGTTGCCTTAGTTGACGAAGTCGGTCCCATCTCTTTCAGTAGAACGCAAAGGAACACCCGAGTGTGGCATGAACCGTAGCAGAGATCACCCCAGCAGTGATCACCCTAGCAGTGATCACCCTCATGGCTACATGGAAGGTCACATTCTAAAAGCAACTAGCTGGCTGATCAAATCAACCTTGCACGAATATTAAAAATAAATGATAACCACCACATACATACTGGCAAACCAGATTGAAATGTGCCTGTGTCTTTATAATTCCAGAAGCGACCGGACCTCGATGCGTCTGTTTCAAGCCAGTGAAGGTGGCTCACGTCGACAAACAGCTGCTGGTAAGTAACAAACGCAGGTGTGAAGTCTCACGCTCTGACGGTAGAACTCGAGGTTTTTCTAATTTGTTTGAAAGAATCTCACCGCCGAACCTATCCTAGTTTAGAAACCATTATCTGCATAAGTGCACCAGACTGAAGTAAATATACCCTAGAGTTGTGAGAGGGAGCAACCACCGTGCTCTTACGTGTCACATTGATGAGATTAACGTAGCATTTGGAAGAAAAGATGCCGATTTCGTTTTTCATTTACCTGTTTCCTTACACCTGTACGCACGCGCGTTGCCAGGCGGCGACGTCTTACTACGTCATCTACTGCATTATTTCCGCAGTTTCATTTGTTCCCGATACACCTGTACTACGTCTTATTTGCAAGCACATTTATAATGCTGTCGTATGCAAAACTTTCTTTATAATATACTTCTAACACTAAAAATAATACATACTTTGATTTCACAAATTTCCCTAGGTCCATTAATGTTTTTGTGATTAGTATTTTTTCTGTGAATGCGTGTAGACCCTTTATGTTTTTCTAATGTCTCATGTTGTATGTTTTAAACCAAATATGTACCGTTTTAGATATTAGTCTAATAGACTTACGTGCCCTCGGGTTCTTATTTATGTGATGCATGTCGGGATACCAGAACCAACGATGTTTTAGTTCCGGTAAATACAATTTATCACGGTCTGTGGTTTCATTGTAATGTGATACACAGGACAGATCATTAATCCACGATACACAGAAAGTACCGTAGATGTTCAGACAGTAGGCCGTATCATTTTTCTTTTATCTCTTCCACCTCAAATGGATTTACAAACTGACAAATGGGCTTATTTTAGGGCCACAAAACTAATGCTGTGCATGAACGTACACTTCTAATGGCTGTATGTAGGCCTACGCGTTTCAGTAGGATCTATGTGCGTGAAGACGTACGCCACAAATGATGGAGAACATATGTTATGGTTTTCGAAGACGACATTGAAGAATTCCATTTGTTCAAAATATTCTTCATGTTCTCCTTTGATTTTTAAATTGATACCTTCGTCGCAGGACCATGGAACTCTCTACAACGACCACGTTCAGCGTCACGTATCACTGCGAGAAGCTGTGCGGGAACTGAGCGAGATATTCCCCGAGTCACGTGGCAATCATGAAACGACATTAGTCAACGTATTTGAGCGCATCAATAATTTGTGTGGTGAGTCTTGGTCACCTGCTGTTGCTTATTTAACATTGCCTTTTAGACAAACGTGTTAGTCATAATGGTGGGCTCCCCCTTCATCCGGATTAAATATTTATTTACTCCCGGGTTCATTATAGCTGAATGAAGTGCTGCTTGTTTTTATGACCATTGCATCCTGAACATTATTGTGAACAGGGAAATTGGCTTGTTTGAGACTGCAACATTCATTCTAGTCAGATACTTATATTCTGAGACTGGTTAACTGGCAACACGAGGACGTTTCTGGATCCCCTATCTGTGTAGAGGAACTCTTGTTTTTGTGACATGTGACGAGGAACAGTTCCCACGCCGATTTTCTGCACCATTCTCCGGAGTTGAGTATGGCACATCATTCATAGGAACTACGCTCGTTTACAGGCGAGTCCAAAGCGGTTCTCGAAGTCAGACGAACCCAAACCTATTGCCTCCACATAAAGTACGACGTCGAGAGAGTACCGGCGTCCGTCTTGCCGGCACTGGTCGCCTTCAACCGGGTCAATAAACTCGTCCGCGAACTGCTGGATAAAGCACCGCCTCTTGTCATGTCTGCAGAACTACTCATCCGTGACGAAAAAGAGCTGAGACGTGACGTTCTTGTGGCCAACCTCGCCACGGAGGGTTTGTATTTATAACGACTCTGAACACCAGGTGTTGATAGCTCACTTTACAAGGCAATATAACTTTTCAAAAATATATTACCTTTGACTGGAGAAAATAGGGATGTATGAACATATTCTAATAGCTATCCGTACAAAAATTTGCTACGATCAAAATGTTGATATGACTGGGATTGGAAAAATCGGGCGCATGCAACACAAACATGGTCGTGTCTACAATAGCAGTCGTGCTAGTGATTGTTTCTTGGTGGATATGTCTAACAGTTAGCCACTAACAGTTGACCATTGCTTCTTTAGATGCCTGATGTTTGGTAAAGTTGGCCATTTCGGTCCTCCACCCCGGACCCTCAACACAATTATGTATGTTTCAGTTGTCGGCAGCTGGGTGTCATTGGCTAGTATTTCAAGTCATTTGTTTAGTCTACTAATACATTTTATTTCTTGCCTGACAGAGCGATTGTGACGTCACAATTCGATTGGCTTTTCGCGAATTGTTGGAATTGACTGTGGTAGTAATAATTAAGACCAATTAATGTGTAATATTTAATCAAATAACAATGAAGCCAAACAAAAGATATCTTCGCTGTCTTACAAAAATGATCAAATTAAATTACCCGGCATTCTTTTGTTCGACCCAAGTAACGCGTCACTATGAAGCCATTTTGGACTATGACGTTTAATGACGTGGAAACGTACAGATAGGCTGACGCTGGTCTTCTCTGGATCTTGATCTTCTTCTTCGTATATTCCGCCAACGCGCCGAGGATGCAGCTGGCCGGGAGGCGCACACACAAATTGGTGTATTGAATGTTCGAGCGCATCTCCAAAAGATACTACCTTCTTGCAATTTCATCCACTATAATCGGAGTGAATTATTGTTGTTCCCGTAGGTCCGGCGTGCATGCAGAATTGCCTGAACAACATAGATGAGTTGCGGCGGGTGCCGGGCTGGGTGAGGGATATCACCACCGACACAGTTCACACCTTCGAGCTACTCAAGAAAGTCGCCAGGGTCCTTGATGGAGCAGACGACGACTGAAGTCACTGATGAACCATCTTATAACAATATTGATACTAAAATGAGGGGGAGAGGAAGAGAGGGGAGAAGGGGAGAAGGGGAGCGGGAGAGCTGGATGACATATGTGAATGTGCGACATGAAACGCGAAACCGTTAAAACCAGAAATTATAGACACTACACTTGTTACAAATAGGTGGTTAATGTGTGTCTGTGTGTGTGTGTGTGTTTGCGTGCGTGCGTGTGTGTGTTATGAATATGTGGAGGCCATATAGCATGCCACCACAATAAAGAGAGTAATTGGCTTGCTAACTTTCTAACTATTGTTTCAGTGAGAAGATATTTTCTGCTTACAAGTCTTCATGTTGTTTGAATAACGGCTTAGCGACTGTTTGTACATTGTCTACTGCTCTCTGGTTGTTACCAACTGACCATACGTAAGGTGATTTGGTAACACATTTATAGTTAGAATAAGTTTCTTTTTCAAACAAATCAGAGAGTTATATAATATATTATTAGATTTGAACCCCCCTCTGAAAAGTGTGAAACCCCCAAAAATGTGAAGATGCTTGTAATATTATGTTTTTAATAAATGTGAACCCTAATATTTTGGCAAAAATGTCAGACCGCTTCTCAAAAGCGTGAACCCCTCCCACAATATTATTTAGTATTTTTCATAAAAGTGAACCCCCCTTTCCGAAAAGTAACCCCATTCTCAAAAGCGTGAACCCCCTTGTCAAAAGCGTGAACACCCAATAATATGTAGATAATATTATTTTCATATTAATAATATATTATTATTTTCATATTATTGGAGGTTGACACTTTTAGGAGAGAGGGGGTTTAGGATAAGGGGTTCACATTTTTTAAAAAGGGAATTCATATTTTTGGAAACCCCCCCCAGCTATGTCTGATATGCCACTCGCTCGGAAGGACCTGATGTATTACGGCGAATATTATTTGCAGTTTAATGTTCCTTTCTCAGACATTCGCTCGTCTCGTTTAAAAATCATTTCACGAAAAATTAAAGCTATATAGTATCCAGTACATGCCCGTCCTCGGGTGGTTCCGGGGGTTCGAACGAATCCCCTTTTGAGAGAATCTGCTTTAGCTGTAAACATTTTCAGAAATCATCCCAGAAATCCCGGCTGAATATGCCCGCACGGACTCCACTTTTCAAAACTAAGTAAGGAAGGGAAAGTGTGTGTGTGTGTGTGTGCGTGTGTGCGTGCGTGCCTGTGTGTGACTGATAACTTATTGCTGATACACTCTGATGACGTGACCGCGGTGTGTGTTACTCTTTGTCATCGTGACCCGCGGAATAAATTGTTGACATCAACACTCGCATGATTCACGTTTAATGCTGTGAAATCAATTCTTCAACAAAGAAGACAAAGTGTCGAGAAATGTACACCACTTGAAGCAGCCGTTGTAGAACGGACAGGATTAGGGCCAACACGTTCCTGCAAGCGGATACTAGACACATGTACATCAGTGACACAACACTAGCAGACGGCAAACAACTTTAAGAAACACGGATTACAAATTTCTCAGAGAAGAATGAAGTGCCTTATTGATCAAACAGAACGAAAAACAAAATTAAGTAATTGGGATTTGCAATTCTTTTGGGATCTAATGAAAACTTTTTGCGTAATCAGGTTCCACGAAATAGCAGACATAGGGAAATTTTTCTAGGGATTAAACTGTTAATAATTCGTATTTAGAATCACGTTATAAATAAGACCAATCGTATTATTCTGGTGTTTCTCCACTTAAATAAATATAGTATCAGTTTGAGCAAGGATGAAACACTTTCTGTATATTCGATCGATATATAATGTAACTAGATGCCCAAATATATCACTGTACAATAAACAACCATAACACAATAACTCGTTGCCTTTACCCGTGGGTCCCTGGGGCACCTCGAGTCCTCCGTCCGGCACACACTTGAGTCCGTCAGCGCAGGGACACGACGAAACCATGTCTCCCACCTGTATAACAGTCGTGTGACAATCTACAAAGACAAGCAGCTCATTCAACAGACACGGATCAGCGATGGCTCTGGTTTGTACAACTGATTTCTGTTCTGATTGGTTTTACACATGTGAGAACACTCACACACGTTGACGGAGTCTATATGCGCATACATACGCAGGCACACCCGCACGCATGGTGTTTGTTGATTAAATTGTTTTTCTTGGAATGTAATCTGTTTGACCTGTTTACTTAGTTTAATTTTTAATGAATGAATAACTTTATTTTGGCTACACATACACGTTAAGATACTTACAATATGATTTGAGTCACAGATTACACAAATAGCGGAGCAACCAAGGAGATCCTCTAGAAACCCCGCGGGGCTTATGACAAGGACCACCCAGAAATAAATCAACATAATTATTTTGTTTCCTTAGGCTTAAGCCAAAAACATATACTAAGAAACATTATTGCAAGTGAAATACAATATAATGTAAAAAAATAAAAAATTGCTTAAATATGTCATCATCAATTCATGGTTTTTTCTGCCATGTTAAAATAACGGTAGGTGTAAAGTACATGTTATATAAATACAAATTGAGTCTCAAAAATGTTGCTTAAATATCAACATATAATTTGTACTTTGAATTATATGAACAAATAATACACTAACTAAGTGTCGTGTATTCATTAAATGTGAGCATGAATACATTAAGTAATATATGATCCTGACTACATTAAATATTACATAAGCATGAAACACATGGTCTTCTCCACCATGTGAAAATAAATGTAGATATAGAGTACATTTTGTACAAATACAAAGTTTCTTATTTACAGTGTTTACTGTAAAGTCATTGATATTTAGAGAGTAACAGTTTTTTTAGTTTATTTTTAAATTGGTTAATAGACACAAGCTGCTTTAATTTACTAGGTAATGCATTCCAGAATACTGGTCCTGAATAGTTTATTGTACATGTCCTGCTGTTTGTTCTTATGTTTTGGATATAATAGCTATTTTGGTTTCTTAGATTATGTTTGTGGATATTTTGTATTCTCGTAAGCATTGATGACATAGAATCTGGGAATTTCTTATTTGCTGCTTTATACATAAAATGAGAATTTGTGATTATCCTAATAGCTTTCTTCTGTAGTAGATTTATTATCTTTGGACTTTATAACTTCATTTATTGTGCTCCATGTTTTTCTGCAATTATTTTTATATAGCTAAAATTTGTCTTTAAAATATGTTTTCTTTGACTGTCTGATTACATGAGTCAGTTTGTTTTTGTAATTTTTGTAGATAATCTCATTTTCGGTACAAGGGTTGCACTTAAATATTTTGAACAGGTGATTTTTTTGCCTTCAGAATATTAATTTAAATTTAAGAGGTGGCTCTTCGATAGCAACTGTTTTCATAGTTGCTATCGAAGAGACAGTCTTCGAGTAGTCTCTTGGCCCTATTTATTCCAAGTTGTTTTTCCACCATAAATGTTCGGTTGTCCCTCGTTCTGATATGGACTATTGCGCATCCCTCTTCACGATTATGCTCAATGATTCTGTTTTGTTGCGCCTCAGGTTCCTGAGGTTATAGACGCCATAGAAGTTAATTGTTATTACTATTTTCTATGTATCTTATATTTAGACTTGTTATGTGTTTTTCACTCATATTATGTATTGCCATACTTTATAATTGTATGCCTTATTATATTTAAATAAAATAATTTTCCTTCATTCAACATTAGTGCGTGGAATACAAATATAGGTATACGCCTTTCGCGTTATATCTTAGATAAACCTATAACATATATAAATAATATGCATTTGGAAATCTGACCAATGTTGACAACACTTACTGCCTCCTTCCTTGGGGATCGGCAGACAGACCCCGCCCTTCTGGGACGGGAGATCCCTCTTCCCTCGGAGTGGAGCGACGCAGCACTCTCCCGCTGGGCAGTCGGAGGCTGAGGCACAGTGAACGACCTGGGACTCCGGCTGACACGTCCCTGGGACAAGTTCAATGTTAGTTAGTTAGTTAGTTAGTTAGCGTTAGTTCAGTGTCGATTCAGCATTAGCGATGACAATGCATTGTTTTTATTCACGTGGATTGCCTTGGTGTACATATGCACCACGCCATGTGTAACTCATGCTTGACTGCATACTAAGCATGTCCGTTCCCAGGTGGATTCGGGGGACTCGAACGTACCCCTATCTTGATCGTTTTTGTAGTGATTGTAATTTTTTATAGAAATCATCCCAAAAATCCCAGACTGATTGTATACTCCCGAAAATCCTTCAAAGTCCTGATAACGGGCCTGCTAAGGGATATTCCCGTACCTATCATAACACTGGGACCTACCTGTGTAACCATGGAGAATAAAAAACAATAACTCGTTGCATTTGTACAATGAACACAAACATAACACAATAACTCGTTGCCTTTACCCGTGAGTCCCTGGGGCACCTCGCGTCCTCCGTCCGGCACACACTTGAGTCCGTCATCGCAGGGACATGACGCCACCATGTCTCCCACCTGTAGAACAGTCTTGTGACAATCTACAAAGACAAGCAACTCATTCAACAAACACGGATCAGCGATGGTTCCGGTTTGTACAACTGATTTCTGTTCTGATTGGTTTTACAGACGCACACACGCACGCACGCGTGGTATTTGTTAATTAAATTGTTTTTCTTGTACAAGTTCGCCCTCCGTCACCATGGATGTCTCATGAAATAGTTGTCAGCAAAACGTCGTCGTCGATACCTTGAAAGAATTTGGTGACGAACTCGTTCTCCAATTGATCGATCCCGTTATACTAAACAGCTACATATATGCAATCACATTATCTCAAAAGCAAAGTCTAGTTACTACACACATTTTATTTCAACAAATTCTGAAAACCCTCGCCAGATGTGGAAATCCGTAAACACGATTCTACATCGGCAGAAATTAAAAGCACTGCGTGAACATTCTTCATTGGATACACTGTGTAGTTCTTTTTCAAAATACTTTACAGATAAGATTGCTCACATTCAATAAAATTTTGTCATTAATGATAATGATTATGATTTCCCTGAACCACAACTTTCTGAAAATACACTACGGTGTTTCACACCTGCAACTACTAATGAAGTTCTCATTATTATTAAAAAATCTCCAAACAAATCGTGTGATCTTGACCCATTTCCAACACTTCTACTAAAAAAAATTGTATCAATCAACTCATCTTTCCCATTACTACTAACACAAATCTTTCAAAGCAGAGCGGAGTTGTTCCACGGGATTTCAAACAAGTTCTTATAAATCCTCTTATTAAAAATAAACTTTGCGTGAATATGACCTAAAGAATTATCGTCCTATCTCCAATCTCAGTTTTTTTCTCAAAAATATTGGGAAAAGTGGTTGCTAATCGCCTTCATGAACGTATTTATAAACATCACTTATCAAATAATCTACAGTCTGCATATAAACGATTCCACTCTACAGAAACGGCTCTTCTCAAGATACACAATGATATAGTTGATAACATGGACAATGGCAAAGTCACAGCACTCACTTTATTAGATCTCTCAGCTGCTTTCTATACAACTGATCATTTAATCCTTTTACAAGGCTTCGTAGACATTTTGGCATTTCTGGCCCAGGTCTTCGGTGGTTCAAATCATAATTTTCAGATACATACCAAAGCATTAACATATCTGGCACATTATCTTGCCCACAATACCTTCCACTCGGACCGCTGCAAGGATCCGTCCTTGGCCCTGTTCTGTTCAGCTTATATACTACATCGCTCAGCCAAGTCATTACTCATCATAATCTCAGTCATCACCTGTATGCTGATGACGCACAGGTTTACATATCACTTTCACAACCAGATGCACAAGAATCTGTTTCGACTTTAAGTGATTGTCTTACTGATATCTTGTTTTGGTTGAAATCAAGTAAGCTAAAACTTAATCCAGATTAAACATACCTTATTATTATTGGCACTAAAGAACAACGAAATAGGGTCATCAACCATTTTCCAGTTAAAATGCTTGACAGTGATACATTCCCGTCAGACACTGTTTATAATCTAGGTGTTGTCTTTGATAGTGACTTCAACTTTCGCCAGTATATTTCTCAAGTATGTAAATCCTGTTTCTATCATATACGTGATCTCCGTCGTATTCGGCGTCACATATCTGTATCTACTGCTAAAACAATACCAACGGCATTAGTTAGTAGCCGCCCTAACTATTGTAATTCGCTACTAAATAATATTGCTAAAATAAACTTGGCTAAACTCCAACGAGTACAAACTTGCATGGCACGTGTGGTACTAAGTTTTCACCATCACTACTACTACTTAAACAGTTACATTGTCTTACTGTTTCTTATCGAATAAATTTTTAGCTGTCCACGCTTACATATCGTGCTCTATCTACACAACACCTACTTGGTTAGTCTCCTGCATCTTTCAAATATACCTAGGCAGCTCAGATCATCAATTTAACAACTTATTGTGCCTAAAACAAAACTTAACTTGGGTAAACGTGCTTTCTCTGTCGCTGCGCCTAGGGTCTGGAATGAACTCCCCATCACTTTGAAAACATCTGAAGCTATAGCTATTTTCCAAAAAAAACTCAAGATATATTTATTTATTAAAAATTGCATATCCACCGTAAATCTTCGGTTGTCCCTCGTTCTGATAATTACTTTTGCGCGTCCCTGTTCGCGATTATGCTTAATGATTCTGTTTTGTTGCGCCTCTCAGTTAATTATTATTATTATTATTAATATTAATATGGTTGACCAGTTTACTTAGTTTAATTTAAATTTAAGAGGTGGCTCCTCGATAGCAACTATTTTCATAGATGCTATTGAGGAGAAAGTCATCCAGGAGTCTCTTTACCCTGTTTTTCTATGTAACTTATATTTAGACCTATTATGTATTTTCACTCTTATTATGTATTGCCATGTTTTATAATTGTATGCCTTATTATATTTAAGTCAAATAAAATAATTTTCCTTCATTCAACATTAGTGCGTGGAACACAAATATAGGTCTACGCCTTTCGCGTTATATCTTAGATAAACCTATAATATATATATATATATATATATATATATATATATATATATATATATATATATATATATATATATATATATATATATATATATATATATATATATATATAATATGCATTTTAAAATCTGACCAATGTTGACAACACTTACTTCCTCCTTCCTTGGGGATCGGCAGACAGACCCCGCCCTTCTGGGACGGGAGAGCCCTCTTCCCTCGGAGTGGAGCGACGCAGCACTCTCCCGCCGGGCAGTCGGAGGCTGAGTCACAGCGAACGACCTGGGACTCCGGATGACACGTCCCTGAGACAAGTTCAATGTTAGTTAGTTAGTTAGTTAGTTAGTGTTAGTTCAGAATTAGCGATGACAATGCATTGTTTTTGTTTACGCAGATTGCCTTGGTGTACATATGCCCCACACCATTCGTAACTCATAATTAACATAAAGTATACTAGGCACTCCTCTCCTCAGGGGGGAGTTCGGAGGGTTCGAACGTATCCCCCTTTTGAGGGTATTTCTTTGTAATTGTAAATTTTTTTCAGAAATTATCCCAGAAACCCCCATTGTCATTGACTGTGTACTCCCGAACATCCTTCAATGCCCCGAGGACGGGCCTGCTAAGGGTTGTTCACGTATCAATCATAACATTGGGACCTACCTGTGTAACCCTGGGCTACGACGATTGCACCGCTCCCGTCTGGAACACATTTCAGTCCTCTTTGACATGGACACGTATCCATGGCAACTAAGTCGTTCCAAGATGGCGGATTCCCAAAAGGCACGATGCAACCTGGAGGTAGAACATGATACTTAGATTGTTTGATCATACGCGTGTACTACATTAGCATGTTTTGTTGCTACGGTAATTACTCGGACAAAAACAATCAAATCGTTATCGTATGGTATTTTTAGGTATGTTTCTTAGCATAATCATAACAATTAATACGTTTAACAACATTGCCATTTAAAGCAACAAGCTCAAAATATCCGGAAAAAATGTTTGAAGCTGATTATGAACGCCTGTGTTCCAATGCAAAGAGCATAATAAATAAGAAAAACTAATTACACATTGTGGTAGAAAATATTAACCCTAACATAATTGGTATAACCGAATTATAAGCCAACAAAGACATATCAGATGCTGAATTAGGATTGACAGAATACGTAATGTTTAGGAGAGATTGAATGGGAAGAAAGGGAGGGGGATATATTTTATATATTAAAGAATCTATTCAGGCTTACGAAATAAAATTAGCAAGGGAAGCAAATTGCGATGAAGCTGTTTGGTGCAGTATCTTTACAGGAAATTCAACATTAACTATTGGATTAGTTCACCGAAGTCCAAACATTAACGAAGATAATAACAGAAAAATACAAAACGCTATAAAAGAAGTAAAGTGGATTGTATCATAATGGGACATTTTAGCCACAGACACATACAATGGAAAACTTTAGAGAGTACAGGGGGTGAGGAACAACAGTTTCTACTTTTAATTCAGGATAGCTTCCTTACTCAACACGTGCTAGGGAGAGATTGTATTAGATTTTGTTCTGTCATCACAAAATGAATTAATTGCCAATGTCAAAATACATGAGCCATTGGGTAACAGTGATCATAATCAAATACCTTTTGACGTCAAAGTAAAATCAGAAAGTACAAATAAGAAAACACAGGAGAAACTTCCACAAAGGTAAATAAAAAAGTAAGAGAAAATATTTAGCAAGGCTAGATTGGAATAACATGCTGACGAATAAGACCGCAATGGAATGTTGGAACATATTGAAATATAAAATTGAGAGTATCATTGATTAATTTGATCTCTTGAAAAAACATAGAAAACGGTCTAGAAAGAAACATTTGTTAAATGAAACCATTAGAAAAATTGCATACAAGCAAAGTATGTGGAAGGTTCATAGGCGTACCAGAAAGGATGAAAACTACACAAATTACAAGAAGCAATTAATGCAGCTACGAATGAAATAAGACAATTTAAAAGAAGCTATGAGCGAAAAATAACATGTAACATAAAAAAAAAATGACAACGAAATTGTATGAATATATCAGGAGTGAACAAAACGTACGAGACAAGGTTGGACCACTAGAAGGCAGTACTGGAAATATAATATCACAAGGTTTTTTAATGGCGGAAGACCTAAATCGATACTTCAGTTCAGTGTTTACCAGAGAGGATGTTAGTTCGTTACCAGTTCCAGTTGCTAAATTTCAGGAGGCTAAATCGGACTATTTAGGGCAATTAATTGTAACTCCAGAAAAAAATAAAGGCAATGAAGGAATATAGTGGATGGAATTCCTCCAAGAGTACTAATGGAAACAGTAGAAAAAATTAGTATACCATTTACAAGAATGTTCAACTTGTCATTAAAAGAGGTAGTGGTCCTTTTTGAATTGGAAAGACGCAAACATCAGAAATAAGTCAGAGAATTACAGACCAGTGAGTTTAACATCAGTGATTTGCAAATTATTAGAAAGGTTAATTAAAAACCATATAGTGGACTTCCTTGTGTTATGCATAACTTATTAAATCCATCTCAACATGGATTCCTAAACGCGACGTCATGCTTAACAAATACGTTATGTTTTTTTGAAGAAATCACTAAGTGGATTGATTAGGAATCACCAGTAGATATTATATACTTAGATTTTCATAAAACCTTTGACAAAATGCCACACCAAAAACTACTACTTAAATTAAAAGCCCATGTTATCGGGGATGGCATAATCGACTGGATATAACAATGGCTGTCAGTTTTGAGTGGGGTACCACAAGGATCAGTGTTAGGACCTTTATTATTCTTATTATATATCAATGACTTGGACGATAATATAACAAGCAACGTACTGAAAATTGCGGATGACAAAAGTGTTTAGAAGAGTTAACAATGATGGTGGCAAACAACATTTACAAAACGGTTTAGATAAATTAGTTAAATGGTCTGAGAAATGGCAGATGTTGTTAAGTTTTGGGAAATGTAAATGCCTACATACAGGACACGGGAACGTGGATGTAAACTATAAAATGGAAGATACTGTTCTAGGTACTACTGTAAATGAAAATAACTTAGGAGTTACAGTAAGTGCTGGTATGAAAGTTTCAGAGTAGTGTGGTATTGCAGCTTCAAAGGATAATCAAATTGTTGGGTTGATTAGAAGAAATATAACATACAAGGAAAAAAGCTAATTATACCTCTGTATAAAGCAACAGTTTGGCCTCATTTATAGTACTGTATACAAGCTTGGAGACCATATCGTAAGAAGGATATAGATACGATTGAAAAAAATACAGAGGAGAGTAACTAAAGTGATCCAAAACTGAGAGACCCTCATTATGAAGAACGACTGAAATAATGTGGTTTAACAACCCTAGAGAGAAGGCGGTTAATAGGAGATCAAATTGAAGTTTTTAAAATATTGAATGGGTATGAAAATATTGATAGAAATATTTTTTTTCTCACTCAAGAAAAATAATCAAACTAGAGGGTATGAGATGAGGTAACAATAGTAAAGGAGCAGTGTAGATTGGATATCAGGAAGTACTCGTTCTCATAGACAACATTTAATGAATGGAACCAATTATCTACAGATTGTGTAACTGCTAGCAGCGTGAATATGTTTAAAGACAAGGTTGACACATATCTCAGGAAGGCGGATTACACATAGATTACAAATGTTGGACTCTCGATAAGCCAATGGCTTCCTTGTCCACTTGCTATCTGGGCCATTGCCTTGGGTGGCAATTTTGTTAAATCTTGTTAAAGATGGCTAATGGACAAGGAAACCATTGGCTTATCGAGAGTAGAAACAAATATCATCTATATGCGTGTACTGTTTTTGGGTTGTTTTGGTCACTCAATATTTATAACACGGACACGAAGTTATATAAGCGAGCACATTTTATTAGCTAAGTGCACAGGAGGGGAGAGTCCGCTAGATGGTGCCACTGTAGTCACCAGATTGGCACTCGTTGATATTACATGTACCCCACCCTTATCATAATTTTAATCGTCCTTTGTGTGAATATCCAATCTAGATTGTTGCTTTGCTAAAGCTACTATGTGCCCTTTGGTTTTACTGCCTTCTTTAATAATGGAATACAGCGGCGATATGTCGAAGGATTTTTAAAAATTACTGCGAGGGTGTTTACCTGATCCGAGGTCACCGCGCGGCTGACATGTTCCGGATCCCCACGAGAGAGATCGCCGACGCACGGAACGTTTGCCGATAGGACGGACGTTGGCGAGACAGCACTCGCTGCGAGAACAGACACGCCCGGACTCGCAGCTCTTCTTCGACTGAGACCATTGTATCTACGAACAAAAACACCTTAGAGTTGGCCATGTCCTCTTGGGTCGAGTTTTCTTAAATTGTTGGTGGGTGTTTCACAAGAATGCTGCATGACAACAACGTATGACAAACGTAGAGCTATACTGCAGAATTAGCAAACTCACAAACATGACATCGGAATGGAGGCTGACATTTGCTGATCACTGCTACATACGCAATGGTAACATGGTATCACTGACCACCCCGTGATAGTAAGCGCATAGAACAGCAAGCTAGACTAGCCTTCACATTTATCGACTCTCTAACTTAAGGAAGATGTCGGACGGATTCTTCTTAATATGTCTAATTTCGCAACAAAAAGCAGATAATAATGTCCGGTGGTTCACAGTATTGGATTTTAAAATGTGCAATAATAGTTACGTTGCTTCAGTGTTCGATGTAATTTATACTCGTGTAATTAATGTTAATTAGAGATTGTATGGAGGCATTTCCTTATAAAATTCACATATTGTTGTCCCGCTGACATACTCCAATGTGGTTTGTACAGCCGTACCATATTTGCGCTCTCTTTGGTATAACGAACACGACACATCTTTAAAAAAAACATCGAAGAAAGGCGAGACATCAAAAGATTTGTTCCGAACTTACCAAACAAAATAACTAGAAAATATTCACGACAGGTGGCGTCATCAACGGTCGAGCGTTGCGTGAAGCACCGAGAGACACAATGTGTACTTCGATTTAACTTGCTTTTAAAACATCATATAATTACCGCCGCTCCTAGCGATGAAGCACGGCGTTTTTTTCCGTTTATTCAAGAGAATAACAAGAAAACGCGCTGATGGCTGACTTGATACGCCCAGATTATGAGTGCCACGTTGAAAACAAAACAAACAATGGCGGCCGAAGATATATGAAGGGGTATATGAATATTTAGGACCGTTAGTTGTAACTCCAGAATTGGTAGCTAAGAAAATAAAGGCAATGAAGGATAATAAATCACCGGGAGTGGATGGGATTCCTCCAAAATTACTAATGGAAACAGTAGATCAAATCAGTATACCACTTGCAAGAGTATTCAACTTGTCATTAAAAGAGGGAGTTGTTCCGTTTGAATGGAAAGAAGCAAACATCATACCATTATTTAAAAAGGGTTCGAGAAATAAGTCAGATAATTACAGACCAGTGAGTTTAACGTCAGTGATTTGTAAATTATTAGAAAGGTTAATTAAAGACCATATGGTGGACTTCCTCGTTAAGCATAAATTATTAAATTCATCTCAACATGGATTCCTTAAAGCGAGGTCATGCTTAACAAATATGTCATGTTTTTTGGAAGAAATCACTAAGTGGATAGACGTGGGATCGCCAGTAGATATTATCTACTTAGATTTTCAAAAAGCTTTTGACAAAGTGCCACATCAAAGATTACTACTTAAATTAAAAGCCCATGGTATCGGGGATAGCATAACTGACTGGATAGAACAATGGCTGACTGACAGAAGACAACGAGTTGTAGTAGATGGAGAAGTTTCAAATTGTAAATCGGTTTTGAGTGGGGTACCTCAAGGATCAGTATTAGGACCTATATTATTCTTAATTTATATCAATGACTTGGACGACAGTATAACAAGTAACGTACTGAAATTTGCGGATGACACAAAACTGTTTAGAAAGGTTAATACTGATGGTGATAAACAACATTTACAAAACGATCTAGACAGATTAGTGAAATGGTCTGAGAAATGGCAGATGCTATTCAATTTTGGGAAATGTAAATGCCTACATACAGGACATGGGAACTTGAATGTAAACTATAAAATGGGAGATACTGTTCTGGGTACTACTGTAAAAGAAAAGGACTTAGGAGTTACAATAAGCGCTGATATGAAAGTTTCAGAGCAGTGTGGTATTGCAGCTTCAAAGGGTAATCAAATTCTTGGATTGATTAGAAGAAGCATAACATACAAGGGAAAAAAGTTAATTATACCTCTTTATAAAGCAATAGTTAGACCTCATTTAGAATAGTGTATACAAGCATGGAGACCATATCGTAAGAAGAATATAGATACGCTTGAACGCATACAAAGGAGAGCAACTAAAATGATTCCAGAACTTAGAGACCTTAGTTATGAAGAACGCCTGAAAGAATGTGGTTTAACAACTCAAGAGACAAGGAGGTTAAGAGGAGATCAGATTGAAGTTTTTAAGATATTGAATGGGTATGAAAATATTGATAGAAATATGTTTTTCTCACTCAAGAAGGATAGCAGAACTAGAGGACATGAGGTAAAATTAGTAAAGGATCAATGTAGATTGGACATCAGGAAGCACTCGTTCTCACAGAGGACAATAAATGAATGGAACAAATTGTCTACAGATTGTGTAACTGCTAGCAGCGTGAATATGTTTAAAAACAAGGTTGACACATATATCAGGAGGGCGGGTTATAAGTAGGTGAACATTGTTGGACTCTCGATAAGCCAATGGCTTCCTTGTCCACTTGCCATCTGGGCCTTTGGCTTGGATGGCAAATCTTGTTAAATCTTGTTAAATCTTGTATATTTACATTCACCCGGTTTTATCATTTCTATAAATTGGTCTCCACTGGTGTACGTCTGCATGCTATTTAGTCGCCATGTGAACACATTTGCACGTTGTACCTTCTTGAATCTGTCTACCTTTACTATTCAATGCAACAACAGCATTTGTATAATCACGGACAAGATTAAACAAGCAAGAGCGAGTAAAACATTTCGACAAAGGCATAAATCAGATTAAATTAGATACAGTATACTTACGATGGGATGGTTACAAGTAGGTGGTTAATGGGTGTGTACGTATGTGATTGATGACCTGACCGTTGGTTACTGAATGTCACTGTGACCCGCGGAATGAATAATTGACATAAACACTCGCATGATTCACTTTTAATACCGTTTCACTGCCGTCTCAACTATCCGTCTCCACTCCCGCCTTTCCTCGTTCTCATTCTACACTCCACTCCCACTGCTGCCAAATATCTCACAGTCCTCCCATCTCAGTCTCGGTCTTCCGCTTCTCCTTCTATACTGCTCTTTATAAATACAATTATTGAACATTTCTAAGGATAGTTCGTTTTCCTGATCATACCATTCTCTTACCATACCCCATTTTTTTTATTTACCTGTAGAGCTTTCACATTCTTGCAAAGATGGCTTCATCAGTACCGATGTCGATTTATAAATAAAAGTTATTATTAAATTATTATGATCATTTTCAGCGCATTGACCGAACGGAATACGTATGTCTTGTTGGTGCCTTGTACGCAAACACACAGCAGCACCGTCCTGTGTAATAACCAGCTGTGTTGTGTGAGACAAAGTTTACCTGTATACAAAGAACGAACAGCAGTATCATGCAGTTGACGAATGCGGCCATCTTCTGTGAGGATTCAGCGTGAAAAAGCAGCTCATTCGCACTACGACTAACAAAATAATGACGCTTTCGCGAGCACAGACGCGCATCGAAGGCTCACGTGTAAGGCGATCCTTTAGTAATCCCATTGGCTGTTGGTACATGTAGTGAAACCTAATACAATACACGGAAAGGCAAGTGCAGGTTGTCCTGAGGTAAGACATGTTCCGAATCCCCACGAGAGAGATCGCCGACGCACGGAATGTTTGCCGATAGGACGGACGTTGCCAAGACAGCACTCGTTGTGGCAACAGTCACGCCCGGACTCGAAGCTCCTCTTCGACTGAGACCTTTGTATCTATAAAAAAAACACCTTAGAGGTGGCCATGTCCTCTTGGGTCGAGTTTTCTTAAATCAACACACTCGGTGGGTGTTTCACAAGAATGCTGCATGATAACAACGTATGACAAACGTAGAGCTATGCTGCAGAATTAGCAAACTCACAAACATGACATCGGAATGGAGGTTGACATTGATACCATGGTAACATGGTATCAATGACCACTCCGTGATCACAGTAGCATAGAACAGCAAGCCAAGCCATACTAACCTATACATTTATCGACTCTCCAACGTAAGGAATATGTCGGACGGATTCTTGTTAATATCTATAATTTCGCAACAAAAAGCAAATAATCATGACCGGTGGTTCACAATATTGGATTTTTAAATGTGCAGTAATAGTTTAATTGCTTCAGGAGACGTATGTATAAAAAATTTGGACTGAATAACAATTAAAAAGCCACACAAACTGATCAAGAAGTGTTCGATGTAATTTATACTCGTGTAATTAATGTTAATTGGAGATTGTATCGAAGCATTTCCTTACAAAATTCACATATTGTTGTTCCGTTGATGTAATCCAGTGTGGTTTGTACAGCCGTATCATATTTGCGCTCTCTTTGATATGACGAAGACGACACATCTTTCAAAAAAGCAACCGAAGAAAGGCGAGACATCAAAAGAGAAAATATTAATTTGTTCCGCACTTACCAAACAAAGTAACGAGAAAATATCCACAACAGGGGGCGTCATCAACGGTCGAGTGTTGAGTGAAGCACCGAGGGACACAATGTGTACTTCGATTTAACCTGCTTTTGAAACATCATAAAACTGTCGCCGCTCCAAGCGATGAAACACGGCGTTTTTTCATTTATTCAAGAGAATAACAAGAAGACGCGCTGATGGCTGACTTGATACAGATTATGAGTGCCACGTTGAAAACAAACCAAACAATGGCGGCCGAAGATATATGAAGGGATATATTTACATTCACCCAGTTTTATCATTTATATAAATTGCTCTCCATAAAAAGCTGACTTGATACGCCCAGATTATGAATGCCACGTTAAAAACAAAACAAACAATGGCGGCCGAAGATATATGAAGGGATATATTTACATTCACCCAGTTTTATCATTTATATAAATTGCTCTCCATAAAAAGCTGATTTGATACGCCCAGATTATGAATGCCACGTTGAAAACAAAACAAACAACGGCGGCCGAAGATATATGGAGGGATCTATTTACATTCACCCAGTTTTATCATTTATATAAATTGCTCTCCACTGGTGTACGTTTACATGTCATTTAATCGCCATATGAACACATTTGCACGCTGTACCTTTTTGAATCTGTCTACCTTTACTATTCAATGCAACAACAACACTTTTCTAATCGTGGACAATACCGAACAAGCAAGAGCGAGTAAAACATTTAGACAAAGGCATAAATGTGGGATGGCTACAAGTAGATGGTTAATGGGTGTGTACATGTGTGATTGATAACTTATTGTCACTACACTCCAATGACCCAACCGTTGGTTACTGAATGTCACAGTGACCCGCGGAATGAAAAATTTACAAAAACACTAACATGATTCAGTTTTAATACTGTGAAATCAATTATTAAAGTATTCAAGTATTTACTGCTAAAAAGTAAAAAATTGCTTTCTTGCTGTTTCTAACGTCATCTCCCAAGGTGGTGTGAGCTACGACGTCTGTGTGTGTGTGTGTGTGTGTGTGTGTTTGTTTGTTTGTTTGTGTGTGTGTGTGTGTGTGTGTGTGTGTGTGTGTGTGTGTGTGTGTGTGTGTGTGTGTGTGTGTGTGTGTGTGTGTGTGTGTGTGTGTGTGTGTGTGTGTGTGTGTGTGTGTGTGTGTGTGTGTGTGTGTGTGTGTGTGTGTGTGTGTGTGTGTGTGTGTGTGTGTGTGTGTGTGTGTGTGTGTGTGTGTGTGTGTGTGTGTGTGTGTGTGTAATAAAACAAAATCATACCCCAAAGGTTTTTATTTACCTGTAGATCTTTCACATTCTTGCAAAGATGGCTTCATCAGTATTGATTACCATTTATAAATAAAAGTTATTATTAAATTATTATAATCATTTTCAGCGCATTGACCGAACGCAATATGTTTGCCTTGTCGGTGCCTTGTACGCAAACACCCAGCAGCACCGTCCTGTGTAATAACCAGCTGTGTTGTGTGAGACAAAGTTTACCTGTATACAAAGAACGAACAACAGTATCATGCAGTTGACGAATGCGGACATCTTCTGTGAGGATTCAGCGTGAAAAAGCAGCTCATTCGCACTACGATTAACTAAATAATGACGCTTTCGCGAGCACAGACGCGCATCGAACGCTCACATGTAAGGCGATCCTTTAGTAATCCCATTAGTAGTTATAGTGCTCTTTTGGGGGATCAAAAGAGGTGACCAGTAGAGAGTGATGACGTCATTTCCGGTTTAGAGGGTTGTGGGTAGCACCAGCGCCCCCTAGCGGTGACCTATATCCACCACGAGCACCCCTAGCGACTGGAATTAACCCTAATTGTTTTTATAGGAGTGTTAAATCTAACGTTCTCGTCGACTGCTTAACCCTGACGGAGTGACTACCCATACGTAGCAATTAAGAATAGGGTCATTAGTTATCATCAAAGGGAACAAATGGTAATTAATAATAGGGTCGTTAATTATCAACTACCAAAGGGACTAATGGAGACGAGAAATCAACGCAACACGGTATGGTACGAGTGCACACGTATTTTATTGAGCAACACAAGCAGCATGGCGATACATCAAGGGTAGCGTGTAATATCACTACTACGACTACGACTACGATGAATATGACGAATACTACGACGATGAATCGACTTGCGGATGTTGACCATCGCGCCAGAGGTCGCGAGCTTAGGGGTGTTTCCACCTCGCCAGAGGCTCGAGGGTGATCGATGACGAGGCGACTTGCGGATGTTGACCATCACGCCAGAGGTCGCGAGCTTACGGGTGGTGCATCCACCTCGCCAGAGGCTCGAACGATGTGTACTGCTACTGCTACGAGCGATAATACAGTCTACCTTATCGCAGCTGTTTAAGCCAATCAAATACGCGGCAATCAATAGCTACTGAATCGGTGCCGAACACGCCAGAAGCCATCAGTCTATGTACGATATACGATAGTATGGTATACCCTTTTCAGTAGTTTCATCCAATCGAACACGCGACAATCGTTAGCGACCAGATTAGTGTGGAAAGCGTTTACGAAAGTCTTCATAGAAGAACCTTTACAACGAAGCATTACATAAGCAACACAATATTGTCCGCAAACGTTAGACAGAGGACTCTGAAGCTTCTTGGTATTATGAGTCCACTCGGAACAGTGTTTGTTCAGGAAGGTGCGGAACGCCGCGTGACGAGGCGGCAGACCGTACGAACAGAAGTATTCGCCGCGTCCGTCGGCGTGCAGGTACAGCGCCATCCAATGTTCGCCCGGTTCGTCGCCGTCGTCGGTGTTGCACACGAAGGCCGCGGGCAGAGCGCCGTCTATCGTAGTGGGCAGTCCGTCTTTGGGTACGACGCCGCGAAATATCGATCTGGTGCGCGGGTCCACCGCCAGTAGTCTAGCAATCTGCAGGGTGTCCATCTCAGTAGTCGTAGATGATGTTGCGATTCTTGTCGATTTCCAGCACGGACTCGAGCTCGGAGTAGACGACGACGTTCACGGTGTTCAGCAGCGCATTGCGGAAATGCAGTTCTATGCGCAGGTTGCCCTTTTGTACCAGATGGAAGCAGAGACCGTCGCACTGATCGGGGGTCAGGTCGAAACCGAAGAAGGTGTAGCCGTGTCGGTAGTTGCTGCGAGTCAGTCCGTTCCCTTCATCCTGCCACAACTTACCGGTCGATGAGAACAGACTCATGTAGCTCCTGACAAAGAGGTCGTCTTCGAAATTCGGCTGGAAAGGTTTGGAGGGTATCTGACGTCCGTCCACGTACACCGCGTGGAAGATGATGGCGTTGTTCTTGGCGTGAAAGGGATTCTTGTCGTACGCGCCGTTGTAGGCATCGTTATCAATGCAGCACATCACCAGACGTTTCGGCAGGGTACCGAGGAACAGGTTCTCGTACGTGTGCGAGCGAGTGCCGGCAGGAATGGAGTACACCTTGCACTCGACGGATCGCATCGGATACTTGACCGTGCCCTTCTCCATAGCCTTGACGTGTGCTATCTGCACGCTCGGATTCAGGGTGACCTTCTTTGCAAACAAGGTGGCATTGACTATTTGTATCTTGTAATCGGGGTTGGCCCCACCAGCCATGAGTGCAAAAGCAGGTTTACTACGCACCAGTCGTATCTTGACATCGACACTGTTGATGTGGAATTTATCCTGCAGAAAGAGGTCCACGTGGAGACGGCCCATCATATCGACAACTCGGCTCCTCACGATGTTCTGTCGTCGAGCCACGAACCCTTCGTTAGCTGCGGGTCCGTCGGCTATCTCGACGGCGTCCATGCGAGTGGCCGTGTCCTTGTGCCACAGCTGACTCGTCAGTTGCGTATCCGTGGCATCGGGACCGTAGCTGAGCAGCGTCTCTATGTAGGAGCGATACGCATACGTGTTGGTCGAAGAGGTCACGAGCGTGCCGTTCAGGGAGACGTCGGCTTGACTGATCAGTGAATGCAGCCAGTTATTCATCGGTCCCATGGGATCGGCCAAGTCGAGATCTTCTCCGTTGGCTCGTGTCACCTTCGCCTGCACGTGCAGCATCGTGTTGGCGAGATCCAGGTAATCGTCGCCCGATCCAGGTATGAGGAATTCTATCGGTCCACCCGAGTCCAGAGAGGACATGGGCTGATGTTCCACTACGTGACTGTCGATGATGCTGGTCTGAGTGGGGGGTACGGTAAAGAGATCCAGCTCGCTCTTGACCCCTTCGCACGACTGTCTATGTACGAATGCCATCGTCGTCGTTATCGAATATGTCGGCCTTGCGTTTGGTGGACGTATGTCTCTTGCGTCGTCTCTTTGCTAAAGTGACTCCTTTCTTTGCCGGCGCGCGTTTTATACGTTTACGAGGTCGTACGCCAGGAACCAGAAGACCATGCATCAGATTCCTACCGGCATTTGCGACGCGTCGTTTGGTTGCCTTTTTTATGCTCTGTCCAGACATGACGTCGTCGGCTATGCGCACGCTGGTCTTCAACGCCCCTTTCCCAACGCCACGGCACCTCTCTTGATGAGTGGCATGGCGCTGCGCAGCAGACCGGTGAACAGACTACCTAGTCCATGTCCCCGCTGGTATTTAGCACCGGCGAAGTAGGGCAGCGCACCACCCGCCTCACGCGCGTAATACTCGTTGTAATTCATCTTCAGAACAGTCCGGTCCTGCGCCGTCGAAAATGAAGCGTCACCGTCACTCTACCGTACTCGAATGGCACTCGCCGTCCAGTGTCGTCTCTTATATCTATTTCTATCGACTTGAAGTGCGAGTACAACAGAGGCACGTAGTGAATGTTATTGAACCTATCGGATACCGTTTCGCCGTGACGTCCGCCAACCGGGAGGGCTCGCAACAAAG
Source organism: Lamellibrachia satsuma (assembly GCA_033239005.1). Lineage (NCBI taxonomy): Eukaryota > Metazoa > Annelida > Polychaeta > Sabellida > Siboglinidae > Lamellibrachia > Lamellibrachia satsuma. The sequence continues at coordinate 3,405,216 of BSQZ01000020.1, read as the reverse complement.
GTGCGACACTGTCACCTACTATGCGAGACTCCACGACGTCCGTATATACGTATATGGTATCGAACCCTTGATTCATCTGCACCACGTGTTCGGCCTCTTTACGGAAGGGGTACGGACCATCGGAACTGTGTGTAGGTGGCGGTGGTATAATCACGGTGGCTGACGTTCCAAGTGGTCTCGGGTTATCGCGCTGGCGTGTGCTGCCTGGTTACGGCGGACTGGTGACGATCGACTCACGAAATCCTAACATAGGTCCCAACGCACTGTTGTACGGTATGGTGAACACCGTGTTGTATGACATGTGCAACGTCATTTTTTGAGTGATCATGCTGTAGCTCAATTTAGCTTGTGCCTTGTCCGTTGACATAAGTCGCAGACCCCTGCTTACACGGTTCATCAATGTCACAGGACCTCTGTAATACCCAGAGGCTAACTTCATACTCGGGATAAGACCCGTAGGACTGTTCTCATTGAGGAAGAACCAGACATCTTCCTCTGTAACGTTGTACCACGTATGCGGGTACTGTGTTTCTGCCAACCCGCATTCCCACTCGCCAGTCAGATAGATAAGTCGAGGTAAGTATGTGATGTAATGAGCCAACGTATTGTTGGGATACATCTTCATGGAAGCGTTGCTAGGCAGTGTCAGGTAGAAATCAGTCGCCATTACGTTTCAACGTGCGATTGGGGAGCAGGTAACCCAAAGAACTACTCAACAGGGCCGTCCACAGATTAGAATTCTCGTGACCTGTGGTCAGATTGTAAACGCTTAGACGAGCACCTGACACAGAAAGACTATTTCCCCTTTAGGACACACGGTACCGAACAGATGCCAAGGAGTGCTACCGCTGCTGCTGTCGCTGTCCTCTGCGTTCTGCGCGTCAGTACTGTCCTCCGCTGCTACGTCATCTTGTTCCTCCTGTTCTACGATGATGGTGGTGAAGTCTCGTGTTGTCGTGTCTTGTGTCATATCTCGACTGAAGTCTTACCGTACGCGTGGCTAGTCTTTATAGTAGAGTGGACGAGTGCCCTGGCATCGATCCAGCTGTTGAATTTGGAGGGGTAGCCTAACCATTTCACCAAAGCTTCCGTTCGTCTACCTACCTTACGACGCTGCAGTACCGCTTCCACGTAGAACAGTTTATCGGGGGGTACTGACACCTTCTGCAGCTCCATTTCGTAGAAGGTGCCTTCCAGCACTTCGCCGAGATCGTCCCTCAATCGATACACGGGTGGATCGGAGGGATGAACCTCGTGTATCGTGAACAACTCTTCGCTCCAATTCGCCGCGTAGCCTTTTTCGAACTTACCTTTGTACTTGCTGATGGGTACGCGATCCGACACGCGCAACTTGGGCACGCCCTTACCGTCGTGACCGTACAGACGCTGCCTCTTCTTGATTGCGGTAACTCACCTGTGACGGAGCCATGCCGATAATGCGGTGGTGGGTGTTGTTGTACGAATGCACCAAGTACTGAAGGATGTCGATGTATCGCCACGTCTGGTGTTTCGTGAAGTATCGCCACATGCGTGACTTCAACGTTCTGTTGAATCTTTCCACGATGCTCGCCTTCGTCTCCGCGTTGTAAGTGGAGAAGTGATGGATGTCGAGCTTCTTGAATAGAGCCTGAACGGATTTATTCAGAAATTCCGTTCCTTGGTCTGTCTGCAACGTCTTTGGCCAGCCTCTGCTGAACGTGCTGTCAAGCGCCGCTACCAACGACGCCGCGGACTTGTTCTTCATGGGAACACACCAGGCCACTTTCGAGAAGACGTTGATCACAGTGAGGAGAAAGGTCATACAGTCGTTGTGCTTTTTCAAATGCGACAGATCGACGAGATCGGCCTGCCACTGCTGACGCAGACCACTCACGATGACGCGTCGTCTTTTGAAATGTCGTCTAGCCGGCTTGTGTAGGGTATAGGCGTCTTGTTTCGACAACCATTCCGCGACTTTTTTTCGCAACATGCGCGTGACGCGTCGCAAGCCATCGACTCCGCCGTAACTACCTACCCTTTTCGGATCGAAGTAGACCGTTCTAAGTGGTTGTTCTTTCCTCGGTGCCATTAAAAGAGTTCCGATGGACTGACGGTTGTGACGTTTACTGCGCAGCACGGTTCTTGACGAGCGAGGAGGAGTACGCTTACGTACACCAGAAGACCAACTACCACACCCACGACGATGACGAATGATCGATAATCTAGAACTGAAACCATACCCTGAATAGCGACTGTTGTACAAGACTTCGAGCTATAGCGTCAGCAATCAAGTAAAGTCCACCGCAAAATACAGCAACGATGACGGAATGGTACGTGTCCTGTGGATCGCTCGACATCGCAGTGCACACTGAGCTATGGACACGTGTTGCAATGACTTAAATGCCTTCCCAACTAGCCAATGACGCCAGTGCCTTGCGATGACGTTCTGGAGGTGGGGTGAGCATGGAATGTTCCATCTAACCGCGTCGACGAGCGAGGGGTGTCCAACTGAGCGATCTTCTTGCGCTACCGCCAGAGCGAGGAGTAGCCGGTATTCGACGACGACCTGGAGTGGATGTCGCTGGCGTCGGTGCCTGCCGTATGTAGTCTCTCCTGGCGACGTTACCGACCAACTCCATGGGCAGGTTCATGGCAAGGAGTTGTCTTGCAAACGGTTGCCATCCCGTTGGATTGGTCTTTCTCTTACGCAACACATCATTCACGAGATCCACCACATTACTTCCGGCAATCGGCACACCCTCGTGGATCAGTTCGCCGCGGGCGGTCCAAGACATGTTTCTTTTCATACGCTCCATCAAACGTCTGGCTTTGCCTTGCATGGTCTTGGGGACGGTGTCCACGACATCGGCCTTTATCTCGCTAGTGGTAGTAGCAGGAGCAGGAGCTCCCTCCGCCTCCGCCCCCGCCCCCGCCCCCGCCCCCTCCCCCGCCCCCGCTCCAGACTCGTGCACTGCGATCACGCGTGTCGGTTCCTTGACGTGTTTATCGGACACGACGTTATACCGTTGTAATACCTGATTATATAATGTTACCTTGGTCCTGTCGTCGAGGTCCTTTCTGTTGAGGATGGTCGTCATCTCGTCACCGAGAGCTCGCACCTTCTTACCTAAGGTATCCGTCGGGAGTGGGGAACTGTTTGATGGCATTGAGATCATACTTACCCGAATTGACCCCGATGACAGGTAACTGATGCATCCATCCATAGAGTTGTCCCATCAGCTTTTTGTATGGATTGGTCGTCGGACGAGATTCCTTCTTACCGACGGCTGATCGTGCAGCCTTCTCCCTTTCGTCCCAGTTCATCAGTTTCTCTGCGAGTTGATCCAAGACATCTCCGCACGAGTGTTTGATTTTGTCGTACGCGGCGTCACTCATCGCTTGTAAGATATTCATCATTCTACTCACCAACTTGTTGGTGTCTCCATCCATGACGAGACATTGCACTCGCTCGTGACCGGGCATGTTGGATGCTACGCTGACGCTCAGTGGAACGTGACGCGTCACCCAGTGGACCTTGTCACTGTCCGACGGAAGTTGTTCCGTGTCGAACCAACACTCGAAATCAAAGGTGGCTCGATACGGATAGTAGCGCAACGATTCAGCCACGCGAATGTTCTCGTCGTCCAGACGTTCGAACACTGATGGTGTGGAATGGTACACGCCACCAGGATAGACTCGATGCACACCCCCCGTACACGTGCGCTCGTGTCGATACAGCATAGATGCCTTTTTCCATAACGAGTCACCGCACTTCCGACATCGATACGAGTTGCAGTACATGCAGACATCTTGGATGAATGAAAAATGTGTCTCGTGAAGGTTGAGATACATTGTTTCGGGGTACTTGCATAACGATCGACGGACCAATTCGGCAGTCGACTTACCGTCCTCCTCATCCGGTTTGACAAGCTGGTACACGCACACGTTCGTTTGGGACGTGGTCTCTACGTGATAGAGGTCATCCAGCGTGACCCCTGTAAATTCTTCCATGGGTACGTGATCTCAATCGTATGTCTCGTACAGCGTCTTCACCGCCGGTTCCAATCGATATACATCGCATCCTCGATGCAGGGCCAGACATCGGAACAGACACAGGTTATCATTATACCTCTTGTTATGGATGGGATCCGTTTCCAGTCCGATGATGCTTTTCTTCCTCTTGATGTAGGTTGGCAGAGGGATAATGCCTACACATCCTATAGGATGATCGATGATGCGATTAATGAAAAAAGTGACATTCGTTACGAGTTCGCACACCCACGCAGAATCCGGTCTTTGATTGATGGCCCATTGCAAGACGTCGGGTTCTCGGATGCGTTCGAGAAAGTCATTAAAGTCCTTGCTGTTGGTGACGAGACTGGGTTCGTCCAGGTAGCGTCCACAGCAATTACAAGAGGTATGATAGTACTTGTATTGACCCGTGTTCTTGTTTCTCAGAACGAACCCGTAACTGAGGTTAATCTTGAACGCACTGGTCTGTTCCTGAAACATGATCTTCAAAGACGGTTCTAAGACGGTCGTGTCTAGCGTGGTTAATCTGTAATCGTACCTACATTGGAGAGGACATCTTGACACGCGGGTCCTTATAGCAGACCAGTGCGCACGAACGACATCTAGCAACTCCGTCGACAGAGTGTCAGCGAAGGGAAGTCGATCGGGTGGGTCTAACGGGTCTTCCTCAGTAACGAGTGGGTGGTGGGATGGGGTAGTGTCTTCTCTTATTGATCTCTTTGGTGCTGGTGGTTCGGTGACTACTACTACCTCTACATACCAACCTTACGTGACGCTGTAGGTTGTCAAATCTCCCGAAGGTGGCACCGCATTTCTCGCATGCGTATTTCGCTCTCTTTGCATAGTCGCTAGGTGGCGCCACTATAGGTGGTGCCACCGAGTATGAATGAAAGTCGCATGATGGCGTCGAATGATTACTCTGCACGTGACGTTGTAGTTCCGCGCACGTGTCGAAGGCGACCTCGCAGTGACGACATTGATGTCTTTTCATGACGATGATCGCATCTACAACTGAGAGGGAATGGACTCTCAGCGCATCTATATAGTGCGTGCAGGGTGGATAAGATGTCAATGTATGATAAGAGGCGTTCCTAACATGGGTACTATTGTCCACTTACTAATAAGAGGCGTTCCTAACATGGGTACTATTGTCCACTATGTCCACCATAATCGACTACGGGTTCCCTTTCAAGAGGAGGGGTGTCACTCGTGAGAATAATAATAATGAAGGTACAACACGTTCCATTCCATTTTGACAATTTTATTCAATAGAATACATTGTCTATGAAATATATATATACTGTACTGGTATGAAAGGATAGACTTCTCTATATATAAGATGCTGATGATATATGATGTTGGTTTGTGGGTTTTTTAATACCGCGACAGTGACCACTAGCTTGCGAACGTTTACCGTCGCGCCAGAGGCTAGTATGATGGAACTGACTTGTGGGTTTTTACACCACGACAGAGGTCACGTGTGTGTGTGAATGAATAATTGTATATATAGAAGTCGATATCTTCATATATAAAGAATACTATATATATATATATGTATTTCATAGACAAAAATACAAGAGGATAAAGACAAATTACGCGCAAAAGAATAAACAATAAAGACAATAATGATATATAACAATTAAAGACACTATTACTAATATAAATAAAGACACTATTACTAATATAATTAAAGACATAAGATTAAAGTCAATAACGATATATAACAATTACTAAAGACACTAAACAATAAAGACACTAAACAATATAAGATTAAAGTCAATTACTAAGTAATCAATAATGATGTGTGTGTGTGTGTGTGTGTGTGTGTGTGTGTGTGTGTGTGTGTGTGTGTGTGTGTGGGTGGGTGGGTGGGTGGGTGGGTGGGTGGGTGGGTGGGTGGGTGGGTGGGTGGGTGTGTGTGTGTGTGGCGTGTTTACAACATCCAAGGATTGAAACACGCCACTTCATGTATGAGGTGAGTTTGGATCTCCTCCGACAGTAGCCGTGCGCACCCTTCCGCGCATACGTTCACAGTAGCTTCGGCTACTGTCAGAGGAGTGTGTAATGATCTGTGCATTATGAGATGTGTGACTGCCTCTGTTATCATAATGTTTGCTACATAAGGGTTCATAATGTCCGGGTTGCTTGGGGATGATTTTTCTAAAGTAATGTTCTCGCAGCAGCGATCGCAGGTGCATGGCGTCGATGGCTGCTGCATGCCGGAGGGTGGTGGTGGTGGTGGTGTCATCAATTGCTTGTTCATGGCTTCGAATGATGACGACGATGATGGCGACGGCGGCGGCGACGCCGGAGTAAATTCGAACGTCTGCGGTCCGAGTAGAAACGACGGCTGTGGGGGTGGTGGTGTCATTGGCGTTGCTGCTGTCACCGCTGTTGGTGTTGCTACCGCTGCTGGTGTTGCTGTCACCACCGCTGCTGCTGGTGTTGCTGCTGTTGACGTTGCTGCTGCTGCGGGTGAAGCAAAGCGCCGTTTCCGGTTTAGTTTCATCCGCAGATCGTTTGCAGCCAACGGCGGCATTCGGCGTTTGCGCTGCTGCTGCGGCGGTGTTGCCGTCTTGTCGTCATCATCGGCGTCATCATCGTCATTCTCGTATGCTTCTCTCAATTGCTTGAGACCGTTATGGATCTATAGACGGGACAACTAAAGACACACCTGTTTAATCACTGTCAGCAACTTCGTTCTTACCTGCATATCGACTGGCTATGGTCGTTCTGACCGTGTCTGCCATATCGGCACACCATTGCATTTTCCCAACCCTCTCCTCCACCGCTATGGCAATCCAACGCAAGATGTGCATGATAAGACCGGAAGACGGTACGTAATACTCATCTTCCGATAGATCTAATATACGAACAACCTCGTTACATGCATAATGAACGCACACTGCGTCTACCGCTGCGTTGAAGCTGTTTTGATTCATCATGGCTTCTGCACGATTCCAAATTCTGTCTATGTTCATTACCGTCACCTACATATCATTATCGTTGCCGCTGTTACTACTGCTACAGCTGCTACTGCTTCTGTCAATAGCTGTATCGCTGCTACTGCTTACGACAATAGCTGTATCACTGCTACTGCTTACGACAATAGCTGTATCGTTACTTTCCTCGTCTCCTATACACAGAGTCGGTTCGGTAGAGGAAGTGATGGATGGTGAGGATGGTAACAGATTACGACGTTCATACGCGTCTAACCACTCCTGTACCTTTTTGTTCATGGTGTTTTCATCGGTGGGACCTGTGCTGCTGTCAGCGCTGGCGTCGACGACGGCATTCTCTTTGTCTTCCTACAAAGAGAATGGCTCGTCAAGTACTTCCAGCTTGACGCAGTGTAGTTTACGTAGTCCTTGTTTATGCGCTTTTTAATGGTCGCTCTGACACGGACCCCCTTCAACACAGACAGGGAAGCCACCCGCTCGTCGTCTGACGCCATAGCGACGTAGGCGTTAGCGGTAAAGCCAAGCACTTTGACTGCCAGCGAATCAAATACGCTAACCCAACTTTCAGTTCCGATACTGTCTTCCAGGAGGACACGCAGGTTGAATCTGTACGTAGGAGATCGCTGCCATTGGTGTAATGGACAATAGTACCCCTGCTTACGACGCTGGACTCCATTGGGGCATTGCGAGCATGCCAAATATACAACATATTTCTCCTGCCGTGAGGTAGAGACTATGGTTAACGGTCTTGTAAATTTGTACGTTCCAGCACTTACCTCCCTCTGCAGACGGGTCAAATTCATCATACGTTCGTCTTCGTCGATGATCTGCTGCGCGGCCATCATGATGCTTGAACCAGGAGAGAGAGAGAGAGAGAGAGAGAGAGAGAGACGTGAATCGATCGCAAGAGTTGTGTTATGACAGTTACAGCTGCGAGTCCCTTATATAGCGGGGCCGGTTGCATGGCGCGCCTGTGTTAGCTTTACCAGCTGGCCCTCTGGTATGCATTGCGCAATCACCGCACATTCCTATCGCTGCGCGAGGCAGACTTGCTGGCGCCTGGTTTTTTCGAATGAACTCGCGACAATTCACGAGTATCTGACCAACACGTTCTGTCCAGGCTGTCCAGTGTAGGTGGACATGCTCCAGTATCCCTCCCTACTTCTCACGCTTTCCATTAACGGTGCTGGATATGTGTCTAATAATAGTTTGCGTAATGTCGCGTCGCGAAATTTAATCGCAACTAATGCAATCATTACAAATCGTCTCTGTTTGTTCCACTGCGCGCGTAAATCCTCTTTCTCTCGGATGGTCTTGCTAAGGTATTTCGCCTGTAGTCCGGTTCTTGTGGCGAGCATCTTTTCCGCGGTCTGGACATCTCCATAAAAGATGCATTTCCTGTACTGATACGCAGCTTCAACTGTGTTAAAAACATGACCCCATGCATGTATCCTACATGCATAGAAGATAGATAGAAAACTATTTCCTCCTCGAAAGTATATAGGACGATTCATTCTGATTTTATGTTGTTTAAAGTTACATGCGCTGTATTTTATATAACATTCGCCTAGGACTCGTTGACTTGGTGTTTTTACGCGTGATAAATAGGTTTTCGGATTCAGCGTTGGTTAGTTGACAGGCTTATCGCTGGGAGGAGTTGTTTATTGTTTCATGCAGAGAATGTCTGGAGTATGTGCATATATAAATGCATGCATATATACATACATGCATGCATATATACATACATGCATGCATATATATATATATATATATATATATACATACATGCATGCATATATACATACATGCATGCATATATACATACATGCATGCATGTGCCCATCAGTTTCCACCCAGCAATAACTTCCATAAGCACTTGGTGTTTTTACGTGTGATAAATGGGTTTTCGGATTCAGCGTTGGTTAGTTGACAGGCTTATCGTTGGGAGGAGTTGTTTACTGTTTCATGCAGAATGTCTGGAATCGATACAACGTTGGTTTAGGACTCGTTGACTTTCTTTTTTACACGTGATAGATGGGATTTTGCTTTCAGCATCGCTTCTCTGACACTTCTGTGACAAGCTTCTCGAACATGTTATTCGTTGTGAAGGATGGCTTATTGTTCTAGTGGGTTTGGGAGTTGATTATTAGCATTCCAGTTTAATAATAATTTATTATGGGTGATTTCTAGCATAACTTTCTGACTTTGATGGATTTGTTATTGTGTTATAGCGGCTTATGTCAGCTGTCTGCATTATTTAGTGTTTCCTATATAAAGCCGTCCTCAGACAAGGTATTTCTTTATACACTTACCGTCGTTCTGTTGCCGCCGTTCTGTTGCCGTCGTTGCTTCTGACGTCATCACCGTGCTGCTGTCTAGCGTTGCGTTGTTTTCTGACTTGATGGCGGTATACATCGAGATCGGCGTCGCGTTGACTCTGCTACTGCATCGATCGTATATTGTCCGTGGTTGTTTGCTGATACATACTCATATGCTTTTAAAAGCTTTTAAAAGCATCTACATAACACGCACAGTTTAACTTTAAGAGACATCTTTTATGCGCGTGTGACCTTTCTATGCATCTACTGGTGGCTGGCGGCGTAGCGGTAAATAAGCGAGTTGGTTCCAAAGTACGCCTTTCGCCGCTCGCAGGTCTACTCATAGCTTATTATTAACAGATGCATGTGCTATTTATGAAATGTATATAGGATACTTTTAACCAATTCCTTTACCAATGGCTCGATTTTTATGTGTCTTTCACTCTTGTTTTTCAGCTTCCACAGACGTCAATGGCCGATCGTCGTGCAAGAACTGTGTCGTCGCACGCCACGCGTAGACGACAACAACGATGATGGCTATGCTACAGAAGAAAATTGGGACGATGAGTGTAACGAATATGCTTCGTTTCTGGACCACAGAAAGTCCTGGGCTGCCGTTATGACGGAGCTCGGGATGATGCGACCGGTCGAACGGGTTGACATGGAAATTTCCATGGGATGCAACGCTATGGGCAAGCCACGACAACAACCTGCCAACGTTTACGCCGCCTTCTTAAAACACAAAGAATTGTGGCCGGCCGTCATGAAAGAAGTCGAGCAGTTCCGTCGACGTAGCGTGGTGGAAATGGACGTGTTGTTCGGGTACAACGCCGACGGCGAGCCGGTGCAACTCATTATTCGGCCTAGTAAAGTACAACGACCTACAAAACTGATAGACAGACTCGGAAAGTCACTGCCGCGTCTGGACTTCAACAACCTGCCAACGTTTCCTTTCTAAAACAGAACGATTTGTGGCCTGACAAACATATGAACACTATGTTTCAATATATAGATGAAACGATATTTATATGATTTGATATATGACTATTTTAAATTATATTACTCTGCTTTAATATGCTTTAATATGGCTATTTTTAAATGAAATAATGAACGATATTTATATGCTTTAATATGATTAAATATATGGCTATTTTAAAATAATTATATTACTATATTTATATGATTTTATGTGCTTTAATATGGCTATTTTTAAATGATATAATGAACGATATTTATACGCTTTAATATGGTTAAATATATGGCTATTTTTACCTAATTATATTATTATATTTATATGATTTTATGTGCTTTAATATGATGTATCAAATAATTATATTACTATGAATTTATGTGCTTTAATATGATTTGATGTATGGCTATTTTTAAATATTAAAGTTTCTTTGTGACTTCATTCAATGAGGTGTTGTGTCGGTTGGTGACAGATAGGGTAACGCGGACCACTACGAACCAACGGGTAGGGTATCGCGGACTACTTCGAACCAGGGATTCAATGCCTTGGAATACATTTATTATTTTTTCACTCCTCCAACATCGGGGTTGCGGTCACGTTAGGGTAGCGGTCACTACGTTAGGGTAGCGGTCACTACGTGGTCACTACGTTAGGGTCAAGGGTCAACACTAATGAGATCAGGTCGGGATCATGTCAACTAATTGGGGTTATGACCGTTACGGTTAACTCCAGTCGCTAGGGGGCGCTCGTGGTGGATATATGTCACCGCTAGGGGGCGCTGGTGCTACCCACAACCCACTAAACAAAAATGACGTCATCACTCTCTACTGGTTACCTCTTTTGATCCACCAAAAGAACACTATAACTACTCCCATTGGCTGTTGGTACATTTGGTGAAACCTAATACAATATGCAGAAAGTCAAATGCAGGTTGTCCTTAATGTAAATCATAACATTTAGGGCAGTTATTTGTAACTCCTGAAATGATAGCAAAGACAATTAAGAAGATGAAAGATAATAAATCACTTGGAGTTGATGGGATACCATCAAAACTGCTTAAGGAAATCATTGAGCAAATTAGTACACCACTTGCAAAAGTGTTTAACTTGTCATTAGAATAAGGAATAGTTCCTTCAGAATGGAAATAAGCGAACATTATGCCACTATTTAAGAAGGGATCGAGGAACAAACCAGAAAATTACAGACCAGTGAGTTTAACATCAGTTGTATCAGCGGTCTTGTTTTACTAACGGGTGATCGATTTGTGTCTGTGGTCTCGTGAATTCACGTACGGTAACACGTGAATTGAAACACCTGATTTCACGTGTTCTGAACCAGTTAATGCACGTGTTTGGACACTCAATTTGTCAACAGAATCTCGTGAATTCACGTAGAGTAATACGTGAATTGAATCAGATGAAACACGTGTTTTCACGTGTTCTGAACCAGTTAATACACCAGTTAGTGTGCAAAGAATATCGTGAATTCACGTACGGAAAAACGTGATTTTTTAACCAGTTAAAACACGGGAATTCACCTTCAGAACACGTTAAATTACGTGTCATTGTTACCTCGGGGCCACGATGTGTTGGGACGAGCATATAGAAACACTAGTTATTTGGATAAATAAAGCTAACGGGTAATATATTGAGTTGCCTGTGTATCAGTGACTCTTTTGGACGTGAGTAAAACGCTGCCACCACGCCAATTGACAAGCCCGGATGATGCCTGGGCGTGGACCACAATATAACAGAATAATTGCGTATGGCGTGATGGCCTGAGGTCACAAATGTGGTAGAACACAAAAACTTCAAAAGAAACGTGTCAGAATCATAAGTGTACGCAAAAATGTTAAGTGCAAGTACACATTAGTGCAGATAAGGCAGTAATCACGCCTGCGTATTTTGTGGATACACATATATGTATGCATGCACGTAGGCATGTTGGCATTCTTACTTAAGAGACAGCGACAGTTAGACACATCGCTCCCTAGATGATCAAAAACACTTGATGAACTACGACCACCCGACAAATGAACAGTCGCACACATAGCATTTGTTTAGTATCTTGGAGCTTTAGTTGGTCACACGTCAGCGATCTTTGAGGTCTTAGTGCAGGTCTCCGTGGATCAATCAACATTTTATTCACAATTGTCATGTATCCTTATGTTCATGACCTGGTGTTAATAAATATATCTACCAACAAGGAAATGTACTTCGACAACCAACTAGGGTAAAATTTAAATAATAACACCAACAATTTATGTTGTTCGAAATCGAAAAGCAAGTTTATATTATAGCAAAAAATATGTTGCTGAGGCCAAATCAACTATGTTGCTGAAGCCAATCAAGTATGTTGCTGAGGCCAATCAAATATGTTGCTGGGGCTAATCAAATATTCTGTTCACTCGTCTGGGCCGAGTTGTGCCGTCTTGGCTCGGTTGATTTTGTAAGGTTGACAAGTTCCTGCAAGAAGAACACATAACATGTAGTTTCACTTGACGACAATCACAAACTGAATTCGGCTTGTACACTACAACGTACAACTTGCATACCGCTAATTCAACTCCGGTATATTATGCAATCAATCTGAGCACATGGCAAACTTCCACGCAGATACCTCCGGTGTGTATGTGTTTGTGTGCTTGCGTGTGCGTGTGTGCGTTTCTCGTCCTCAGCATCAGCGGTTTGTGTTGATATCATCTCCTGATATGAGAATGTTATATCATTAGACAGCGTAGCGTAGTTGTTTACATCGGCGAGAGCGACCATAGTGTTTCATTGTCTTCTTCGTTGGACACATGCGCAGGATGCAAGCAGACTGCAAAAATGGACCGCTACTACCAAGGCCCGGCAGCGCTGGCGGGCCTTGCTTTACACAAGCCGTGATATCGACACTGAAAGACACTTTCGAACAGCTAGACTACGGCGCCACAATACCGCCCAGTAGAAGACAATGTCCCCGATACTTCGAATACAGCTGACACGTGTTCTTTATTTAAATGATATCCTCTACGGAACTTGATCGCCCTCACTTGCGCAGTTACTCAGTAGACGAGTAACTCGTCTGCAGGAATATTTACTCGGGAAACACTTGGTCGTATAGGTGACTCATTGGGAAATTAGTCTTTCACTGAGTATACCTAATTTATTTATTTTATATATTTTATACCCAAGCCAAGTCCTAAATCATATATTTCCTTGACAGTGATAATTATGTCTTTCGCTTTATACTGGACTTATTTAAGTGATATAAGAGGAATCACGAAGTAAGATCGTTAAGTGCCAAAAGAGTCAAGGTCAAGATTTTATTCTTAAGAGTGCATTTACTGTGCATGATGTTAGGTAATTTGTTTCATACCGTTTGCTGCATGTGAGTGTATTGTCTTGTATACGTTATCGTACGACCCATCATCGTTATACGTTCCAATGTTTCTATTGTATTACTGCAATGATTACACATGGCAATACATTTTATGTTATCTTATCTTACTGTATTATGTTTTTTATATTTCCGTTTCCATGGACATTGACAGCCTCCAGGCAAGCACACAATCAAGGGCCTTCCAGAAAACGTGTCTCCGGCAGATTCTAGGCAAATTCTCGAGATGAAGAGCTGCTCACCAGACACGATGTCCTATGGCCACACCAACCAGACACAACGTCCCATGGCCACACCAACCAGACACGACGTCCCATGGCCACACCAACCAGACACAATGTCCCATGGCCACACCAACCATGGCGCACATCCCAAGACAGCCTTAAGCTGGACAGCAGATAGAAAGAAGAAATAGGGTCGCCCGAATAAACGTGGAGCAGAACCTAAAAGATTAACTCATGAGACCTGACAGATGTGGATCTCTCTTTTATGGAAGGTTTATGTGCCATCTAGCATAGGCCGAGAACTGGGTGAGTGAGTGATGGTATTTATGCGTACATACAATCTCGTCGAACGGGGACTAACATGGTTAGTGACATACTTACGAAACGGTCCGCGGAATGCCCGGTAGCTGCCGTTGGTAACACATTTGAGACCCGGAGCGCATGGACAAGATACCATGGTGCCCCATCTGTTCGTGCGAGCATGTACGTGACAACCTGGAGTGGGACAGAGAGAAGCGTTTCTTTCGAAAAATGTTTGGCCTGACTTGTCTCTACACGGGCAGTATGTACTCTCCGTGTGTTACAACGTCCATGTTATACAGGAACAGGTCGGGTGAACAGAGACAAGTGTATATAATGGTTGTTGATGAAATCGGAGCATTTCGCTTAACTCCTCTGCATTATTATGTATTCCAGATTTCGTTTCTCTAATACAAGACACCATACTTACATGTAGTTGTTATCGTAATTACCGTGCATACTTTATTTATTTTCAATGTCTGAAATTAATACCTTATTATTATTAGTATTATTATTACTATTGTTGTTGTTATTATTATTATTACTACTACTACTACTTACGCTCTCCCCTAGTTGGATTCGGGAGACAGATGCCTCCGCTGAAGATGGAGGCGAGAGATAAAGATCTCTTGCCACGGAAAGGAGCCATACAACACTCGTTTGCCGGACAGTCGGAAGAAGAGAAGCAGGGGACTATCTTTGACTCCGGATAACATTTCCCTGCGCCGAGCGAAACACGTTTCTAAATAATGGTCACCTAACCAGGCAGTTTATTCATTAATGTTTATATATGTGTACTGCATATTGACCGTCCAGATGTGTCTTAATGATCCACGTATTTTTAATTTAACCGCTATCGGTTTATGCATATTAACCATGCCGTTATGCATGCAATGCAGACAGGACATTTAGTTGAAACATTCATATTATACAATTGTGTGTATATAAATAGTAATAAATATATTTTCAACGTATGCTTGACGATATATGAAAGGCTCTGCCTAATGTATATTTTGAAACGAAATGACAATGCTTGATCATCAAGATGCAAAACATGCAGAAATCTATTGAAATTATATAGAATTATACAGAAATCTAGAATTCTACAGAGCATAGTAGAATTTTGCATAGACAACTACGGAATGCTACGGATTCTATAGAAATGGTTCATGTTTACTTCAATTTTCTACCGATTTGTATATCATTTTATATTTAATATTTAATTCTACAGAGCGTAGTGAAATTTTGCATAGAAAACAATAGAATACGGCAAATTCTATAGCTATGTCCTCAAATATCCTATAGAATATTCTATAGAAATGCTATAGAAGTTTTTTGCTAAGAGTGTGGGCGGTGTTTAGAATTACCCGTGGGTCCATGGGGTACTTCACGACCGCCGTCCGGCACACACTTCAGTCCGTCTGAGCACGGGCAAGAGGACACCAAGCCGGTTGACACGTGGATGGTGATGGTGTGACAACCTGGGACAACAAGTCTTTGATTAGACACACGTGGCACAAAATTGGTTTAAGTAAACTGTCGTAGTTTGTCTGCGCCATATGTCTGCTCATTTGTATTATTTTTGAGAAGAACGATTCACGAGGCACGTTTTGTTTTCCATAGTCAATATAATGTAAACATGTCAAGGTTGATGTCTCGTTTGCTTTGCATAGTCAGTAGAGGTTCTGTGTGTGTGCGTGCGTGCGTGTGTGCGTGCGTACTTGCGTGCGTACGTAAGTAGGTGCGTGCGTGTGTGCAATTGTCCCACTACTCCTGATGCGGTTCCTGGATTTAGAATATTGAAACCTTTACAGCTGGTGAAGGAAATCGCATACACTGTTTCGTCTTGACTTGATGTTTTATAAGGTTCGAAATAAATTGTTTCACCCCGGAAGACCATTATGAACCCTGCCACTGCACTTACCCCCTCCCAGGGTCGGGATTGGTTGACAGACGCCGCCCATGGGGGAGGAGACGTCTCTCTTGCCGCGGAGTGGCGCCACACAGCATTCGTTCGGTGCGCAATCGGAGGGCGAATTACAACCGCCGACCTGTGATTCTGGCTGGCACGTTCCTGCAACGAGAAACACAAGCGTCTTGCTGCATTCTCTACTCCAGGTCGAGAACAGGGACATTATTGTGATGTTGCATATAGTATATGCACAAATTTGTTTTTGTCCGCGCAATTCAGGACTATTTTAGGACAGAGACGAAGAAGGAAGAGTGAAGTTGCGTGTCATAAGTCGCGAAATAATCTCCGTTATAATATAGCCTACGTAAAATACCACCAGACTTATTCGTGTAGTCAGTTTCCACAAAATGGCAGACTTGTTAATATGGATTAGAGATTAAATTGATGCACATTGTTAATCATTTATATTACGAATCATGCTATCTGTCTTGCTTATGTTGAGTGAGTTCCTCGAATCACAATGACCCTCCATAGTTTCCTATCTTGCATGGCAGTCGTAATTTCCCCTTTCTTCAAGCCAGTGTCGCGTTTCAAGATGTCAGTGCACATAGGTGCAAGCTTCGCTTTGACAAACAACAGTTATATTAATGATTATTATGGTGTAGCTTTACGTAAATAAATTAATAATGCAGCTTCCGTTTTAGCCAGGATGAAATACTTTCCTTTGGTTGATGCATGGTGTAGCCAGATGCACAAAGGATGTTATTACAATAAGCAAAACATGTAAACAAGAACTCGCTGCCTTTACCCGTGGGTCCCTGGGGCACCTCGCGTCCTCCGTCCGGCACACACTTGAGTCCGTCAGCGCAGGGACACGACGAAACCATACCGTCTCCCACTTGTACATTAGTTGTGTGACAACCTACAAAGACAAGGAGCTCATTCAGCAAACACTGATCAGCAATGGTTCTGGTTTGAACCATTATTTTCTTTACTGATTGGTGTATTGCTTATTGCTAACTCAATGCACATAATACAACATTATGATGTAAAATATATTCTTCGTAATCAATTTTTATAAAACTTTCAAGTTCCCACTAAAAAATAAATTAGTTAAAAATCTGACAAATGTAGATAAATGACACTCACGTCCTCCTTCCTTGGGGATGGGCTGACAGATCCCGCCCTTCTGGGACGGGAGAGCCCTCTTCCCTCGGAGTGGAGCGACGCAGCACTCTCCCGCCGGGCAGTCGGAGATTGAGTCACAGCCAATGACCTGGGACTCCGGCTGACACGTCCCTGACACAAACAAGATATATTTCATATTTAATCCTTGATTTTACTACAAACGGCGGTGCCAACAAGTGATTCTCACGATTCGATATTTCCCACTTTGTAAGGCGAGCCCTTTTGAGCATGCACAGAAACCAGCTGACGTAGATAATTATACGGGTTTGTTTGCGGTCTTATGTATTTCTGTTACCAGTCTTACTGTTGTGCACTACTAGCGCCTATGCACAAAGCTAGTTCTAGCACGGGGAATGACATGCGCGAAACGCTGACGTGTTTCCATTGATGTTTTGGTACTAAATCAAACAGGTACTGAGCCTTAAATTATTATGTGACGTCACAGTAGCACGTCATGCCTTGAGTAGATGCAGTCATGTCCATCTTTTCACAATAAAAGGGTGAGTTACAGTAACCAACCATGGCATATGCATACATACACAGCTACGGTAACACACCATGGCATATGCATACATACACACATGCATGCGTACGTATGCACGAACGTACGTACGTACGTACGTACGTACGTAGATATACACATACATGCATGCATACATACATACATGCATACATACAGACATACATACATACATACATACATACATACATACATACATACATACATACATACATACATACATACATACATACATACATACATACATACATACATACATACATACATACATACATACATACATAAATACATACATACATACATACATACATACATACATACATACATACATACATACATACATACATACATACATACACACACATACATACAGACATACATACATACAGAGGCTCAACAATACATTGGTATTTGTAAAGGTTTTAAACGAGTTAACTTAAAGTAGTTATTTCAATATTTTTTATTCGTCGCGGATTTTACCCGTGGGTCCCTGGGGCACCTCGCGTCCTCCGTCCGGCACACACTTGAGTCCGTCAGCGCAGGGACACGACGAAACCATGCCGTCTCCCACTTGTACATTAGTTGTGTGACAACCTGCAAAGACAAGGAGCTCATTCAGCAAATACTGATCAGCAATGGCTCTGGTTTGAACGATTATTTTCTTTACTGATTGGTGTGCTGCTTATTGCTAACTCAATGCACATAATACAACATTATGATGTAAAATATATTCTTCGTAATCAATTTTTATAAAACTTTCAAGTTCCCACTAAATAAATTAATTAGTTAAAAATCTGACAAATGTAGATAAATGACACTCACGTCCTCCTTTCTTGGGGATGGGCTGACAGATCCCGCCCTTCTGGGACGGGAGAGCCCTCTTCCCTCGGAGTGGAGCGACACAGCACTCTTCCGCCGGGCAGTCGGAGATTGAGTCACAGCCAACGACCTGGGACTCCGGCTGACACGTCCCTGCCACAAGACAAGATATATTTCATATTTAATCCTTGATTTTACTACAAACGGCGGTGCCAACAAGTGATTCTCACGATTCGATATTTCCCACTTTGTAACACGAGCCCTTTTGAGCATGCACAGAAACCAGCTGACGTAGATAATTATACGGGTTTGTTTGCGGTCTTATGTATTTCTGTTACCAGTCTTACTGTTGTGCACTACTAGCGCCTATGCACAAAGCTAGTTCTAGCACGGGGAATGACATGCGCGAAACGCTGACGTGTTTCCATTGATGTTTTGGTACTAAATCAAACAGGTACTGAGCCTTAAATTATTATGTGACGTCACAGTAGCACGTCATGCCTTGAGTAGATGCAGTCATGTCCATCTTTTCACAATAAAAGGGTGAGTTACAGTAACCCACCATGGCATATGCATACATACACAGCTACGGTAACACACCATGGCATATGCATACATACACACATGCATGCGTACGTATGCACGAACGTACGTACGTACGTAGATATACACATACATGCATACATACATACATACATACATACATACATACATACACACAGAGGCTCAACAATACATTGGTATTTGTAAAGGTTTTAAACGAGTTAACTTAAAGTAGTTATTTCAATATTTTTTATTCGTCGCGGATTTTACCCGTGGGTCCCTGGGGCACCTCGCGTCCTCCGTCCGGCACACACTTGAGTCCGTCAGCGCAGGGACATGACGCCACCATGTCTCCCACTTGTAGACTAGTCGTGTGACAACCTGCAAAGACAAGCAGCTCATTCAGCAAAAACGGATCAACAATATCCTAACAAGGACTTAACAAAGCTGTCATCTAAAAGCCACAAACTCCAGATGACAAGTGGGCAAGGAAGCAATTGACTTATTGAGAGTCCAACAATTGTTCATATACAGTGGACACTCGTTACAAGGAACATGTTGGGATTTGGTCATACTGTTCCATATATAAGATATTCCGTATGACCATGTGTAGCCTAATTAAAACAATGCGGGCCAGAACGTGGATTTCAAAGTCGTTCCTTTTAAGCGTATGTTCATTACACAGGGAGTCCTCATAGTCAGACGCAACTGGGTGTATGCTGGCAACACTTACGCCCTCCCTTCTTGGGGATCGGTTGACAGATACCGCCCCTCTGGGAAGGGAGAGCCCTCTTCCCTCGGAGTGGAGCGACGCAGCACTCTCCCGTCGGGCAGTCGGAGATTGAGTCACAGCCAACGACCTGGGACTCCGGCTGACACGTCCCTGGCACAAGGAGAAGACACGTGATATGGACTTCTTAGTTACTGGTCAGACATCGGATAATTTCTTTTGAATATTTATTAATTAAATCAAGTAATTAAGTCGCCTAAGAATTATGATTCACTTGATTTTGTTGAAAACTACGCTTTCCTGAATGAATAATTGCGGTTTTGATGTTAAATTACTCGTTTATATTTGCTACAAGGCTAGTTCAAGCGCGGGAAAACGAAAACGAAACGTGCAAGCATTCCCATTATAATTATGGTCGGGAATATATATTTGTACATTTATGTCATGTGCTTTGGTACTAAATAAAAACGTCAGTTGGCCTGTATTTCTTGACGTCACAGTAGCACGTTACGCCTTGCGCACCGTGCTACTGTCATGTCCCTATTTCACAATACACTGGTGACGTCACAGTAGCACGTCACTCCATACGTCGTTCAGTTCGCGGAAGCAGAGATGCGTTTAAGAGTGGAAAGTCAACGTGATGTAGTAGGGCCTACTCAAATGTAATCGCGGGTTTTACCTGTGGGTCCCTGGGGCACCTCGCGTCCTCCGTCCGGCACACACTTGAGTCCGTCAGCGCAGGGACATGACGCCACCATGTCTCCCACTTGTAGACTAGTCGTGTGACAACCTGCAAAGACAAGCAGCTCATTCAGCAAAAACTGCTAACAATATCTCCTGTTTGCACAACTGCTTGGTGTTATTGATTAGTCTAGTGCACAGAACACAAATATATACATTTCGTTTGACATGTTACGTTGCCAAATTAAATAATATGCGTTGGTAATTCCCAACAATGCTTAGCAATGATTAAACAAAGATCTAGCAAGGACATAACAAGGCTGTCATCCAAAGCTACAAACTCCAGATGGCAAGTGGACAAGGCAGCCGTTGACTTATCAAGAGTCCAACAAGTGCTGTTTCATATATAAGATATTCCATATTTCCACGGATAGCGTAATTAAAACAGACCAGAACGGAGATTTCAAAGTTGTTCCCTTTAAGCGTATGTTCCTTACATATGGAGTCATTATAGCAAGAGGCCACTGTATGTAGGTTGATAACACTTACTTTCTCCCTTATTGGGGATCGGCTGACAGATACCGCCCTTCTGGGACGGGAGAGCCCTCTTCCCTCGGAGTGGAACGACGCAGCACTCTCCCGCCGGGCAGTCGGAGGCTGAGTCACAGCGAACGCGCTGAGACTCCGGTTGACACGTCCCTGGGACATG
Source organism: Lamellibrachia satsuma (assembly GCA_033239005.1). Taxonomy (NCBI): domain Eukaryota; kingdom Metazoa; phylum Annelida; class Polychaeta; order Sabellida; family Siboglinidae; genus Lamellibrachia; species Lamellibrachia satsuma. The sequence continues at coordinate 3,383,950 of BSQZ01000020.1, read as the reverse complement.
GAGAAGAAACACAATAAACATAACTAGTTAAACATGGGTTTTTACGGAGCCTGCTTTGAAGGTTTGTATCGGCAAGTCGGCCGCGCTATCTAGCCGCGCTATCTAGCGAACTCATCATGTTGCAACAAAAACAATATTCGCATTTATTTTACGTTTCAGCATATTTAATTCTCGATTACGTATTTGCTTTCAACGCATTGATGTGTAGGACGTATTGTGGTGGAGCTCTTGTGTTGTAGAAACTGTGGAATTTGGCTCAGGAAGATCCCCAGAGTGGGGGGCGTCAAGCCAGAAAGGACAGACAGGGAATTGCTGGGTGACTTCCGTGGAAGGCGTCTCTCTGCTAATGTCAAACTCAGAGACTGAGCATATGTATAATGTATATGCGTTTATTTTGGTAGATGATTGTAATATGTTACATTGTTGTTACAAGGGACATTGAAACGAGTTTAATCTAAATCGTCGGCTTGTTCGAAATACAAATGTATCATTGAAATCGAGTTGGTGTTGTTGTTGTATGTGTTTTTAACAAAGCTAGGCCTTGCAGTGGACCTCCATGTAATGCAACATATCCGGGAGGGAGCGCGTGGAGGTTGTGCAATCGATTTGTCTTTGGACAATCCTCTCTACAAAGTGTACACTTTTCCTGTATGCAACACCTCCGGGACCTGTAGCTTACCATTCGCCAGTCCAGTGGTGCAACACATAGGGGTCTATCTATCTATCTATCTATCATACTGTTCACCAAAACACGCTGGAGTACCAAGCTGACATAACACTGGGACTTACCTGCCCGACCCTGCGGAACGATGACTGCACCACTACCGTCTGGTACACATTTCAGCCCTTTCTGACATGGACACGTATCCATGGCAACCATGTCGTTCCAAGATGGCGGCTTTCCAAAAGGTACGATGCAACCTGATGACAGAACATCGTACAACCAAGTTTGTTTGATTATTTGCGTCAAATACAGTAGGGAACTTTAGTAATCACTTGGACAAGAAAACCAATCCTACATTAGCCCCGTAACTTGCACATGGTATGTTGTCGTCGCCGCCGTCAAAATAGGGTTGCCTTTCATTTAGGTTTACCAAGATTTAACAAGATTGCCAGATGGCAAAACTCCAGATGGTAATTGAACAAGGAAGTCATTGGCTTATTGAGAGTCCAACGAGTATACCTCTATGTGTAGCCCATCCCTATAAGACAATTTTGTCAGTTTTGTTTTTAAACGTATTCACACTGCTAGTATTTACACAATCAGTATGTCATTTGTTCCATTAATTTATCATCCTCTGTCTGAATGCTTAGGCTTACTTTCCGACATCCAGTCCATACTGTTCATTTGCTAACACTACTTCGCGTCCGTAGTTCGTCTTTACTAAAGTGCGACAATATACTTCCATCAACATTATCATAGCATTAAATATCCATGTATATGTTTTGTATATCGTCACCACAACGGACATGTTAATGTCGCATAGCCGCAGTCTGTCGGATGACTTGACGGCGAGCGTGTTTACCACACTCCCCACCAGCGGCGCCACTCGCCATTTCACCAATGCCACAACTTACATTTGGTGTCCAGATTCTGCACATCTTTATGCCCCTATTTTCAACTACATTTGTGGATATTGAAACTGTGCCTAGAAACTGTGCCTAGACGTAACAGTTAAACACGTTGCAAACAACAATGACGTTGAACAGCCAACCAGTCGTTTATGCCACGTCGCAACTATTTATTTTGAATTTATAATGAATATTTTTACGCATGTTAAAATAGTATTTGTATAATGTGAGGTGAAAATGTGATTCATTGAAATTGTTATTAGTTATAAAGTACCGGGTTGCTGCACGTGAACCGGTCCGCATTCCGCGATGCGTAAACCATAACGAGGCTACACTACCTCGTCCCTTTCTGCTGCTGATTTTATCAAAGCCGGTCGTGTCCTATGTCACAGCGGATTGGAAGTTTTTCTTCCCACAATCCTCCCCTGACTACCACCTCTGTTTCTCATACTGCCTTGTATTGTTCATATATGTATGTATGTATCTATACAATTTTTTGTATTACTTAATCTTAATTGATGTTTGTTCTACAAGACTTTAGTGCATATGTTATTACTATTTTGGGTTAACACCAATTGATTTGACGCTTTCCTTCAAGTGTAATTTTCCCCATAGGGGTTTTTTGTAGAAGGTTTTAGTACGTAAACTTACTAGTCTATGGTTGGGGCAAATGACTGCCCCCACCTTTGCTAATTTTAATTTGTCATTTACTATCTGTGTTTTTCGATGACCATGTGTTTGCGATTAAGCTATGTCGTCGATATGAAGGTATTATTCTACGTTGGTACACTTAGTAAATGACCTTTACCAACAATTACTCTTTGCGTTTTCATTTAGCAAACGAGCTCAGGGTTCTGCCATTAAGACTCGGCATGATATAAATACAATTATGGCAGTTGTGATGTAGTGAGTGGCGCCACTGTTGGGGAGTGTGACTGGTGGTAGTTTGTGCGTCTACCTGAGCCGAGGCTACCGCGAGGCTGGCACGTTCCGGAACTAAACGAGAGAGATTGCGGGCGCACGGAACGTTTGCCGATAGGACGAACGTTGGCGCGACAGCACTGATCGTAGCGACAGTCACGCCCGGACTTGCAGCTCTTCGACTCAGACCATCGTATCTACGAACAGAAACGCCGCACATCCTTTTGTGTGGAATTTATCAGCGCTTGCTGATCAACGTAATCTTTCGTTTTCAGCAGCAACTGTTTAAATCGACCATTCGACACTGAATTTATTTAAAAAAAATTAACATCGCGGTTGGATTAGGCTAATGCCCATGCAAACCGTGTTATTATCGTGATCTTTCACATTTTACTACTTTTGACAATAGGTATATATTTTGCCCGATTAAAAACGTAAGTCATTTTTACGACATAGAAATATACATTTATGGCAATTGTTGATAGACAAATAAATCATCCAACGAAAATCGTTGTACATCCCTTTAAAAGCAAAACATGTTGACGGTTAACTTGATATGCCGAGATGATGTGCGCGACACAAGACAACGGATACGATGTGTGACGGCTGAATATATACATTTCACCTAATTTGGTCGTTTGTTATAATTTGCTTCACGTGCGTTCGTTGTGTCTTCTTGAATCTGTCCACTTATAGTCTTATTGTGTATTGCGACAATAAAATTATAAGTCTGTCTGTTTGTCTGTCTCTATCTCTCTGTCCGTATGTCTGTCTCTCTTTCTTTCTCTCTGTCTGTGTCAATATATGTGTCCCACCTCCCCCCCCCACCTTCCTCCATCCCTCCCTCCCTCCTTACCTTCCTCTTCCCTCCCCACATCTCTCCCATCCTCTCTCTCTCTCTCTCTCTCTCTCTCTCTCTCTCAGGCAAACAAAGACAGAGCAAGAGACAGCGATATATATATATATATATATATATATATATATATATATATATATATATATATATATATATATATATATATATATATATATATATATATATATTCGCTGTATCACTCTCTCTTTCTCTGTTTTTGTTTTCCCTTGTCTCTATGTCTCTTTCTCCCCTTTCAGTAACCCGACAAAGTTTACCTGAGCACAAAGAAGCATCATCAGCAGCAGCAGCCCTGAGTTAGCGAATGCAGCCATTGTGTGTGAGGACTCCGCATGAAAAAGCAGCTCACTCGCACTACGGTTGACCAAAATAATGACGTTTCTTCAATACTCGCGTTATGCGTCACACTCGTGTCGAAGCCCACCTGAAACTCGACCCTTTAGTAATCCCATTAGCTGTCAACACTGCAGTGAAACTTAACACACTTATACTTATATATAGGTTGTTTTGGTTCTAAAGTGTCAGCACTGTCAAGTCATTTGTCAAATGGCTGCTAAGAACATGAAGGTTATAATCGGTGACATTTATTACACCTACAGTAGACGCAGAAACAACTTTTCACGCGTCGGTTGGGAAGCTGACCTCATCGTTAGACCATACATGATAATTAAGCTTTTGGTTGCACGCAGGTGACAACGTAAGCATATATATGTCATTGTTACCGCAATAGTGAAGATAAGTGAGCTTAGGAAAACTAACACTAGCTTGTCGAGTCTGGATACTTGGTGGATGCATATAGAGATGCATGCAGAGCCTCTACAGAAGGTGGAGTGTAAAGCGCTTTAAGCAGTCCCAAGGATTGGATACAGCGCTATATAAGAACGTGCCTTTTTTCTTACTTTACATACAGGCAGAGCTGGAGAAGTCACTTCTGGGTTAGCGCCAACACCATCAGACACGTGAATAGTAGCACAATACGAATTAGTCTAGTATTCAGGAGCTTCAATTGGCCCTAGTAGCAAAAACACTAGTTATAGAGAGTGTGATCCGGAGACAAAATGAAAACACGACGTCTGGACTGAGGAAATTTATACTAATTAAATCGTTTCCTACTTTGCATTGCTGAGACACGCCAACGACACAACCAGTAGCCTCTCCGATGTCCCTGCATATAATAAGCCGTACATACTGTGTTTTTGTTGTGAATGTGGCGGGGGCGTAACAATAACTTATAGTCAATAACTTATAGTCATCTCAACATAATCGACAGATTAGTGAAATGGTCTGAGAAATGGCAGATGCTGTTCAATTTTGGGAAATGTAAATGCCTACATACAGGACATGGGAACTTAAATGTAAACTATAAAATGGGAGCTACTGTTCTTGGTACTACTGTAAAAGAAAAGGACTTAGGAGTTACAATAAGCGCTGATATGAAAGTTTCAGAGCAGTGTGGTATTGCAGCTTCAAAGGGTAATCAAATTCTTGGATTGATTAGAAGAAACATAACATACAAGGGAAAAAAGTTAATTATACCTCTTTATAAAGCAATAGTTAGACCTCATTTAGAATACTGTATACAAGCATGGAGACCATATCGTAAGAAGGATATAGATACGCTTGAACGCATACAAAGGAGAGCAACTAAAATGATTCCAGAACTTAGAGACCTTAGTTATGAAGAACGCCTGAAAGAATGTGGTTTAACAACTCTAGAGACAAGGAGGTTAAGAGGAGATCAGATTGAAGTTTTTAAGATATTGAATGGGTATGAAAATATTGATAGAAATATGTTTTTCTCACTCAAGAAGGATAGCAGAACTAGAGGACATGAGGTAAAATTAGTAAAGGATCAATGTAGATTGGACATCAGGAAGCACTCGTTCTCACAGAGGACAGTAAATGAATGGAACAAACTGTCTACAGATTGTGTAACTGCTAGCAGCGTGAATATGTTTAAAAACAAGGTTGACACATATATCAGAAGGGCGGGTTATAAGTAGGTGAACATTGTTGGACTCTCGATAAGCCAATGGCTTCCTTGTCCACTTGCCATCTGGGCCTTTGGCTTGGATGGCAAATCTTGTTAAAATCTTGTTAAATCATCTCAAGTAGTTATACTCCAAACAGCCCAATCTTGAGCTAACGCAGGAGTTTGGACCAACGGCTTTTAGTGTCTCTTCCGAAAGACACGGGCAAAGTGGGGTGAACGAAATTGCCCAAGTTTCGAAACGGCGGAGGTGGAATCGAACCACCGTCCTCTTTATCGACAGACGGGTGCTCTAACCATTAGACCACCGCTCCCCACATAGTCAATAACGTATAGTCAATAACTTACAGTCAATAACTTATAGTCAATTAAAATGCGTGGAGTGCTCGTTATATACAACATATTTGATGTTTAATAATGCATGCATAGGTCTTACAACAGCAGTTGAGACAACTCGTTTTAAATGTAATATTGTACTGAGATTGTTCACACACAGCAACATCTGCTTGTATGTCAAACTGAACGAAACGTAACAGGAGAGACCTGCATCACTAATCAGGACTGACAAGACAATAGTGTTGACATACAGATATGGATCAAATTTGAGGTTACTGACGTCATAATTGGCACACATATAAGCATAGCAGTAGACAGGACATCATCGTATGCTTAATACATTACCATGCCCAGTGTCCAGGGAACTTGCGTTTGGAATGATTGGAGTTGCTGAGCGCTGTACGGTGGAGGACAGTATGTGCAAGGAGCCAACTGCAGCTGTGAGAGTTCAGAAGAGCTTGAAGTAGGCCTCACAGAGGAAAGTGCCTCTTAAGAACCCCGTTGTTTGGTGATGAACATGATCAGTGGAAACATCATAGACAAACGTCTCGAGGCACTAGAGCTCCTATCGCACTCGCACGATGTTACAGGGATTGTGCAGCGTATTGGCAGTAATACACACGGCACATGTTGGGAGATGTCGCTGGGTCAAACAGTTTGATGGTCTTTGCAGTTGGCACCCGAGTCGGGAAAGTCACTCGGCAAAAACATCCATTTCATATTGGCAGATCCATGGAGGAGTTCGTAACCAAACAGTTTCGTTAAAATTTGATGGGTGGGTTCATTGTCGAAAAGGGAAGTTCGTAAAAGGAGGGTTCTCGCGAACCCAATGAAACTCCTGGCTACGGCCTTGCTAGGACTGGTGTCTGCTTGCAGGAATGTGTCAGTCGTTATACATCATAGGTGCCAACTCATACGGTTTACACGTAAGTCTTATGGATTCCCTTTAAAAAAATATAGAATTGTTATATAACATTATATACGATTTGTGGCGACACAACTGCGTAGAATTCAGAAAATATTCTATATAATTTGTATAGAATATTCTATAGAATTGTTTTTAAACTGTTTTATGGGATTTTTGCGGACATAGCTATAGAATTTATTGTTTCTGTAGTTTTCTACACCATATTCCGCTATAACATTCTTTAAAATCTTATAGAATTTGTGGAATTCTATAAATTTCTATACAATTGTAATAGAATTCTGTAGCTTTTTTGCTAAGGGTTTTCTTTAATGTGATGGCATGAGACATTTCTTATGGTTTTGTGCAATTTTAGCAAGGCGTTTCTATTACAGGATGGGGAAGGCAGTATTAATTAAGCCATTTTTCATTCTTTTTTTTACATTTTGGATACTATAATATTCCTAGGGCAACATTTTTTATTTACATAAACCATGATTATTAGATTAGATAGATAATTATATAATTTTAAGCCAAGATAATATATATATCTAGTATGAATAGATAATTATATGTAGCTGATTCAAATAGGGCTATTAAGCTGGCTCAACTAACACTTGGTGTGGGATAAGTTGAACCACAGCGTAAGTTGAGTCATGATGGGTAAATGCTTTATTTGTTTAATGTACTTTTGTTTGATTTGTTTAATGCCTTCAACTAAAACGTCATAGCAACTCAACGAACATATCTGCACAATGGGCACATCACATCACTGAAATGTCAAAGTACTTAATTAATACAGACTTATAGACCCATCGCAACCAGTGTAACTAACTGTTAATGTGTTGCATTGTAGCTATCCGATGTCCTAATTTGCTAACGATGTATTTTGGAGTAAAGCAACATTCGTCGTTTTCTTTAATAACTTATACCACTGCTCAATTAACCCTCCCTTGGGCCTTGGGTGGCTCAACTATAAGTATAACCCCGTTTCGACAATTATGGGCTTTAATTAACTTCTCATTAATGCGCAAAATTGTGTAAAATAATGTTCTTCCTTGTGCATAGTTAAACCATGTTTATACACCAGAGAACAATAATCACCATGACCAAAATTTTAGAAAAACATCAAAAAACATACTTTTAACTCGCATTTTCTGATCGTTGTGACAAATGGTACATAGGGTACGTCGACACGTGTTCTAATAACATGTTCAATCGTTGGGTGTTCTAATAACATGTTCAATCGTTGGGTGTTCTAATAACATGTTCAATCGTTGGGTGGTGCCAAGTAACTGTTGCTGCTGTAGTTTCCTTGAACATGGGTGGTTCAAATGAATAAAATTACTAATTAAGGTGGCATGATCCCATTAAAACTATTTTTGAGACCCAGCATTGTACCATAATAAAGTACATGGACTAAATAAAAAAATTTACATTATTTGCACGAATTATGCTAATAGCAGACAATAAGGCTGCCGCAACATGATTACATGTTAACTACAAATTGCCGGGATGTGGAATTAACACAGTTCAAAATATAACACATAAATGCATGTCGTGATGGAAATTGATATTCCAAAATATCATTTTTAATATTTTTGACAGTTTTCCAGTTTTTGCTATATTCAAGTGCCTAATTAAATATTCATGTCGGATAAAAATCATCTTCCATTCATTTAATCACAAAATCCCGCCATCATTCCTTACGCAAATATATAAAAGAAGCTATGCTGAAAATTTCATATAAAAATCTTAGATGGTGTTGGGGATAACATGTTTGAAATCGGACCACTTCCCCGAAAAAATCCTCGTTAAGAAACATTTATTTAAAGTGCACAGTGCATTAATAAATGTTTTAAAGTTGTATCACAAGTTGTCATGCATCAGAAAATAGACATCAACACAAAGCATCCTAAACCTTTTTGCAACGAGGTACAATTTTACTGTTTTTGGATGCGTATCCAAGGAGCAAATACGTTGCTACCGAATAGAAACAAATCCCACCTTTACTATTAATTAGTGTCAATTGACGTAATTAGAGGAAGTTTTTTGTTTATCAATAATAAACCTATAATTTGGTAAGTCTTTAAAAATATAATTTTAAAGGTATCCTGCTTTAATTCTGTAGGCCTCAAAGATAATATAAAATTAAATTACTGCCACCACTGGGGAGTAGATCCAGCAGAAGATTGTCTAAAATGGAAATGGTGGTTTTTTATTCCCTCAGCACTGACGAGATCTGTGACATCAAAGAACAGCTCAGATTTGTCCTGAGAGATGAAAAGCAGAAGATCTGTGCAGAATTCTTGGTATTTATCTTGTGTTACTCCCGGTCTAGCAAGAACCCTGAACAAAAAATAGTAATCCACCCCTAATATTTTTTTGGATGGGGATAATAACTGCATTCACCCTCTTCCACACAGAGGGTGATCTCTTTGTTGGGACGGGAGGTTTCTATATTCAAAAAACAAAGTTACTTTGCAAAATTGTCACTGTTTTATTATAACAAATACTACACGCAAACATATTCCTAAATAATTTACTATGTAAACATACATTCAAATATATATGATACTATATATATATATATAACATATACAACATAAGCATTGCCACATATTAATTTATATGCACTGGCTAAATGTACATTTGCATTATAACCATTATGCACATTTATGAATACACCACATAATAGCAGTCAGGAATAAATGCAAGTATGAACTAACAACTGCTACAAATATATCGTATTTGAAAAATTCATCAGAAGTGTTAAAACATCTACCTTAGTTAGCTATGGCCTGCTAATGTTTATACAAAATGGCCATCCAAATAAGCATATTGTTAATGGTAGATGGGTTGAAATACTATAATTTCAAGCCATAAATAAACCATGTAATAAATATATGGATATATAATTTCTTTTTTTTTCGGCCAAATAAGTGTACAGAAAAAATTGGGCCAAGGAAAAATGTCAAGAAATCTAAGCGTACACCAAAATTTGTTTCTCTAAACAATAAGGTAACTGTTTAACACTAGTGGTGTCATCTGGTGAGGAGTTGTACGCTAATTAGGGCATGTAGGTCGAATACAGTATATATTTACCTTGGCACAATACATTATTCTTACCGATCAGAGAAAACCCTATCATACAGATTTCACTCGCTGTCTGGCAAAACAACGAAACAAATTAATTAAATTAATGTGTGTTGAGCATACCATGGGTACTTTTGAAGAGCCTATATTATGACATGGCCTTTGCAACTGTGACCAGAACTTCATTGTGTAATTTTGTCAGAAGAATTTTGTGTTGTTGACATCTATGATAAGGCTAGATTCAGCCCTGTTTGTGGCCAAGGAATCGATGACGTCCAGAAGTAGGTCTCGGCTCAGTCGTCGGATCTGTGGCAGTCTAGCAACCTGCAAAGGTCAAAGGTTAAAGATCAAAGATCGACAAGCTGTTCAGGTCATGCAAAGGTCAGCAACAGTTATGTTGCACATGATTATGTAGCTACTTGTCCATTAATATATTCTATTGCCAAATTATTTAAAGCAAATTAATATTGCGTTCCAATAAACATTGTAGTGTAATTTTGTAATTCATATGTAATGAAAACCAAAACAAAAAATTCTTGGTGAGAGAAATCTAAAAGATAATAATAATGTGGCATGTGCAAGTAAAAATATGTAGGATGACGTGTTCTTTTAAAACAGTATTAATAAAGTCTACATCTTGTACAACACTGAATGCAGAAACTTGTATTGATTTTGGATTTCCTTTAATAAAATCTTTTAATCAATACGAAGTTGAAGGTGAAATGTGTTGCTCGAGACAGCTGTCATACTACCATCATTAAGGAAGCAGTTATTAATGATAGCAAATTAAACGATGCAAACCTTCGAGAAGTTCTGAACAATGATACTGAGTGCATGTTTCTTCATCTCTTGCGCTTGAATACTGTCAGCCGCTTCCAAAATCTGAAATCAATGTAGTCATTTTTCAAATGGTGCATGTTTAGTAGCTCAAAAGAAAGCCATTGCAAAGACAGAAAATAGTATGACGTTGAATCCATGTTCATTAGGAATATTTTACAATCTTTAATTGGTTAGGTGTAACTATAACATAATTATAATGGCTAGTATTGTTAAACGAGGGCCCAGACAAAATGGAGACTGACAAAATTATATTAATATTTTGGAAAAGACAATATCAAGGCTGTTGCTAATTGGGAAACAGACATATTCAAAACTATCACCAGTTTGAGGACCAAACCATATATGAATACTTTATTTTAGTATCATGAACCTTAGAAAGAGCTGGCCATAATTGCCGAGACGAAGTGCCATTAATTTGGGGAAGAGTGTCTCATCACTGTTTGTGACAATAACTGTCACCTTGGTGTAATATCCTAACAGGACTTTGCAGAGTAAGAAGCCAGATCCAGATTGTGTTACTTACCTGGACGACATTCTCCACGGACACGTTCATCTCCAGATTATGCTTGCAGTAAGCCTGGGAAAACATTTACTAGGCGTGAAAAATAAGACAACTTAACCTATAACAGTATCTGGTACATGCATTTGAACTTCATGGTACTTGTAGTTTCTTTTAGAAATTAGTTTTCTTATACAGTCCCCCTGCCGTGTAATGCAACGTCTGATCTCTAAGCAAAATCTGCCATACAGAAATCAAACCATAATCCACTACTTAATCCAGCACACAGCACTTATCACCCATTTTGTTGAACATTATTCTACTACACATACTTTTGCAATACTTTTCCATTCTATTGTACAGTACATATTGAAATATTTAATAATAAGACAAAGTGTTTGCGTCATATTCAACAAAAATACTTTTACAGTATATTCTCAGGGGAACAAAGCAAAGAATTTTATTTAAACTATTGAAAAAACAAACCAAACATCACCATACTGCAATACTTTTGAAAGTATCATAAATATTTATAATACTGCATTGTAAATTTCAAAAAGTACTGCAACTACTTTGCAATATTCAAATTTGAATGCAATACTGCAAGTGTTTCACCCATCCGTGAAGACAACATTCCTGCTGTCAAAACGATGATGTTTAGTCAAAAACATTTTGTATTGTGTGAAAAGTTTACTCCATACAACAGTCGGTGTTTTGAAGACTTGCCTGCAGTCTGTTGTTGGTGAATCCGTAAAAGTAGGGGGCAGAGAAGAGATAGAGAGAGTCTTCGGGTGGCATTGCCACGTCACCATAGTAGATGTAGCGCAGCAGACTGTCAAATGCCTGACGAGATGGGATCATCTCCCCGATAGCAATCTGTCAATGATTGCACAAATGTAGGTATACTTAGGGATGGCGTCAAAACACTGATGCATGCCACTACATGAAAAATATATCATTTAAAGGAAAGTCTAAACAATGAATGCTAAACAAGTATTATCAGTTTTTAGAAATGAAGTAAGTCCCAAACATGAAACTATCCCAAACATGAAACTGACATGCTTAAAGTAGACTGACAGTCGAGAAGGGATTGTGATAACTAACAGCACGAAAACAATCCCAAGTATCACTTCACGGTACACATTCTTCATTGACAATGGCATATAGATATTCAAGACTATTTTTTTTTAAATTATCTGCAGTTTAAATGTTTTCTATTTCATTTTGTGAACAGTTCTTTATTTCACTCTAGAATGCTATTCAAATATCTACACACAATGTGCTCTAGTGTCTACTATAGTAAAGGTATGTTCATATATAGCATGGGATCCAGTCCATAGGCCTGTTCAGAGTGCCTTTACATGTCACCCCCGTGCATACCTGTTTAATTCAACGCCAACTTGACTTCTCTTGGAAGCATTCAGCCATCCCGCCACCATGCCACCCTGCCACTGCACTACCCCACCACCACGCCACCTTGCCACTGTACTACCCAGCCACCATGCCACCACACTACCCCACCACCACGCCACCCTGCCACTGCACTACCCAGCCACCACGCCACCACACAAATCCGCCACCACACTACTCTGCCACCACACTACCCCACCACCACGCCACTGCACTACCCAGCCACCATGCCACCACACTACCCTGCCACCACACCAACCTGCAACCGCACTACCCCACCGCAGCACCACCCCACAACCACGCCACCGCACTACCCTGCCACTGCGCCACCCCGCCTCCGCGCCACCACGCCACCCCACCACCACAATAAGAATAAATAAGTAACTAAGAACAACTATGGAAGAATACTATTCAAGAAACTAACATTGACTGTGTGATCCTCAGGCATGAATGAGCGAAACATCGCCTCGAAGTAGCTACAGCGAGCAGCAAGTACTGCCTTATGTACATGGATGATGGCGCCATCTAGTATCAGTGTGAGGTCACAGAACTCTGACCCTTGACCCTTCAGGTAGATGTCCATGTCATACTCGAGAGAATTTACTGAAATACAACATAAGCAACTGCTACAATTAAAGGTACAAGGTCTGATTATTTTATCATGAAATCACGTTATATAGTATCAAACATATCTATTCTGACAACTTGAAAGCCCCCAAATTTTTTAATGAACCACAATTTATAAATATAATTTTACCATTATGTGTTTATAAATATTGACCTTGCTGTTCAGCAGGCAATGTAAACATGATATCATCCTGTCTCCCGTATTGGAACAGTGGAAGACATCTACCATGAATAAATGGTCATTGACAACTGAGAACCAGTCCAGACCTGTACCATGAATAAATGGTCATTGACAACTGAGAACCAGTACAGACCTGTACCATTAATAAATGGTCATTGACAACTGAGAACCAGTCAAGACCTGCACCATGAATAAATGGTCATTGTCAACTGAGAACCAGTACAGACCTGTACCATTAATAAATGGTAATTGACAACTGAGAACCAGTCCAGACCTGTACCATGAATAAATGGTCATTGACAACTAAGAACCAGTACAGACCCGTACCATGAATAAATGGTCATTGACAACTGAGAACCAGTACAGACCCGTACCATGAATAAATGGTCATTGACAACTGAGAACCAGTACAGACCCGTACCATGAATAAATGGTCATTGACAACTGAGAACTAGTACAGACCTGTACCATGAATAAATGGTCATTGACAACTGAGAACCAGTACAGACCCATACCATGAATAAATGGTCATTGACAACTGAGAACCAGTACAGACCTGTACCATGAATAAATGGTCATTGACAACTGAGAACCAGTACAGACCCGTACCATGAATAAATGGTCATTGACAACTGAGAACCAGTCCAGACCTGTACCATGAATAAATGGTCATTGACAACTGAGAACCAGTACAGACCTGTACCATTAATAAATGGTCATTGACAACTGAGAACCAGTACAGACCTGTACCATGAATAAATGGTCATTGACAACTGAGAACCAGTACAGACCCGTACCATGAATAAATGGTCATTGACAACTGAGAACCAGTCCAGACCTGTACCATGAATAAATGGTTATTGACAACTGAGAACCAGTACACACCTGTACCATTAATAAATGGTAATTGACAACTGAGAACCAGTCCAGACCTGTACCATGAATAAATGGTCATTGACAACTGAGAACCAGTACAGACCCGTACCATGAATAAATGGTCATTGACAACTGAGAACCAGTCCAGACCCGTACCATGAATAAATGGTCATTGACAACTGAGAACTGTACAGACCTGTACCATGAATAAATGGTCATTGACAACTGAGAACCAGTCCAGACCTGTACCATGAATAAATGGTCATTGACAACTGAGAACCAGTACAGACCCGTACCATGAATAAATGGTAATTGACAACTGAGAACCAGTCCAGACCTGTACCATGAATAAATGGTCATTGACAACTGAGAACCAGTCCAGACCTGTACCATATATAAATGGTCATTGACAACTGAGAACCAGTCCAGACCTGTACCATGAATAAATGGTCATTGACAACTGAGAACCAGTCCAGACCTGTACCATGAATAAATGGTCATTGTCAACCGAGAACCAGTACAGACCTGTACCATGAATAAATGGTCATTGTCAACTGAGAACCAGTACAGACCTGTACCATGAATAAATGGTTATTGACAACTGAGAACCAGTCCAGACCTGTACCATGAATAAATGGTCATTGACAACTGAGAACCAGTACAGACCTGTACCATTAATAAATGGTTATTGACAACTGAGAACCAGTCCAGACCTGTACCATGAATAAATGGTCATTGACAACTGAGAACCGTACAGACCTGTATCATGAATAAATGGTCATTGACAACTGAGAACCGTACAGACCTGTATCATGAATAAATGGTCATTGACAACTGAGAACCAGTACAGACCTGTACCATGAATAAATGGTCATTGACAACTGAGAACCAGTCCAGACCTGCGAAAACTGGAACCTTGGTAAATAGCACTAATACATATGAACCAGTTATGGAAGGTGCTGGTGGATAATAGCGTCATATTTCACTTAATATTCACAAGATGATTACATTTCCAACACACTCATATAGTGTAAAAATCTGACAAATTATGGAATTGGAACTCTTGAATATTGGTTGTCATGACAACCGTAAAACAATATATTTTCGCAGCTGGACATTTTTGCAGAACAAAATGGGTTTGAAACATTTTGCTTGAAGAAATGTTTGTGGATTTAGTGCATTATTGCACATTTTTCCATTGTGCATTTTATATTTGCTGGAGGATAAATTTGCACCAAACGGCAATTTGCAGCAATCAAGAAAAATGTACATGGGCAAATTAGGTGTTATACAGTTTTCCTACATGGCCCTCCCTATGCCTCTCTCATGCATTACGTTACAAAGTACTAACTACTGTGTAGGAAACAGTAAGCAGTGCAATATAATAAAGACATTTATAGTGCCAATATCCTTGCAGTGCACAAAGACAAAAGGATTAGACAATTTCTAATCAGTTAGCAATTCCAGTCGTGAACAGTTGAGGAGCTATGGAGGATAAGCAAGTTTAAACAGGCCAGATTTTAGTTGATGACAAAATTTTACTATATTTCCTGCTGATTTAACCCTAACAGGGAGTGAGTTCCCCAAAGTTGGTGCGGCAACTGAGAAAGCTCAAGTTCTGCCATTTGTTTTAGCACTGGGATTATGATCAAAGCTGTCTGGGCTGTCTTGCAGGAGTGAGCAGTGAATGTAAATATGGTGGTTGCTTGGATGAAAGTGCTTAATAGGTATTTGTGCAGATCTTAATAATAATGCGATATTGGACAGGGAGCCAATGCAGTGATTTAAGTGGCACTGAGTGAGAGAAATGAGGAGACTGGGTAACTAACCTTGTCAAACAAATTTGCATACGTTGAAATGTCACGACGTCCTTGAGAGCAATATTGTAAAAAAGGGAATTGCAATATATGTGACTCACTCATGAAGTTCTGGATGTGAGGTTCTGAAGGACACTTGACTGGAGGAAGCTGATGTCGCCTTATAATCTCCACCATCAGAGGCTGCTCTATTGTCTCAAACTCACGACTCATCACTATCTGGTTGTAGTTGCTCTCTCGCACAATGAACTTGAGACAGTACTCCTGGTGGACAGACAGACGGACGGACATACACAGTGAATGACAGGGGTGACCAGAGGATGATGTGAGGTGACAAAGAGTAATACAGTATTAACAACCCTAGAGACAAGGACATTAAGAGGAACAAACTGAAATCTTTAAGATATGGTTATGAAAATGTTGTAGAAGTGTTTTTTCTCACGTAAGGAAGATAGACGAACTAGAGGACACAGTGTAGCCTAGATATCAGAAACTATTCACTCTGACAGACGACAATAATTTAATGGAACAAACTATCTACTGATTGTGTAAATGCCAGCAGCGCAAATATGTTTAAAAACAAAACTGACAAATATTTAAGAGGCGTGGGTTGATAACAATATTGATATGGTAAACACACTATGGATTGATTTTATTTTATCAAACACTAACATTAAGTAATTGTAAATTTGTATATGTCAGGTAAATAGCTTGATAAGTAGTCACTTATTCTAGTGACCCACCCTCAATTTTACTCTGTTTTGATTCCACTTGTATTTGGGTGAATAAATTATTATTCTTATTAAAAGATGAAAATGATGACAAGACCGAGACCTTGATGAATTCCAGCTTAAGCCTGGCTGCATTCTGGAGGACGACCAAAACATTCCTGTGACTGATGCATGCCTTGAAGTACTCGACGCACAGATGTTCCAGACGTTTCATCTGGAAGAGTAACGCCTGGCGATAGACGTCCAACATCACCAGGAACACTTCATTACTGTTGGGATCTTGACCTGTAACAAAAATTTACATAAGTAAAGAAATAATGAAAATAATATATTTTATTTTATATAGCAACCGATCCAAGATCGTTTATGTCGTTTTGCAGCATATTAAACATTAATAACATGGTCTACAATTACTAAATAAATAGGTTAAAATAATATTACTAGTAATATTTTTTTCTAAATAAATGTAGCACAATATAATATGTACATTGTAAAAATTGTATAATTAATAATTAAATAAATATACCTAAATAATAATTGAAAAGAAATCAGTATATTCTACACCACTCCAACAATTGTTCTTCATGGCAGATTACACTTTGTCTTGCTGCAACAAACACCAAAAAATGTTATGCAAAATGTTTTAAAAAATCATCAGTTGAATAAACACATTTGAAACTGCTGCTTCCTCAATTCATTAAGCTCATAACACGTCCAGTTTGTTGATGTTCAGATCTTTAGCATGTGAGTTGTTAAAGTAATACGCACAGTCAGTTATAAAAATAAAAAAGGAACCACCTTTGTTGAAATCCTCAAAAGAATGGACTTTGATAGTTAGACTGGGAACTTGCGATAGTATGAAAAGCCCTATGTCATGTATCAAGAGGTGAACCACTTCCACTGTTTTTCACAGAACTTCCATTGGACCCAGTCAAAAATAATGTAATAGTTTGTCTGATTATTTCATCAAAACTAAATAACACATTTGCACAAACAAGCTAATATGTCATAGTGGAATAGATAGGTTTAATTTTTCGTTAAATGATTCTAAAATGAGTTAAGCAAAAAATATAATTGCAGAGGCAGCATTAAGGTCAGGATTCATATCTTTAATCTGCTCTCCCTGACCCGATGGATAAAGCTCCTGCAGTGCGTAAAACACCACACACCCTTGCTGTTCAACTCACCTTTCTGTGTAGGGTGGATTCTGTCAGTATAGATGTATGAGAGAACCATCTTAAACGCCCTCGCTTCGGCGTCTGGCAATGTAATCTCCAGTCTCTGTTCCTCTCCTTCATCTTTCTGTGTTCGCTGATGTCATCAAAAAACATGTTAAAAATGTAACATTCCTAGAAACAAGTGTTACACACATAACACCAGTATATTACAAAGGTAGCCATAGCAGTAAAAGGTATGTTCTTATGTAGCGCAGTATGAAGTCTGTGAGACCAATAAAAATGCTTTACACTTCACCCCCTGTTTGACCTGTTCATTCCAATGCTAACTTGATTTCTCTGGGAAGCATTCAGCCATGTTGCAATTACTGTACAAAGACTATTCGTTCACATATCAACCACTGTCTATAGCCAGGTACTCATTTATACAGCTGAGTGAACTGAGGCAATGTGGAATAAACTAAATACAAAGTAGTAGCAGCAGTAATAACTAAGGAATGCTCTTAAAAAGAGATGCCATATTCGACCTAGTAAGCCTACAGTATTCGACCTAGTAAGCCTACAGTATTCGACCTAACAAGCCTACAGTATTCGACCTAACAAGCCTACAGTATTCGACCTAACAAGCCTACAGTATTCGAACTAACAAGCCTACAGTATTCGACCTAACAAGCCTACAGTATTCGACCTAACAAGCCTACAGTATTCGACCTAACAAGCCTACAGTATTCGACCTAACAAGCCTACAGTATTCGACCTAACAAGCCTACAGTATTCGACCTAACAAGCCTACAGTATTCGACCTAACAAGCCTACAGTATTCGACCTAACAAGCCTACAGTATTCGACCTAACAAGCCTACAGTATTCGACCTAACAAGCCTACAGTATTCGACCTAACAAGCCTACAGTATTCGACCTAACAAGCCTACAGTATTCGACCTAACAAGCCTACAGTATTCGACCTAACAAGCCTACAGTATTCGACCTAACAAGCCTACAGTATTCGACCTAACAAGCCTACAGTATTCGACCTAACAAGCCTACAGTATTCGACCTAACAAGCCTACAGTATTCGACCTAACAAGCCTACAGTATTCGACCTAACAAGCCTACAGTATTCGACCTAACAAGTCTACAGTATTCGACCTAACAAGCCTACAGTATTCGACCTAACAAGTCTACAGTATTCGACCTAACAAGCCTACAGTATTCGACCTAACAAGCCTACAGTACGCTTGAAAAAAAATTGGGCCATGAAAAAATGTCAAAGAATATATTCTTATAAGCATACAACAAATTTTTTTCGCTAGACATTAAGGTAACTGTTTAACACTAGTGGTGTCATTTGGTGACTAGTGTACAACAACTCATAAGTGGTGACTAATCATTAACACCAGATGACAACACTTTTCAGTTGTTCCACACTAGTCAAATTACAATAATAATGGATCTCAAATTGATGTACGAAACTACATGAAACCAATGTCATTTAGCATCAGACTCCCCCCAACATGAAACTTTGAATTACATCAACATGTGTGCAACTTCGGCAACTTTGATGTCGCCAGGTGGTAAAACTTTGTATTCACGGGGTGATAAAACTTTGTATTCACCAGGTGGTAAAACTTTGTATTCACCAGGTGGTAAAACTTTGTATTCACCAGGTGGTAAAACTTTGTATTCACCAGGTGGTAAAACTTTGTATTCACCAGGTGGTAAAACTTTGTATTCACCAGGTGGTAAAACTTTGTATTCACCAGGTGGTAAAACTTTCTATTCATCAGGTGGTAAAACTTTGTATTCACCAAGTGGTAAAACTTTGTATTCACCAGGTGGTAAAACTTTCTATTCACCAGGTGGTAAAACTTTGTATTCACCAGGTGGTAAAACTTTGTATTCACCAGGTGGTAAAACTTTGTATTCACCAGGTGGTAAAACTTTCTATTCATCAGGTGGTAAAACTTTGTATTCACCAAGTGGTAAAACTTTGTATTCACCAGGTGGTAAAACTTTGTATTCACCAAGTGGTAAAACTTTGTATTCACCAGGTGGTAAAACTTTCTATTCACCGGGTGGTAAAACTTTGTATTCACCGGGTGGTAAAACTTTGTATTCACGGGGTGATAAAACTTTGTATTCACCGGGTGATAAAACTTTGTATTCACCAGGTGGTAAAACTTTGTATTCACCAGGTGGTAAAACTTTGTATTCACCAGGTGGTAAAACTTTCTATTCATCAGGTGGTAAAACTTTGTATTCACCAAGTGGTAAAACTTTGTATTCACCAGGTGGTAAAACTTTCTATTCACCGGGTGGTAAAACTTTGTATTCACCGGGTGGTAAAACTTTGTATTCACGGGGTGATAAAACTTTGTATTCACCGGGTGATAAAACTTTCTATTCACCAGGTGGTAAAACCTTCTATTCACCAGGTGGTAAAACTTTGTATTCACCAGGTGGTAAAACTTTCTATTCACCAGGTGGTAAAACTTTGTATTCACCAGGTGGTAAAACTTTGTATTCACCGGGTGATAAAACTTTCTATTCACCAGGTGGTAAAACTTTCTATTCATCAGGTGGTAAAACTTTGTATTCACCAGGTGGTAAAACTTTGTATTCACCGGGTGGTAAAACTTTGTATTCATCAGGTGGTAAAACTTTGTATTCACCAAGTGGTAAAACTTTGTATTCACCAGGTGGTAAAACTTTCTATTCACCAGGTGGTAAAACTTTGCATTCACCGGGTGGTAAAACTTTCTATTCACCGGGTGGTCAAACTTTCTATTCACCAGGTGGTAAAACTTTCTATTCACCAGGTGGTAAAACTTTGTATTCACAGGTGGTAAAACTTTGTATTCACCAAGTGGTAAAACTTTGTATTCACCAGGTGGTAAAACTTTCTATTCATCAGGTGGTAAAACTTTGTATTCACCAAGTGGTAAAACTTTGTATTCACCAAGTGGTAAAACTTTGTATTCACCGGGTGGTAAAACTTTGTATTCACCAGGTGGTAAAACTTTGTATTCACCGGGTGGTAAAACTTTGTATTCACCAAGTGGTAAAACTTTGTATTCACCGGGTGGTAAAACTTTGTATTCACCGGGTGGTAAAACTTTCTATTCACCAGGTGGTAAAACTTTGTATTCACCAGGTGGTAAAACTTTGTATTCACCAAGTGGTAAAACTTTGTATTCACCAGGTGGTAAAACTTTCTATTCACCGGGTGGTCAAACTTTCTATTCATCAGGTGGTAAAACTTTGTATTCACCAAGTGGTAAAACTTTGTATTCACCGGGTGGTAAAACTTTCTATTCACCGGGTGGTCAAACTTTCTATTCACCAGGTGGTAAAACTTTGTATTCACCAAGTGGTAAAACTTTGTATTCACCAGGTGGTAAAACTTTCTATTCATCAGGTGGTAAAACTTTGTATTCACCAAGTGGTAAAACTTTGTATTCACCGGGTGGTAAAACTTTGTATTCACCGGGTGGTAAAACTTTCTATTCACCAGGTGGTAAAACTTTGTATTCACCGGGTGGTAAAACTTTGTATTCACCAAGTGGTAAAACTTTGTATTCACCGGGTGGTAAAACTTTGTATTCACCAGGTGGTAAAACATTCTATTCACCAGGTGGTAAAACTTTGTATTCACCAGGTGGTAAAACTTTGTATTCACCAGGTGGTAAAACTTTCTATTCATCAGGTGGTAAAACTTTCTATTCACCGGGTGGTAAAACTTTGTATTCACCAGGTGGTAAAACTTTCTATTCACCGGGTGGTCAAACTTTCTATTCATCAGGTGGTAAAACTTTGCATTCACCAGGTGGTAAAACTTTGTATTCACCAAGTGGTAAAACTTTGTATTCACCAGGTGGTAAAACTTTCTATTCATCAGGTGGTAAAACTTTGTATTCACCAAGTGGTAAAACTTTGTATTCACCGGGTGGTAAAACTTTCTATTCACCAGGTAGTAAAACTTTGTATTCACCGGGTGGTAAAACTTTGTATTCACCAAGTGGTAAAACTTTGTATTCACCGGGTGGTCAAACTTTGTATTCACCAGGTGGTAAAACATTCTATCCACCAGGTGGTAAAACTTTGTATTCACCAGGTGGTAAAACTTTCTATTCATCAGGTGGTAAAACTTTGTATTCACCAGGTGGTAAAACTTTGTATTCACCAAGTGGTAAAACTTTGTATTCACCGGGTGGTAAAACTTTGTATTCACCAGGTGGTAAAACATTCTATTCACCAGGTGGTAAAACTTTGTATTCACCAGGTGGTAAAACTTTCTATTCATCAGGTGGTAAAACTTTGTATTCACCAGGTGGTAAAACTTTGTATTCACCAAGTGGTAAAACTTTGTATTCACCAGGTGGTAAAACTTTCTATTCACCGGGTGATCAAACTTTCTATTCATCAGGTGGTAAAACTTTCTATTCACCAAGTGGTAAAACTTTGTATTCGCCGGGTGCTAAAATGTTGTATTCGCCGGGTGCTAAAACTTTGTATTCGCCGGGTGCTAAAACTTTGTATTTGCCAGGTGCTAAAACTTTGTATTTGCCGGTGCTAAAACTTTGTATTCACCGGGTGCTAAAACTTTGTATTCGCCGGGTGCTAAAACTTTGTATTCGCCAGGTGCTAAAACTTTGTATTCGCCGGGTGCTATAACTGCAGCTTAAGCTCAAAATCAACACAGAACTGTGATAATAAAATAAACAATGTTTTGGGAAAAACATACCAATGTACAATGCTAAAGAAAACAATGTTTTGAGATCATTCCTAAATAGGTGTAGTGGTTTAACAAGATTTATCAAGATTGCAATCCAAAGCATCAGACACGTGGACAAGAAAGTCATTGGCCTGTTGAGGATAGATTTTTCACCTGTGAGTGGCCACTGACAGGTGCCTGGTGTGTTTGTGTACACCTGTGAGTGGCCACTGTCAGGTGCCTGGGGTGTTTGTATACACATCCACACTGCTAGAATATAACAGAGTGTAACATATGTTTACTGGCACAATTGTACACTGTCAACTAACAAAACTGTGGGGTACACCTACAAATGTATACAACTGTGTACACCGATGCAAACTATAATATTATAAATGTGTAATATTACAGAGGTGAATTGTTACGAATGAGTAATATCAATAAAAAAGATCAGTGTAATATTACATATGTTACATACCTCATCCAGGGCCTGTTTGATCTTTCTCTTCAGCCAACTGCAGCGGGCTGTAACCATGGCAATGTGTGCTTCAACAAGGGTGGTGTCCTTTAACAACAAGGTACCATGGTTACAAGCTAAATAACAAATAGAAATGATAACATAACCATATTTCCTTAAATGGATTGACACTCCAGTTTCTTGGAATATGATATTTTACATGGTGTTTACCTCTCAAAAACTTTAAGTATTCGTTCCAATATATCAGTAGAATCACTCAGTCTTTGTAGGTGGACTGACATTGATACGGGCGAGATACATGAACAAGTTCACGTGTGTGTTGTATTAAAGATTGTAACAGTGTTTCATAAAATTAGAACAGAATGATGGTGACGTTGAAATTGTTACATCTGAATTGAAAAGTTAGAAATTATTCACATCAAGTCTAAAACAAACTAGCAACAAAGTACAACTTTGTTAACTCAAGTGGGAGTGGGTAAACACAGAGTTATCTGTTTGTTCAAGCTAAGTCGTGTTTACATAAGACGGTGCATCCTGGTGGAACCGGGCTCAAGATTCAAGTTACGAAGGGTATTCGGGGTATCGAAGTTCGAGTTATCTAAGTTGTACTACAACACTCTCAGCAGATGCTTACAGGGCCAACAAGAAAGTCAACATCACAGAAGAGCTTGCTGTCCAGCAATCGACCATAATCCTCATGCAACGTACACTTTGGGTAACTCGAGAACTGAAATAAAATAAAAAACAAGTTTTAAAACTGGAGCTGAGAAAGACTGGCTATTTCTGGCTATACATACATGCCAACCCTGAGTGGTCCACACCTGTTAGACAACGAACAGAAATCTGTAAGACCCACAAATGAACCCATATATGATATACACCTGTACATGCACTGGTTTGCTGTGCATGCTTAAAAGGAACTCGTCATGCAAACTAGGATGTACTGACGGCATCTTGCGAGAGATTTTAGTGAAATGGCCCGCATAAAGCTGAAATATTCAGCAGAGTTTCTCTTCGGACCTCTTTTGGACTGGTCATCTGTTAGTTGCATGTCCTTTTATAAATGCAAGCCATATCCCGTAATACAAAATGTCTTGTTCAAAATACATAAATTCATAAGGGATGTCTCCTATGTCTGTAAGATCTGTAAGACTTATATATGATACGAGTTGGCACACTGACATTGATGATAACAACTTCAATAATCAGCCTTTCGCTTGACTAATAAATGACTAGAGGAACACGAATCTACTTGACACAACTCAGTGACACACAATGTGACACAGACGTCCATCACCTGTCACTCACCTGGAACCTATAGATCTCAGAGCTGCGAACATGGTTGTCAAGTGTACCACCAAAGATGTACATAGCGTCTTTGACCACAGCCGCTGCATGGAACAGACGTCCACTAGGCACCTGAAAGCATAACAACACTGACACAGAGTGACCACAGAGTGACCACAGAGTGACCACAGAGTGACCAGTGGATTATGTCAAACTATCAAACATAATATTGCTGCTGTTGTTTTTATTGTTTTCTTTGACTAGTCGTGTTGTTCTGCTGCTGTTGTTAATCTGTTGTTTGTTTATATTTTTCTTGTTATTTTTGCTGTTCTTACACTATTAATAATAATTTAGTTTAAAGTATTCATGATAATCCTGATAATTGTCTTAAATAATTACGTAAGAAGATTGTGCAAAATACACAAAAACATGAAATAACAGTATGTTACGGGCCGTTCACAAGTGTAGACATTTACCTATTCATACAAAGTGTATTAATTCATACAAAGTGTACTAATTCATACAAAGTGTACCAATACTCAAGTCTCAAGTGGTTTACTGGAAGCAACCCAAACTTGGGCTAACGAAGGAGTTTAGTACTAATTCTCACACCCCCTTCCTGAATTAGTACTTTAAAATGTTGATCATTTTCCAGATTGACGACGCAACAGTAGTCATATTTCACATGCAACGCATTGACCCCCAACCCCTTAGTACACCTCGTGCAAATAGGTAAATGTCAACAATTGTGAATGGTCCCTTAGTGCTGGGCTGTTGTCATAGTGTTGTTGTTTGTTTTCTGTTGTTACAATCACCATGGTAATTTATAATATGACCATATGTTGAATTAATGCCCCCTCCATAAATGATTTAGCAAATCACGAATCAGATTCGTTGATGTTCAAATCTGTAGTGCGTAGATAGCTTAAGTAATATGTGCAGTTAGTTTAATGAAAGAGCGCCTGCTTTCATTAAAATCATCAACTGGATTGTTTGTTTGGGTAACTAGCGAAAGCGTTATAGTATATAGAGCCGGATAAATGTTTGCCTTCTTTGCCAAGTTTTTACCAGAGAAATAATGGTTTGTCTGATGATTTTAACAAAACAAAATAAAAAATTTCCACAAACGAGCCAGCTTGTCATAACAGATGCTAGATTGACAGAAACAAAGTGGTGGTCTTACCTCGCTGTCAGTCGATGGCTCAATGACGGACCATGTCTGCGAGTCCAGATCATAGCTGAAACAAACATCAACACATCAACACAACTCATGTGTGTGCTTCCAAACTGAGCCACCAACTATTACTCAGGCATCTGCAAATATTTTTATATCAAATATCGAGTGATGACTGCTCACAGTTGTGAATTAAATGCGGGCCAATTGTGAGAAACTATATGACCATATTTATTATTATTAATATTATGTTTTCATCCAGTATAGTTTTTTCATGACATTAGATGACATAGATCATAATCCTCCACGTGTTGGAGGATTATGACAGGAGAATGTTGTGTTAATACTGCGCTACCAAATACTGTTTGGGTGAATCTCAAAACATCAATGTCGTTGTTAAAGGTAAGTGGCTCTGACTGACCAGTGCAGTTCGTTGTGGAAGATCTGACCAGTGGCACCCCCAAACACGTAGACATGTCTGTCGTAGGCCACCATGGTGTGACCATATCTCTTCTCCGGCGGTGGTGGACTTCCCTGCAGGATGTGTTCTGTTGAGATCCTCGTCCACCTAATCAAGACCAACTACTAGTGAAGTTTATCTGTTCAAGATCATATACACACAGTCAAATAACAGTCTGTACATATTTTACACAGTTTTGATTATCCATGGAGGCCTGTACTAAGACCTGAAATATATCTATAGTACAGGGCTCCCTATGTATATATTTTACACAGTTTTGTACATATTTTACACAGTTTTGTACATATTTTACACAGTTTTGATTATCCATGGAGGCCTGTACTAAGACCTGAAATATATCTATAGTACAGGGCTCCCTATGTATATGGCAGTGATCATTACATTTCATATATTATTGCTGCTAGAGCATCAGTATATAAACAAGTGTGTAGTTGCATACTTCGCCAATAAAATTAACAATACTAACAAAATTAACAATACTAACAGTGTCAACATTACTAATAGTACTAACAGTACTAATAATAGAGACAGTGCAAACAATGTAAACAGTGAAAATAATACAATAGTTCTCAAATATGTCATCTACAAATTGCACAGTTTCAGCAAGTGTTAAAATCAGTTATAAAGTAATCCAGAAAGTGTTAGTGTTTGTTTATTATTAGTGTTTAATAAGAGTGTTTTGTGTATACTTAATTTTCAAACTGCTGTCACTTCAATAACCCTGGATATTTCTGTATAATTCTGGAGAAATAAATAGTTACGAGACTTCAGTTTATCTTGCAGTTATTTTAATGAAATACCACAAAGAATTTATTTTGCATTTATGCCAAATTGCTCAATCAAATCCACATTTTTAAAACATCAAGTAAAATTATTGTTTTGCATTGTGTCACTCGCATTGTTTGTCCCTATTTTTCTATTATGGATCCTACAACTTTATTAACACCCATAGCGATGCCCCAATTCCAGCGACACAATCAGCCACAAAGTGTTTACACGACTGAATCTTGCTGTGCGATATCACATGACACCATGTCAGCCAACCAATTGGATAAATAATCGTTCATGGAAACTGGCCTTAATACATTACCCCCAGATCATGATAACAACCAAGTGTAGTACGCACTGTTTATCCATGAAGTCGAACTGGAAGAGGTTGTTTGTGATCTTTGCTCCACTCTGTCCCGAGAAGACAAACATCGAGTCTCGGGCCACAGCCAGAGCAAAGTTACAACAGGTGGGGGGAATGTCACCAAGTTGGTTCACCTGTCAACAAAACAAGAGACAACCTTGTGACACCACCAAAATGGTCACACAACATGAACTTATATGGGCAACACAATAAATGTTGCTACCAACTGTCATACAACATCAAATAAATAATTCACCTATCAGTATATACGTTGTATTTTAGTGAAGGGTTTAATATGTTATAAGTTAAGTAACGTATCACATAAATTAAGATCGCAGGAAGTTACAAAATGTTTGTATAAAACAGATATATGCGAACATAGTTGCAAATGTGTCATTCCAATATTTCACAGGTAATAAAATTTACAAGTTGTTCCTTTAGAGTAATTACTGTTTACTAATAGCATTTGTTTAAATGCCATTAAAACATTACCATGAAAGAAAGTGATGCATCATTCTTGTAATAATGCGCCAACTAACATTGCACAAAAGGAAGGAGATCTACCATTTTTCAGTGTGAGAGGAAACCAATAATAGGGTATGTTAATTTCATTTGGGCGCATTCCTTGCATAATTTAAATAAAACACTCTGTTAATTAGGTTCAACTAAATTGAAAATCGAGACATTTAATTTTAACTTGAAATTGCAGTCAGACAGTATATATTCAGATCGTGAGATTCTTTAAATTTTTTAGAAAAAACAGGAGTTGTACCACCAAAGTTTATTTATGTGACCATATAACAGACATGCACCTCCTCCCACTGTCTGGTGTCGCCTTCTAGTGACACCGTCCACATATCATTTAGTCGTGCGTTCCCATCATATCCAGCGAATATCCACATCTTCCTATCATACACTGCTGCACCGTGGGCCGCTCTTGGCACTGGCCGTCTGGTGGCAAAGTCATGCACTAATTACATAACATTCATGAAATTATTTTAATTATACAAACAAGATTATACAGAACTTTTATAACTTTACAACTAATAACTTTTTATTAACTAACAAAAAGTGCACCAAATGAAACGTCCACATGTCATTACGAGAATAAATCTGTGTCAGTTGCTTGTACATAATGTTGTTGAATCGATTTTGACCAGAAACATAATCCTAATAAAACACATTGTTTTTCACTGTGGTAGAGAGTGGTAAATTTAATCCATTTGTTCTTATATGTAAGTATATTATACTATATAATACATTACTGAAATTGTCTATGCATGTATGTTTTCCTTATTTTTAAATTCACACAGCTTGTTTCCGTTTCCATATTAAACGTTGAATTTCACCGCAGAGATGCATTGGTATAACTGTATCTAATGTTGGCATATTGATTGCAAAGCATAAAACACAGAAAATATCCAAATAATGAATTTATTTTATTTAATAATGTCAAAGCAGGTGTTCAACCGTCCAATGAAAATTACATGCACATGCATGCACCCAAACCACACTGCCCACCCACCTACCACCTACACGCACCCAAACCACACTGTCTACCCACCTAACCATGCATGCATGCATGCACCCATACCACACCGCCTACCCACCCACCTTCCCAAACATGCATGGAGCCACACCACACCGTCTACCAACCCACGCATGCACACACCCACACCACACTGCCTACCCACCCACGCATGCACACACCCACACCACATCGCCTACCCACCTACCCACCCACACCACGCCACCTACCAGCCTACCCACCCACGCATGCACACACCCACACACACCGCCTACCCACCTACCCACCCACACATGCACACACCCACACCACGCCACCTACCAGCCTACCCACCCACGCATGCACATACCCACACACCGCCTACCCACCTACCCACCCACACATGCACGCACCCACACCACACCACCTACCCACCCACACATGCACGCACCCACACCACACCGCCTACCCACCCATGCATGCGTGCAACCACACCACACCGTCTACCCACCTACCCACCCACGCATGTATGCACCCACACCACACTGCCTACCCACCTAACCATGCACACACACAAAGGAATACCATAGAAGTCTATACACATTTTGAATAGAACACATAGACCAACATATTTATTTTGAAAACAAAAAATATAAACAATTAACACAATTATAAAGGTCAAGGACACTCCCATTGAAACAGTAAATGTAGAACAAATGTACCTGTTTGAATATGTACTGTAACATAACCTCATAAACCTGCATGAAGCAAACTTTGTAATATGGAACTATGCAGAAAGAGAACTAAACAATCACTGACCTTCCTTCAAACTTCCACTCCACCCACTGCCCTGTGGCAAATTTGTATTCAAAGAGATCATTCTTGTTGGTCAAGTTTGAGTTGGAATGAATGTCGCCCGTGTATCCACCTGTGAACACAACCGACTCATGCGTGAGTGAAGTCAATGGGCCATGCACAACTACACAGTCTGTTATTAACACTTGACTTAAACCCATAGGCCATAGTGATCCATCGCTGTCCTCTGGGAGGCTGCACCCCTTGCTGTCCCCTGGGAGGTTGCACCCCTCACTGTCCTCTGGGAGGTTGCACCCCTCACTGTCCTCTGGGAGGTTGCACCCCTCACTGTCCTCTGGGAGGTTGCACCCCTCGTTGTCTTCTGGGAGATTGCACCTCTTGCTGACCTCTGGGAGGCTGCACCCCTCGTTGTCCTCTGGAAGGTTGCACCCCTCACTATCCTTTGGGAGGTTGCATTCCTCGCTGTCCTATGGGAGGTTGCACCCCTCGCTGTCCTCTGGGAGGTTGCACCCCTCGCTGTCCACTGGGAGGTTGCTCCTCTCGCTGTTCTCTGGGAGGTTGCACCCCTTGCTGTCCTCTGGGAGGTTGCACCCCTCATTGTCCTCTGGGAGGTTCCAATCCTTGTTGTCCTCTGGGAGGTTGCACCCCTCGCTGTCCTACGGGAGGTTGCACCCCTCGCTGTCCTCTGGGAGGTTGCACCACTCCATCCTGCTCTATTTATGGCATACCATTCTGGTATGCCAGTCAACAGCAGGAGTCCAACACTTGTTAACCCTACACCTGTTATAATGTACACCTTGAAATGTTTGCAAGTCTTTTAAGTTCACAATTTTCGAATTGTGTTGGGTTCTAGTGGAGCAAATCAGCAAAATTAAATCTATGCAAAAACTGTCTCCTTGCAAAACCACAATATTTTATTTATGCAGCAAACTATTCCAGGTGTACAGTAACACTGACATTGCTGTATGCATATGAACTGATGTAATGAGTATTCTGGCCAAACCCCACCTTCCAGTCAGTCCATAAACAGCAGACATGTCTTATCAGCTCACATAAACAATGAAACAATAGCAGGCTTTAGCAGCTAGGCCCAGTTAGTAGGGTTGACTTGCTGAGGCAAGAAACTGATGTGTGTGCACAATAGAAGCCTGCTGTTAATAATTGTAGTTAAGTAGCTGGGTATGTGCTAGATTTCCAATGTAAATCAGCCATGGAAGGCCATTTTCTCACCTTAGTGTGACACATGATTAAAGGACTTGAACAATTTAGTGTAGAAGTGGAATCTATGTATTTCCCTTTGAGCTAATGCTTGGTAGAGAGTAGCAAATGCTTTCATTTGTGGTCAACAATACAACTCATCCTTTCACTCCCATTTAGATAACTGCAATCCTGGAAGTCCATTCGCTCACCTTGTGCATTAACTGACGTGTGTTTGATTTTCCTTATTTTAGTCATAATGAAGTCAAAGTTGCAAAAAAACTTAAATTAAATATTATCACCAAACATCTGTAACAAAAAGCATAAGGCAAATTACTATTTAATAATGTATTCCGTAATGTAAATTAACCATACATATATAAGCAACCCCTTTGTTTAGGCACAGTTATTCAAACCATTGTTATTGTTCCGCAATAATTCTTCAGATTACAAATTTCTTAAATTTGCCTTTAAAAAGACATGTCATATAAAAGATATGGTCATCACTTGGAGAGTTTATAAGGGTAGCAGTTTTAAAGTAAAAGTGCACAAATGTTTCATTAAAATATGTCAGAGCACTCAACAAAAAGAATATTCCTATAATTTTCTGTGCAGTTTTACTTATGAATTGGAGAAGTATAAGAAACTGACCGAAGATGAACATGCTGCCCTTGTAGACAACCGCACTGTGGTGGTACCTGGGTGCTGGGGCGGGTCCTGTCGTGAATGCCCTGCAGATATACACAAGCTTCTGAAACCCCTCTAGAATACATACAAGGCTAACAGGCTGCAACAACTTTATTTCCTCCTAAGGAATAATGTACTGTGTCAGAATTGTATTTATTCTGAAGGAATTATATGGAATCATTAATAGAACAAAATATATCTCATTATAAGAAACAGGTATAATTTTTTTTAGATTTAGATATATATTTAGATATATATATCTAAAAAGAAACTGGGATTTTTTTTCTATACAAAGCTGTTATATATTTTCAATGCAATTTTTATTTCTTTTTTATAAACATTCATGCCAGTGAATAGCTGAATATATTTATTTATATAAATTTATTATGACATAAATATAATAGGTCAAGATATACTTCTACTATTCATTGTGGATGCAAACCTGAAATAATCAAATTTATTACAGTAATAGTGGCCTTATTCAGTTGTCTGTCATGTTATGATCACACACAAATCTAACTAACTATTTGTTTACTTGCATGACAATGCTAACTATGAACAAGTGTCTGCCTGTCCAAATTTGTATCAATAAATATCAGAATAATCAGGTCAGGACAAAAAAAGTGTATGTATATTTGGCGTAAAAAAATTATTGTCAAAACAAAATACAACAATTTGATAACAACATCTTGTCATGAATACCTGTTGCATGCCTACAATAAACTTATCAAACCTGCCCCATGATTTGTCCTTAGCATCGCACCGCAACAAGTCATTCAACATGGTCTTTCTGCAAGTAGAAGGACAGGTTAGAAATACCTGTAGATGACATTATAGCATTATAGCACTGTCACATAGTCATAGAACAGACCACACAGTGATCCATCTGGCAGTTAGTGTGAAGCTATCTTAAGGTTGATGCAGATATCCAAAAGTTGCAGGAAAATGTTTGTGTATGCACATGAAAACATCAGCATTTGTTGATTCGTCCACCAAAGTTATGAATTGCATTAATGCCCTGTAATTTCAAGAAATGCAACTCAGATGTATGCAAAACAGTTCACAAAAACAATTGCAACCAGTCACTAAGTGAAAACGATTGTTGACTCACCCATTATCACCACCAAACACATAGAGTGCATCCTTGTACGCGACCACTGTGTGTTTGCTTCTCCTGCAAGGAAGAGGACACATTACACTTCATTCAGTTATTTTACAATTTAGAACATACAACAATTATTATATATTTATCTGTATTTAATAAATTTGCATTGTATGCAACATGTTTGTAAGGCATGTTATTTATTATTATTGCTACATTATTGTTACTTTATTTACTATTTATTTTTATTTGGAAATAAAGCATTTAATTTTCTTTCCTTGGTCTTGGACCATGCTTTAGTCTTCAGTTGCTATACTCCATACAGCCCCTTCTGCAAATTCTACTTAAGTTGTGGGGCTACATAAACATAGCCTCGAGTTTGTGGTGCGAATGAAGAAGCCAAGCCCAAGAGGTGCATATAATTTTAAAACGTGAAAAAATATTTTAGAACAGTTGGTGCTACGGATTTTTTTGTATGTGCCTGATGTCCTGGGATGTGTTTGTTTCCATGAGGGCTAATATTAACGCAATGTATATAATACAAATATTCTCCTTACCTGGCACCAACAAACTCATCACACTCGGGCATCCGTTTCCATCCGTGCACAGTTTCGGTTGGACCGAAGTTGAGCGTTAAACATTCAGCACTTTCAGGCCAGTTGTGGTCAAACTGGACACCAGGCGGCCGTGCAATAGCCATTGCGAGGTGCTGCTACCTACTCGCTGCTTCTATTGCTTTGTTACATCACTACAAGCTATATAATCTCCTGTCAAATGGCAATGTTTTGACAGCAATGGCCAATGCGTTTTGACAGGTGCTCATTCAAGACTTCCGTTACTACTGCGTGGAGCGCATGCGTACGACCAACTTCCGATATTACCAAATAAAAACATTTCTCATGTCCATCGAAAGTTGCATTTTTGCTCGTCTTCGCAACTTGCAACCGCCGTGTGTCACATGTAGAGACGGGCGCTGAGTATAATGGCGACGATATTCACGCCAACTAATCAGAAACGACTGACGAATGTTGCTGTAGTTCGACTGAAGAAGGGTGGAAAACGATTTGAAATAGCATGTTACCCCAACAAAGTGGTATCTTGGAGAAATAAGGTGTAAGTTTCCAAAGCCCGTCAAAGGCAAACACCGGCAAGGTTACTAATTTTAGATTGTTATTCCTTGAACGGGTTTAGGGCAGGGAACCTATTGGTTCATGTAGGGGAAAGCAGTGTTAGTTGAGCCATTTTTCATTATTTTTGATGTCTAGGAGTAGGTAGGATAAGGCGCAATCATAGACATATTCATAACTTATGACATAAGTCAAAATAGTTTTTACTCACATAAACTATGATTATTAGTAGATAATTTTATACCAAGATAATATATCTAGCATGCATAGATAATTATATAGCTGATTCAAATAGCTTGGTGAGCTGGCTCAACTAACACTTGATGTAAGTTGAGCCACAGTGTTGCATAAATGCTTTTTTTGTATAATTTTCCTAGGCCTTGTACTAAAATTTCATACTAACTCAGCCAACACACCTACCCAATATGTACAACACATCTCCAACAAGTCTATGCGCTTAATTACTAAGTCGACACAATATAGATTTGTAGGCAAATCGCAACCAGTGTAACTAACTGCTATTATGTTGCTGTGTAGCTCTCCGATGTCCCAATTTGCTTTGAAAAATGAATTCCTTTATGTATTTTGGGGTAAAGAACACCCATCTTCGTTCTTTAACCGCTGCTCAACTAACTCTCCCTTGGGCATTGAGTGGCTCAACTAGCCCCGTTTCAAAAATTAGGCTTATTTAATTAATTTCTCATCTCAAAGTGATGTAAATAATTTTCTTCTCTGTGCATAGTTAAACCATTTGTAAGTGCACGAACAAAAAGTCTGGTCATGTGTGTTGAAAGTTTACACACTAACAAACATTAATCACAATTAGCAAAAGTTTAAAAAAAATACTTTTAACTCACATGTTCTGGCCGTAGCGACAAATGTAACCTATTATACGTCAATAGTGTACTAATAACATGTTCAGTCACTGGGTGGTACCATGTAACTGTTGCTGCTGTAGTTTCCCGGGAAACAGGTGGCTCAACTAACCCAGTGGCTCAACCAACTTTTTGCCAGTCCGACTCCACACTACTTATGCACAGTCATTGTCTTCTATTTGTTGGCAAACTTTCTATCCATCTGATGGTCTTGCCCATAATGAATCTGCGATGAGGGACCAGATCAAACACTACTAAAATCCAAGTAGATCACATCAACTGGATGTCCTTTGTCAATATAAGAAGTCACTTCTTCTAGAAGTATTAGCAGATTACTAAGACAATTTCTTTTTGGTCTAAAACCATGTTGTGAGCAGAACGTTGAATAAAATAAAATTCCTTTCAATTCAATTTAATTAATTCCAATTCAAATCAATTCCAGTTCGAATCAGTTGTTTTTCAATTAATTTTTTTTCCAATTCAAGCTCAAATCTTTTAATTCCAATTCAAGTCCAATTCCAAATTAATTTATGGGAGTTTTTCCAATGCAAACGTATGAAGCGTAACAACAGGCAGAGGATACAGGATTTAGAGTAATTACGTGAACATTATATTATTATTCCAACTGCTAGTAATTGTAAACAATGTACAGACAATGGCTGAGCCAAAACAAAAATGGCTGTCAAACAAAATGACAAGACCAGTAGGCTGATCATTTGATGGTTTTAGAAATACCTGCCAGACATTTGAAATTGGAATTTTTTTGGAATTGCAATTGATTTTTTTTATTATTACTTGACACTGCTAATCTTTACCATTAAATTTACTATTAAAATCATATTTTTCTGCTATTAGTATGTCACTCTGAATCTGGTAACAGCCGGGAATCTGTCAGCATTATAGCATAGACACTGTCTACTCTGTTTTGAAACGTGAATAAGAACAATATAACCAAGCATTTGCATCAAAAGCAAATACAAAGTTACTGTAACAGACAGTAAAGCCAAAGACAGACCATTCAGTCCTTATCTCATTTTGTTTCTCAGTGGACAAGGCTTATTTCTCCAATGGAGAATACATGTTGGTGATTAGGATGTTGAAAACTCAAAGTTTACAGTAAATTTGATGAAATATCAATAATACCACAACTGATATAAACACGGGGGAAACTGTTCAAAACTGCTCAGATTAATGACCCATCTGTCCAAGGCTGTCCAAAATGTCTGGTTAGCAAAAGTCATGGATAGCTGTTGCAGCAGAAAGTACATATCAAATGTCTGAATGCCATTTTAAAGTTTTTTATAGCTAACCTGACATATACCTATATATGTGTGTATGTGTGCGTATGTGCCTGCGTGTGTTGAATCAACAATAGTTAATTTGTTAATCATATCTGATTCAATATGATTGTGCACACATGGTTCCAGGTACAAATAAAACTGTGTTAAAAGGAATTGGATTTGAATTTTTCCTTAGCCTAGGGTTTTAAAAGTTGGAATTGGAATTCATAATTTGGAATTTATTTTTACAAGGCAGAACTGGATTTTTTTGGAATTGACTGGAATTGGAATTGACAAAACGGAATTGACCCCATATCTGATACCTGCTCAATGAAACAATGCAGGAGTAGCAAGCCAATTACTAATTTATTGGGATACCCCATTAGGGTGGATATGCCTTCACACATTCCTAGCAAACACAAAGGGCATTGTTATAGGTATGTGCCTGCACATACAAAAAGTGTTATCTTAGAGCAGGAACTGCAACCTGTATTGAATTTAAAGTAAGCTTATCACACTCCACCATAGTTTGATTTAAGCAGAACTTCTGAGTTCTTTTTTGCAAATTGCCACATGGTAACTTTGCCACACAGACCCTTTGTTCAAATGTTCTCCACCTCAGATCTTCAAATGGTGTTCAAATGTATGTTTACCTGCTACAAAGACTTCATATGCAATTCTAGGGTTGGATTGAGAACCACATTGGAAATAAAACCAGATCGTACCAGCACAAGAAAATGAGGTTCAGTTTATTTTCTTTCAATTAAAATTTCGCTTGGTCAAAATCTTTCAATTCAAATTCAGGAATCAAATTGAATTGAATAATTCCAGTTCATTTTTGAATTCACCCCAGCTCTGGTTGTGAGTCTAGAATCGGCTTGTGTTTGAGGTGTTCAGATATGGAATCTAGAATGAAGAACTCGATCACCTTGCATATTTGTGAGGTTAAACCAATTGGCCGGTAGTTTCCTGGCCTGGAATGGTGTCCTTTCTTGTAAATTGGAATGATACT
The DNA here is from genome assembly GCA_033239005.1 of Lamellibrachia satsuma. NCBI lineage: Eukaryota > Metazoa > Annelida > Polychaeta > Sabellida > Siboglinidae > Lamellibrachia > Lamellibrachia satsuma. Next base: position 3,347,233 of record BSQZ01000020.1, on the reverse strand, counting down.
TGCGTCAAGCTGATGTGACGTTTAACGCTATTGTTATGGACGTGATTGAGATCAGGTACATGCCTCTGCGTGCCACTCCCATAAATCAGTTGTGACTGTGTTTACTTTACTTTAGCTTGGTTAGGCAGTGATTACTTTTAGCCACTTAGAATCAGGTTTGTTGATGTTCAGACATGTAGTGCATACATAGTTATATGCAAAGTTGGTTTAATGAAAGAGTACATACTTTGTTAAAATCATTGAAGAATTTACTTAATGAATTGCAGAACTTTAACAGAGTAGATGATTTAAAATTGTTTGTTTTGTGCCAGGGAGAAGGACTTGGATGAAGTGCTGCAGAGTCGGACAGTGTTCACCAACGTTTCAAAGGGACAGGTCGCGAAGAAAGACGAGTTGAAGAAAGTGTTTGACACCGATGACCATTCTGAGATATGCCTCCAGGTCTAGTTTAATTGTCCAGTCTCTGATGTCTTCATGTGTACTATGAGGGTGGTTTCAAGTCATATTTCAGTTCAGATGATTTTAATGAGATCTTGTTTCTTAATCCAGTAGTGAATTTCGACACAAAATACTACATTCGCAGTTTTGCAATAATAAATACTGGTCGTTGAAAAGTCTTCAGTTCAATACCTAATCTTGTTTGTCGTATTGGTGCTTTTCAACGGCAATTCATCAAGGTCTAAACAATTCATGTCACATTGAATTCTTTATCTTAATATTATATGAATGTATTTGCTGATAGACATCTGTGGCCTTCTAGATTTTGGCTAAAGGTGAATTACAAGTGACAGAGAAGGAACGTCACTCACAGCTCGAGTCCAGTGTCCGGGACATAGCAACGATCGTTGCCGACAAGTGCATCAACCCGGAGACGAAACGTCCGTACACTGTGACGATGATAGAACGTGCCATGAAGGAATTGCACTTTTCTGTGAAACCAACCAAGGGAACCAAGCAGCAGGTTGGTGTCTTAACTGTCTTTCGAGGCAACTAGTGTCATTTTTATCTAGGGAGATTTCATATAAATTACAATTTGAGAATACGTAAACACAGTATTTACTTGTCTTGATCATTTACAACTTAGCATTTTGTGGTAATTATTAAGTCATACGATAATATTAAATTTCTTGTACAAAGATATTTAATGTCTTGTTCAAAGATTATTTATTATTAGATTATATTCAGTTTCATGTACAAAGATAATTATATTCAATTTCATGTACAAATATATTAAATTTATTGTACAGTTATATTCAATTTCATGTTCAAAGATAATTAGTTTCAAGTTTCCAATTTGCTATCAGCTATCAATTGGTTGTAACTTGCAATTTCGCCACCTGTGATTACAGTGTGTAACACCTGTACAGGCTGCACTGTACAAAGCAAAGGTGTGCATTGGGAACTAAATACAAAGCGACACATCTGTTCCTTAGGCTCTTGAAGTCATCAAAGAGCTGAAGGAGAAGGGGACAATTGAAATTGAAAGGGCACAAATGAAACTGCGCATTTTCATACCTGGTAAATATAGCATTGTTTTACAGCTTGAGGCGTCTTGTGGTTCACAGCTTAGATATCTGAATCTGATAGTGTGTATCATTGTTATCATATGTACAAATTGTTTAAACAGTTATAACATGGCCAGCATTTTTTTTTATCGTACAGAAATTTGGCAGATTTGGGGGAACCCATTTTTGTAGCATGTGAGTCAACATGTATTAGGTGGCAGGGGTTTCAATCTCCCACCTGGTTAGGGGCCAACCTCCCATCTGTTTTTTGGGCTAGCCTACCAACAATTTTGAGAGTGCACCTCCCACCAATCTCACTTACCACCTCCAACCAATCTCACCACCTCCCATCAATCTCACTTACACCTCCCACCAATTTTAGTACCCAGTACTGCCTTTGTGAAGTTTCGGCAGTTTTTGCGAATTTTAACACAGCGAGTTGTAATAGTAATGACATATTAATACTGTCACATCCACATTTTAAAGTACCTTACTGTTGTGTCATCAACTTCTTTGAGTCTTGCTTAATACTTCTTACTCCAGCAATATAACCGTTTACCTGTTATGGCAGTGTAGGTGTTCTCAAAAGACAAGACAACTTTAAGAAGATTGCACTTATTTGCAACAGCTCCAGATAGCAAGTGGACAAGGAAGTCATTGGCTTACCGAGAGTCCAACAATGTTTATCTACATGTAACCTATCCCTATGAGATATGTCAGTTGTACACACATTCACACTGCTAACTTTGTTAAATGTTTAAAGGTACCGTTGTGACACTTTGCAGCAAGAGAAGCCAAAAAAGTCAAACAAAAGGTGAAGAGTCTTGCAACAAAAGTGGAGGAGGAGAACTTTGATGGTGACTTGGAAATGGTAAATTCTATTAATTGTTGGTTACTAGATTTATTTACTATATTCTATGCATTGTGTGAGTGACCCTGTAGAAATATGGAACAAAATCTTTGTTGTGAACTGTAAAGGAACCTGCTTTATTGTTCACAACAAACTAAAGTGCAATACTTTTATACTGCAAATTTAGCATGGACCTTCATTTCAGTTGGTCATGAAATGGCACACAGTTGAAAGTTATCCAAGTTCTTGGTTGCGAGTAGAGCTGGAACGATACACTACTTCACCTTACGATATGTATCATGATACAGAGGGCATGATACGATACAGACTACAGTGACTAGAATGATGCAACAACAGTAAAACACATGTTTATTTATCACGTGGACAAAGCAGCACTACTGCAGACGTCGTCGTTTCTCACGAGATCCAAATTGCACTCACACATAAAAAAAATAGTGTAAAGATTTTACATAGATTGTAGTTATATACACATCTTGGAAACATACTGCATGTTATATTTCACTGTTTTAATGATACACAGGTAGGCGAGGTTTGCGTTGAACGTTTATTTCTTCAGAAAGTTGACGTGAATAATGTTTTGCCTACCGCTATCGCTGTGTACCACAATACGGATATTGTGTATCGTGTACCGTACCGTGTGTATCGCGATACACCAGTTATGAGGTATATCAGTTCATATCAACATGTTTATGTTGATGTACTTGTATAAACGTGTCACAAAACTGTTGTCATAAACCCAAAATGTGTTTGGGTATGTACATTGTGTCTGCTAGTTTGGCAGTTACTTCACCCATCCATTTTGGACTAGTTGCTCCTTCCAGTTACCAACTTTCCCATTTATTCTATTACCTTCTCACAAACTTCATTGTTCAGGTAGTTATTTAATTGAATACATAACACATCATAATTGTTTCAGTCAAGTTATTAATTGTGGCCTCTTGATATGTGGACTCCCAATGTGTTCCATGATGGATGAAACATGCACTGTGTACTTGTGTATGCGAGTTGTTTCTGTTATACTTGTGTTGTGAGTTGCACATAGGCCGTTTTTGTTCCGCAGGTTGTACTTGTTGACCCTGGCCGCTTGCGTGATGTGGAGGACTTACTGAGGACTGACACTAAGGGAAAGGGGCGCTTGGAGGTGATCACCCTAAAGGACATTGAGGAAGGCGATGAAACCCTCTAAACTGGCATCAGCTCCGCCCTCCAACATTGCTATTTTTGCTTCAAGCTTCCAAGGAACTGACTGACGAAACTGACAGGTTTACATGATTCATAAAATGTCACTGCCCTAGTCATCACGTGGATCTTTCTGGTGTATAATGCATGCGCTAGAATAATTAAATAGCAGCGTTCATCTATGTGGCACCATCTGGCGAATTGATAATTACATTTCCATAATTATTCTTCCTAGACCCATCAAGACAGCCCAAATGTTGGCTCTAGAAAGGGACACAGCTTATGTTGTCCTCTGTGACAAGTAAGTAGTTGTCAAAGCTAATTTTCATAATGTTTGGCGATTACAAGTGTTATTTTTAACAATGACAACATAGAAACGTTCACAACGAACATTAACTTTTAGGTTGATATTAATTACCCCAGGAGGTAGTATTGGAAAATGTAGCATCACGCAAATATTGTCCACCTAATTATTCTATATGCTAAATATTAACAAGAGATGGTGCATCATAAACAATGTATTTTCCCCAAATCATGTACAAAATAAAAAATTATTTGGAAAAATATACCCCCTTATGAACTGACACGTCATAAAGGTGCAGGCAGTTTCATGTGCCACTTGGCTAATACAAGGTTGTGTTGCTGTTGTAATATATGGGACGCAACTAACACAGATCAGTGCAGTTCAAACTTCATGTAGTGGGGAGGTCTAAAGTTAGACATAAATACATGGATAAGTAAAAATAGGGTACTGCATACCATAATTATACAAACCAACCTGATCTAAATTACTGTCGAAATACAGATCCATTCATGCATTGAACAATTTTCAATTACAACTAAGCTTGTTTCGTGTTTCTGGCATACAACAAAGGACCATTAAGATTTAGCTTATCACAAATCCAGTTTGTTGATGTCCAAACATGTAGTGTGGGTGAATAGTTAATGTAATAAAAAATGCAATTTCTTTTCAAATCATCGAATTAACTTGTCATATCTTCTTGCTGATCACGACAAGTTGTGAAATTTCACCAAGGGTGAACGATTTCACAAAACTACATAAAAAGTTGCAGAAATGAGCTAGCATTTTGCAGTGGATTATAGGTAGTTTGATGCATTTGAAATGAAACTAATGGAACTAACAAAAAAAAAAACAACGGATAACCAACACCCAGATATGTTCAGCAGCTACTGATTTATTTGCATGTATTAGGTGAACATGATTTAATCAAAGAGACCAAAGCCCATATCAGCATCGTCTTCATCCTCCGACTCTGGCTCTTCCTTCTTTGCTTCCTCCTCTGCAAGTAACACCATCGCATTTGAAAGATACAGCATTGGTCTGTCTCGCATGCAAGAATTTCTTTGTGACAAGAAACGTAGTACAGGGTTCAACGTTAACACTTTTGGGGGCAACCATTGCATACAAGCTGCACTTCGAGGCAGTGTAAACAGTACACTTTCACACAAAACATTTTTTCTGCTTTAGTGTGGGGGCACCAACTTCTTATTTTGCCAATTTTATATATATTTGTTGGTGGATAAAGCTGCACAAGAACAATTAGCAAAAATGTTGTGTTATATAGTAACTTATCTCTTTGACAAGTTAAGGATGATATTCTTCATGTACTTGAACTTTTAACCATGTTAGTGATATCATGCATGATCAAAATTACATTTCCTGCTAAATTCTGGTATATGCAGAAATCTAGCTTTCAAGTATGATGCTTGAGAAGCAGCTGTCCGTTCATTGGTAAGTTATACCCAGTCAAGAGAAATTGAGAGAACAATCAAGCAAAAATAAACTTACTCTTGTCATCAGCGCCCGCACCACCAGACGATGCAGCCACGCCACCACCAGAGGGCACTGATGTCAGCTTTTCACGACCTGCACGAAAATATGAATTAAGGACTGTGCACTGCAATACCAGAAACTGTGAATTCCAAGTTATCACAAGCAATAATGTAACGATCAAAGCAGATTTTTTTATTAATTGAATCATGTCTTCTGTAACAATACATACTGAACTACATAACGTCAATTATTAAACACTTGGTAAAAGACACATTTATTCACTCTTTTCGAAGCTCGAATTTGCATACATTGAGCACTGTATTGTCCCCTTTGTTTTACAAGATGGCGACACTTGGAGCAAATTAAATATGCAAATTTTAGCATCGAAAAAGGTGATTAAACGTGTTTTTACGCACATCTGATAATTTACTATGTCTCGTAGTTCAATATGGACTGTGCATCAGGGGTGAGATTTAGCAAGTCATGGAAGGTAGCCAGTCGGGCTACCAACCGAGCAAAGTGAAGTAGCCCAACAGCTTCTTAGGTAGCCCACTTGTTAATCAATACTCTGATGACAGAAGATAGAATGCATGAATGACATCAAAAACAAACACTTGAAACATTTTAGGATCAATACAGTGTACATAATACTGAATAAACTACAGTAAACAATTGTACACACACAACAGATTGTTTTGTTTTCATAACGTAGTATATCAACAGTCTACGCGAAGTCTCCAAGCGTTACAGGACATCAGGTCTTGTGAACTGAACACTTTACAGGACCTGCTGATTTTCACAGGACCTGATTTTACATGCAAATATTACTAAACCGGTGTCATGCACACCACGTGGATATATATATATGCGGTGCCAGCTTAGAGAAACTGTAACCAGGTTCCCGATTAATTCACCAGAAGTACTCCACGCACCAATGTGGATATATAAAAGTGGCGCCACACTGCACCAAGACTATTAATACGACCAGTTATTATTTCAGTGTAGAATGACCGTTCAGTTGCATGTTGAGCATTGATGTGGTTGTGGTTGAGTCCAATTAGGATCAACACCACTTCATGGTGCAATCAGTACAATCCTGGCCCCAAAATGCCCAGGTCAACTTAAATTCAATTTCTAGTATGCATATGAAGCCTATATTGGCTATAATCTACATCAGTGGATATTACAAATTGATGTCGTACCAGCAGCCATGACCTCGTTGATATCCTTGCCCTTCAGCTCTGAGATGACCTTCATCAGACAAGCGTCATCGGCGTCAATGCCAACACTACTGAGGATCTTCTTGATGTCCTTGTCTGTTGGGTTGGCAGTGCCACCAAGTACAGCAAGCAAATATGCGGCCACGTAACGCATGCTGCAAGCAAATATTTATGCACTTTCAATTTTTATCATTCCAATTCATATGCAGGAACATCCACAGTAACTATCAACATTGTCTAAGTGTCTAAGCAGTTTTATTTTTAATAAGAAAAATGACCAGACCCACTACCCGTTTTTTAATAATATAATTAAAATCACAAACAAAAAGTCACATTCAATCTTCATTTGACCTAGGACTACATCAACGTAGTGCTCCCACGTATCTAAAATACCTGTATATAAAAGGTAAAAAACCCTTGTTTATTAGATTAAACCAATACTGGTGTGACATTCCCATTGGCTTATTCCAGGGCATAATTTTTTAGATGAGTGATCACTATCGCTCGCACTAATCTAGGGAGCGAGTTACTTCTCGAGCTAACAGCTACAACCGCTCACTCCTTAGCTGGACCTGCAGATAAATTAACGTTGGTGCCCAACCTTTGTAGAACCACAACTTGGAGTTTGCTTATCACCCAAAGGGATTTCCAGCTCCGGAACAACGAGTGTTGACAGTCATAATTATTAATCAGCTACAATTTTCCGGCACAAAGTGGCAGCGAAACCGATACCTCTTAGTGGCTGCAGCAGTACAGTCCAAGAAAAAAATCTGTAGGCCGACCTAGTTGCCGTTCACTGTGTGGCAATGCAATGTTTATATTCTGCCACGGTGAATCCATAATTTGATGTCTGTTGATTGATGCATGTGATAACTTATGCCCCTGGAAATGATCGTTAACTTTGACAGAGACATTCTCCTGGGTGATGTCTGGTGGTCGTCAGCATCATGCAACGACGTCATAGCATTCGCACAACTGGCCGACACCTAGGATTATTGCCTACGTGAGATGTGTGGCAGTTAGTGCTGCAAAGTCTTAGTGCCGGACATATGCTAGCATAGCTGATTCATACGCTGACGGAACTTTAGCTGCTGTTATTTTTAACTGAAGGTTCTTATTGCACATGTGCACGTGAAATGTCGGATCAACAGCCGGTTTGCACTACGTCAAGACCTATCGCAAGTCTTCAATATAACGTTGCACTTTTCTGTAATTCAGGCCCACCTCAATTTCACCAATATTAACATGCAATATGAATGTCTAGTAACCATGCATGCATAATTTATTGTACGGAATATGCAAAATGTGAAACGTGCACAAAACACAAACACCTGTTACGATGTTCAAATGCGCATTAACCAGCTTTTCAGTGCCACCCTGGCCCCATGCGAATAAAAGGAGCTAGATGGCGCTCAAATCATGCGTTTTTCGCCTTTTATTTAAATTTTAGTTTTATGCACGTTTAATACATGATCCATCGATAAATATGCATTGCGCGTGGTTACTGTACATATTGCTTGTTAATAACTACACAATTTAGGTGGGCACGGATTCTACAAAAAGTTAGATTATTCAAAGTGGCTAAATGTGGCCTCTTCGTAATCTCCTAGCGCACCGACCGACTGAACACAGCACACGTGGTAGGAGTGCATAAAATCACTGCTAAATATAACATTTTGGTGTTCAGTATTTTACACTAATGGCAATTGTGCACACAATTGTTCATGTTAGTACACGCTGCCATGCAGATGTAACGAAGTCGGACTACTAAACTCTTACGTTTAAGTCTTCTTTGAGACACGAAACGAAGAGCACACAAGCTTGTTTTATCAAATTTCGTAAAGGAAGTTGTTCGTTGCGGGTTTGCCCCACTTCCGGCACGGAGTAGTCGAAATTTCACCTATTGACCAGATGATTCCACATGATTTCCGTTCTCGCATTTGATGTATAGCTTATTTATCAAAAGGTACGTTATTGCCAGGGTACGGCCACCTAGTGTTTTCAAGTATATGGTGCACGGTTCAAGTAATTGGATATTAAAAACAGAAAAAAATAAGTCGATGCCAAAATGAAATGTTATTTGAAGCCAATACATTGTACAGTTCACAACAAACATGCATCAAACAATTGAAAATAATATATATATATATATATATATATACCGAGATTGAGAACTGAAGGTTCCAAGATGCTCAGTATATTCTTGCTGAGTGATTGAGCATCAGGCTCACCCGGTGTTGTCATCTATAGCAGACTTTCCCGCAGCTCTGGCTGTAGCTATAATGTTATAGCCTTAACCCCCACGAATAATAAAATTCTGCACTAGTACAATTGAAGAGCCATACATTCCAAAATGCACTCAGTCCGTTTTTTACCATTTTGAGTAAACAACGAAAGAAAAATTGCACGACTTTAATGTGTGTTTTATATTATTACGTTATATGTATGTAAAGATTCGTGGTGGGTGGCCAATGCTACATGTTTGTGTTTTTTTATTCAAGCTAGATTACATGTGGATTACGTTTTCGCTTTCTTGATCTTTAATTTTCAACAACTGACGAATGGCAAATTTAAACGACAGCAAGAGGATTCGAATGTCCCAGCGTCCTTGATCTCGATTGAAAGTCCAACGTTCCAAAAATATAATCTCAAGTCTCAAGTGGTTCTACTCCAAACAGCCCAAACTTGGGCTAACGCAGTTGTTTGTGATGGACTGTACACATGCACTGTGGGTGGTACAGACAACTAAAAGACTGGTATCTTTAATGTTGCTGAGATGGTTTTTATCTGATAGTTTTATTTATTTTATGTATAGGATGTCAAACGAAAATTTTGAATAGGTTGAATTATGTGTATGGATACTAGCGCTGTCGCTGCTTTGCCACATGCACACATAGACAGTCTCCATACGCCTGGCCCTGATGAAATTGGTGCCAGATTACTAATTGAGTTGTCAGAAAATATCTGTCTCCCATTACAAAAAATATTTGAAACATCTATAAAAACATCAAGTATTCCCGATGAATGGAAGGATGCCAAAATATCAGCAATATATAAAAAAGGAAACAAGAAATTAGCTTGCAACTACCGTCCAATAAGCCTAACAAGCGTAGTTTGTAAATGCATGGAAAAAATGATTAGAAATCACATCATCAGTTACATGAAAGTCAATGGTCTGTTCAGTCAAAAACAATATGGTTTTATCTCTGGCAGATCAACAGTTCTCCAACTAATTAAAATACTAGATGAATGGACCTCAGAAATGGATAAGGGTAATTACATAGATGTTATTTATATGGATTTTCAAAAGGCTTTTGATACTGTGCCACATACGAGACTAATAAGTAATAACATTAGGAATGATTTAGTTAACTGGATTGAGGCATTCATCACAAATAGACGACAAAAGGTAGCAGTAAATGGAAAAGAATCAAACTGGCACAAAGTAACATCAGGGATACCGCAGGGACCTGTCCTAGGACCCTTACTGTATGATCTATACGTAAACGACCTGCCAGATTTAACTAAATCCAATACATTCCTGTTCGCTGATGACATTAAGATATTTAGAGCCATAACAAATAAAAATGATCAGGATATACTACAACAAGATTTAAGTATCCTAGAACAATGGAGCGACAAATGGTTATTAAAATTCCACCCAGACAAATGTAAACACATGGAAATTGGAAAAAATAATATAGGTGAAAATGAATATTTCATGACAAGTAATAATGTTAAACATTCACTAGCCACCACAGATAAGCAAACTGACTTAGGTGTAATTATCGATTCAAAATTGTCATTTGATGATCACATAAACCAAGTGGTAAATAAAGCAACCAAAATTACAAAAATAATCCAAAGAACCTTCCAATTCCTAGACATACACACTTTTTTGCCACTATATAAGACAATGGTTAGATCTCACCTAGAATATGCCGTAGCAGTATGGTATCCATATAAGATAAAACATAAAATAGCAATAGAAAACGTCCAGAGAAGGGCCACAAAAGAACTTCCTGGTATGAGGGATTTATCATATATAGAAAGACTAAAATTACTGAAGCTACCCACATTAGCATACCGAAGGCTAAGAGGAGACATGGTAGAAGTCTATAAAATAATGCACGAATTGTACGATAATGAATCTGCACCAAACCTCCTGAAATGGGAGGATGTCACACTTAAATCATGAAATAGAGGACACTCCATTAAAATATTTACCCAAAGAGCAAAAATAAATTTTAAAAAAATGCATTCCCTCTTAGAGTGGCTGAACCATGGAATAGTCTCCCAAACTCTGTAGTGCAAGCTAGATCAATTAACTCATTTAAAAACAAATTAGACAAATTCTGGTCTACCCAAGCAATAATATACGACTATGAATTTCCTTTAACAATAACTAATGGAACCGGAAATTATGATATAAAAATATTTGATTCTGAAGATCTGATCATGGAGGAACCAACTGGATCCTGCGATCAGAATCGTCTTAAGGTATCATACCCACACCATGGATAAGTTTACGCTGAGCACTGTGTTTTAAAGGCAGTCTATGTGAGGAGGTGTGGGAGGGCGTTCCATAATAGCTTCTTGAAATTATTTTGGGTTTTTTATGTTGGTAATTTTTGGTGGAATCATATTCCATATGCGAATGGCTCGGGGATAAAATGACAAGACCATTGCATTTATACGCCACCTGCATTGTCCACGGGTTCTAGAGCGGGTTAGTAGGCCTGGGGGGTGATCTCAATAATGTTATTTAGAGTGTTGTAGAAGGTTGTGGCTTGTTTAATGATACTTCTTCGTTCAAGGGTTGGCCATCCGAGGGCAGTAATTAAGATTTGCTGGATTTGTGTTCCGTCTGTAATCATTTACCGTGCCCTACGCACACAAATGTACGACGCAGTTCATAATAGCTACGTTTGCAAGCAGGCAACAATTAAATATGATACAAGTATAAAAACCCTTATGCGAAGATTTGATAAATCATTTCGGATTCATCTTAGAATACATGCTCACTTCCTACTGAGAGGTGTCTGGCTTGTAGGCAATAGATGCGCTACGATAATGGCGGACAGGCTAACGCAGTTACAAGATTGCGTAAATCAGGTAAATTACACCATATCTGTGAAATGACATTGCATTATACTTGTGAAATATATTGCGATGTTCAAACATGATTATCTAAGCTGTATATCTGATACATTTTGATATGCTATTTTTCCCTCTGTATGGCTAAGAGTGAGCGATAAATGGCACAATTACCGGCAATATTAGTTCTGAATCTGAATATCCCACTGCAGTTGTTGTTTGTGGGTGCATCACAGTAGCTGATCACGGCTATTAACGTGATGTTTGAGGTGTGCGCAGCGCAATTATTCTTATAGCGTATACGCTTATTAGTGGGGCTTTATATATAAGTTTTATCTACTCCAAAAGTCCATTCCATCCTACTACTTCATTTGAGGCACGGACAACTGTGGGGCGCGATGGTCGAGTGGTACAGCGTCGGATTTAATGGCGAGGGGACCGGGGTTCAAAACCACCTGTGGCAGAGCGTCGGACTTTTCGGTCGAAGGGACCGGGGTTCAAAACCACCTGCTGCCGTTTCAAAACCTGGGCAAATTTGTTCACCCCACTTTGCTCGTGTCTTTCGGAAGAGACACTAAAAGCCGTTGGTCCCTTCTACCTGGTGTCTATGCCAGGGGAAGTAAAAGATCCCACACGGGGTAAATGTGTAACCTGTTGTGGACTCAGAGGGGTGGTCTCTATCTCTAACCCACCAATTCCCGGCACGTGAGAGGCGCCGAACGACAGAATCATCAACATAATGATGTTGGCCGTTTAATGGAAGAAGGAGAAGAACTGAATCAGCTTGAGCCCCTGTAACTAATATATGTATATATATATATATATGTATATATGTATATATAACAGGGTATGCAACTAGGAATGACCCCACTCACCTTTCAACATCCGTATCTCGGCGTTGCGATGCGTAATCCAAATACTACGACCATACATACACAAATGTCCCAATGAATAAACTTTCACTATGCCTACTTGTTATTAAAAACGTGGATTTCTTATGAAAAGCGGTATGTTAACGACTGTACGCACAGAAATCACATGAAAACGAATACGATCACGTGACAATGTTACTGGAAGTGAGGTGTGACATCCCTTGTTACCCAAATAGTCTACCCAACAAAAGGAGTCGATGATCAGTCTGACACATTCTACAGCTGGTGACTGGTGTCCTCTTGCAAAGGTTATGTTTACAAATTATATATATATAGCAAGCGACTACATTACATTTTTTAATATAACACCTCATATCTGCTGCTTTGTATGTACTTGCAAGTACAAAAGAAATTATTTTATCTGATTGAGAAAACTTCACCTGTTCGCCACGTGCAAAAGAACTCTAGTCACCATAGAATCTCACCCCTGCCATGAATGTTTTATTAAAATGTGAGTGCTTTTTTAAATATGATTTTTTTTTCAGTGCTTTTAAAGCATATTAATTATGGTTATAAATATATACATGGGTCTTTTCATATGAAATCAACCCTAAAAGTCCAAAATGTTCTCGACCTCTTCACATGTTGGAACTGTACTGATATTTATATATGCCAAATGTCAGACTTATGAATGACCCAGAAACCTCTAAACACGTATGTAGATAAAACTTTGGTCCTAATGGTGCTACAGTACAGGTATTGTTCTTAAGATGAAGCTATGGCATTGTCGTATCCACATGTATGCATCACACGATAGTTGAGAAATTAGAAATTATGGGAAGGTCACAATGTTTATCATTAGCAAGGTCATTGCATCAACAAGTTTCATGAATATAAAATTAGAGTGGGACCTTTATGAAATCTTGAGATAAAGCAACCATTCTTTGAATGGATAGATGATCCGGTTTCTTGGTTATTAATATTAATCATAATTACCTCTCAAGAAACTTGCAGTTTGTTTTGGATATTTCGACTGCATCTCGCAGTCTTCTTCAGCAGACTGAAGTTACGGATGTGTCACATGACCAGTGTCATGTGACACAAGATGACATTGCCTAAGGTCCACAAGAACAATGGACCATTAAGACCTATAGTATCAAGTATAGGTAGCATCACATACAAGACAGCAAAGTTCCTAGCCAGCATTTTGAGCCCACTAGTTGGAAAAACAGAACATTTTGTGAAAAACAGCACACAATTTGTAAAGAAGATGAAAGAGTTGGAAGTTCCACCAGGGAGGGAAATGGTGTCTTTTGATGTGACAGCCCTGTTCACGAGTATCCCTGTGACAGAGGCGGTATCAGTGATAAAGGACCGACTAAACCAGGATACAACACTGAAAGACAGATGTGAACTATCAGTAAATCAGATCATCACACTGTTAGAAATCTGTCTGAACACCACATATTTCATTTATGATGGAGTATTCTACAAACAGAAGAAGGGAGCAGCCATGGGTTCACCGGTCTCTCCGATAGTGGCAAACCTATACATGGAACATTTTGAGGAAAGAGCCATCAGAGAAGCACCTCACCCTCCAGACATCTGGTTGAGGTATGTAGATGACACATTCACAGTATTACAAGAGAGCGAAGTAGAACATTTCACACACCATCTGAATTCAGTGGATGAGAACATTAAGTTCACGATAGAACCAGAACAGGACAATACGTTAGCCTTTCTAGACACGTGTGTATGCCTAAATGATGATGGATCAACCAAGGTCAAGATATATCGGAAAGCAACCCACACGGACCAATATTTGAACTGGGATTCTAATCACCACCTAGAACACAAACGCTCAGTAGTCAGGACACTCCTCCAAAGGGCAGAAAACCTGATAACGGAAGGAGAAGACAAGAACACAGAGGTGGACCACATCAAGAAAGTGCTGAAAGCAAACGGTTACAAAACTTGGATGTTTAACACCACGCAACCAATGAGAAGGAAGGAGAACACTACCACAGAAACCAGCAGAAGACAACATGCCATAGGTCTGCCCTACATTAGTAAACTATCAGAACAAGTAGCAAGGATTTTCAAGTCCTATAACATCCCGGTTTACCACAAACCTATCAACACCCTGAGGTCACTGTTGGTACACCCAAAAGACAGAACAGCAAAGGCAGCAAAGTGTGGGGTAGTATATGACATACAATGCCCAGAATGTGACCAACACTATATAGGAGAAACAGCCAGAACTCTTGGCACAAGAATCAAAGAACATCTGTCTTATCGCCAACCCCTATCAGCTATAAGTGAACACAAACTGAACACAGGTCATCAGTGCTCTATGAAGGACGTCAATATTCTAGACCACGAGGAGAACTGGCACAGGAGAAAAATAAAGGAGGCGATTAACATCCACAGAAACAAACCTACGCTGAACCGAGACGTCGGCCAGGAGCTCCCACCAGTCCTACTCCAGCTTGTGTCACATGACCAATGTCATGTGACACATCCGTAACTTCAGTCTGCTGAAGAAGACTGCGAGATGCAGTCGAAATATCCAAAACAAACTGCAAGTTTCTTGAGAGGTAATTATGATTAATATAAAGCAACCAGTTTATTGGGGTATTTTCACACAATTTCGTGTTACAACGTAACACATATTTGTAAATAATGGTCATAGAGTGCTGATTAAAGTAAAACCAAGGCATTGCCCTATCCATAGATATGCAACATATAGCAATTAATATAGGTATAGATATGCAACATATAGCAATTAAATTTGATATTATAATGGTCCAAAGATAAGTTCTTAAAATACAGTAATTTGTATTAATGAACATTTTGCAGAATCTAATCTATAGATGATTATTATGTGTTCTAGCATGAGCAATTCTGCCAACTAACTTGTGAGTAAAACAGTTTAAAAGTTATTTCATAATAAATGGAGAAAAACACCTCTCTTAGCTTCATTTCAATACTAATGTCAGTATTGTAGCACCATTAGGGTCAAAGTTATGTATGTAGACATACTTTTTAAGAGGTAACACATTTTTTACCATTAATAGCTCTAAATAGCTCTAAAACTACTCCACTCATAAATTGCATAGATAAATTTCACAACAGGTGTGTACCAAAATTCATTAAAATCAGAGGGGGTAAAAAATTTGGTCGGTCGATATCATATGGAATGACCCAAATCGCCCAGTTATTTACCATTAATAAGTAACTCGATTGATACAATTAAAATTAATAAGTCAACATTGGTTAATTAGTGAACTCGACAAACCAACACTTAAACTTTGCACTCAAATACCCACAATCCTATTTTATGAAAGACAGAAAATATCAACTGACAAGATCATCATCAGTGAATAATATTATTATAAGGAGTGTTCATAGTTGCAGTAATGGGTATTGTTATACGGATGGTTTTTGTCACTGTTGCACTTCAGCTTGCAGACCACCTGTGCAATGCTGTGGGCATCTTACAGCAGTTTGCACCCAGTGGTAGTTTTACTGGTTTTGAGAAGACCGCATCAAAACAACCAGCAGTGACTAATGAAGGTAGGTTGGTGTACTGGACGTTGTAGAGGTGCTACTTTCCAAGTTCTCCTGAGTTTCTAAAAAAAAAACTGCACCTCAACACAAATGTACCACCTAGAATTTTATTATTACTAAAGAGGTGTGTACATGAGGTTAAAATTTAAAAAGGTCAGCTCTAAAGAGGGAGATGTCCCACTTTCATATACTTCTTTGGTGCCACCCCTGACTGTTAGTGTTACTGTGTAGAGGGTTAATTGTCATGTAGTGTGCAGTAGCAATAGTAGGAATCTTGTAGTTTATTGCTTAGTTCAAGGAATATTCATGTGAACATGATGTTAAAAAATAAATAAAAAAAGGTCAAGGTCTAAAGAGGGAGATATCCCGCTTTCATATACTTCTTTGGTGCCATCCCTGACTGTTAGTGTTACTGTGTAGAGGGTTAATTGGGATATGTGTCTCTTATGCTAATTTCTAACACACGACAATGGATGTTCAGTGTTTTGATGCCTCAACACACATTGCTGAAGAATCAAAACAGTGAAAGTCCATTTCTGAGTGTTAAAAGTTAGTCTAATAGATTAATACTCTTCATCAGCGATATTTGGAAGTTCTGCCAACAGGCCTTAGTTGAACTTCACTGTTACTTCGATGTGGCCAGAAATGTGATTTGTACATTCAAGTTTTTGGAAAGTATAGGTTGTTGAATATGTTTGTGGTGTTGTGTTTTGCAGAGAATGCAGCTCTGTTTGCTCAGCTGATTGCTCGAACAGCCAAAGACATCGACGTACTCATTGACTCCCTGCCAAATGAAGACTCGTCTCCAGAGTTACAGGTGTTTGTCATTTGCAGCATTCACAATGCCCACTGATGATTGGCCTTCATCACACAGAGCCTGTAATGGGCTTTTCGGATTGAAATATTTCCACATCCAATTTTGTCCTAGTGGAAATATCATTGCCACGATGGACCATTGACGGTTGTTGAGAAGTTACGCTGGTCTGCAAATGGGTTATATATTTTGTCATATTTTGAAAAACAATTAACTGATCTTGACCAAATTTATAGTGTAGTATATTTATGTAAAGGTCACTATGATATAATAAGCAAATTGCATGACACTAACCAGCGAATCTTTGAAATACTGAAGGGTGGATTTTGCCGGATGTCCCATGGAAAATTTTATTCATGTAAGTGTAATTTTTTATCTATTCTAACAAACAATATATTATACTGTGCAATAATTCAGTTTGGCTGAATAACTAATGCTATTCTGGAGAAAAAATTATTTACCAACCCTTTAGATCTCAGCTGTTTTTTGAAAACACCCTGGTTCCTCAGTTATTTGAACAGCTATAGGAAAACATTAGGCCAGTAATATACAATGTGTTTTCATGACTATCTGCCAGAGCGCACCACTTGAATATATTGAAATACAGTACTATTTTGGTTGGGTTTGGCTGCATAGAAGCGTCAGTATGTGGGTGGGTTTGGTCGACTTGGTGTCTAGAGGGAAATATTTATGTAAGCTAATGATAGAAATCACATTAACAAAATACTATTTGTTCAGCTAAACTGTTTTTCATTGCAAAACTTGATATATTGTTTGTTAGATAAAAAAAATAGATCTAGAGATATTAATTCACTTTTCCATGGTACTTCCTGCAAAGCCACCCCTACCAGCATTTCTAAGATTATCTGATTACCATGGTTGTGATCACTCAAATTGCATATTATGTCATAAATTACTCTTAATCTTTTTTTCACAGAAACATAACACATTGTAAATTTTGTCAAGATAAGGTAAGTAGGTTTTAGGATACTCCAAGTTTATATAACCCATTGGCAGATCAGCCTGACCTCTTATGGAGGAGGGGTGGGTTGGAAACATTCTTTGGGCGTGACTTGTAGTAGTGACAGTGATATGCAGAACAATCCAACATGAATACATGCTTGCACACAACACTGAATACAGTATTTTATACCTGTCTTTGGCATGACTAATGTAATAAATAATGCATAATTAGATACAGATATATCGTGTAAGCACATATCGGTGTCACACTGGTGACACCATTAAACTGCAGCAAAGTGCCATAATCTCATCAATCATGCAACCCTGTCTTAAATAAACCCAAGTCCCTATGTAGTGTTTGGTTAGCAGCATACCGGTAGTCACTAAGTAAACGTGTGATGTATGAGCTGTACAAAGTGATGTAAATAATATTCTAAATAATGGTGGTGCAGGGCTTGCTTTATGGTAATGGGGCTTTATGGTAATGGGGCTTTTCCACCAGATTAAATTTATGGCGATTGTAAATTTATACATGCCAATTTATTATTACCTTCCCAAGATCTTAAAGATGCATGCTTGCATACAATCACAATTTAAACCTGCCATTTTTATAAGTTTTTTCAAATTAAATAATTTTTGCTGACTCCCAAGAACTTGATTGTTAGCACTTGTGCCAGTGCATCAGTTTGAATGAATAACTTATTTGTTTTATAATTATCATGCAATACTAGACAAGTTTCCACTGAGCACAGCATACTATCCAAGATTCCTTAACATTTTATTTGTAGTAAAAATCATCTCGGTGTCAACATCTGCTCATAACAAATTTCAAAAACTCTTTCTCCACTCAATCGTCATTGATATATTAGTGGGCTCACGTTATTTTGTGGATGGCCATTTTGATTTGGCATTCTCATTTGCAGTGAATAATATATGTGAGAAAATGTTAAATCACTTGAGAACAGATATATAAAGGCCAAAAGCAAATAGATTGATTTTTTACACATTTTTTTGACAAATAAAAAAGATGGACATTTCATGCAGAATGCTTGACAATGAAAAAAGAGTATTTCCTACCCGAAAGTGGTAACGTTGACACCTATGAAAAATATAAATATTTGCATTATATTTTGTGTGGATGGTTGAAAGTTGTCTCAGATCTGTTTCCATCACACGCCAGCATTTTTAACCACATAGTAGAGGCAGATATGTATGGATCCACCTTTATTTAGAAAGCTCCATGTTTTCAGGATAGCTTCCATAATTTGTTATTTTATTTCCCCCTAGCTGGCGAGTTTGTGTCGGTTGGAAGAGGCAAATCAAGAGGCAGCACGCCAACTCGAAGAAGTTGTCCACCATGGGGAGACACTGTTGTCACAGATACAGCAAGCGTTACACGACATCGCACAAACCCAGCTGGACAGTCAGGCACTGCAGAGTGCGCATTTATGACACCACAACTATCTTACTTGTTTTCAAATACTTGAAAGCATTTTTTGTGTGACACGGCAGCAATGACATGGTTTCCAGTGCAGGGTGTAGATGAAGATGCTGATAAAGGATGTGACATGATTTCAGACACAGAGTGTGGACTATGCAACGGAATGGCAGTGACATAGTTTCTGACTGGTGTAGATCTTGCAACAGAACAATCCACAACCTGGTCTCCGAAACAGGTTGTAGTTATTGACCATTTATAGCTATGGCTTCATTTCTCAGCCACAGTAATTCTAATGAAGTGATCAGATGACAAATGTGTGTAACCTGTATACTTTTTATATTTATTGAAATGGATCTAAACATCTATTGACTATTAATTGCTATTGTATGGATAGAATAAACATGAAGATGTGTATCTGATGGTTTTCTGTTTCATAAAAAAATGTTTCCGTCTATCCAGTTGCTTTCATGCATTCAGATTAGGATGTAACTACAGAATTCAGAGAGATGACTCAAAACTTGGAGGTCACTGACTTGAGATTTGACTTGCCGACAAGTCTGTTTGTTTGCAAGGAAATGTGGTGTTAGTTGTAGAAAAATTGGTGGCAAGACTGGGTGCAGCACCTATGTATGGCAATGTCCCAACTTGTGGAATATAAAAAAATCCTAAGAGCAGGCAAATAATCTCCATTGTGATACAATTTGATTTTAATCACAAAAGGTGCTGGTGTCTGTAGAAAAGTTGTCCCAACTTCTGGAATACAAAAAAAGCTAAGAGCAGGCAAAAAATCTCCATTGTGGAACAATTTGATTTTAATCGCAAAAGGTGCTGGTGTCGGTAGAAAAGTAGATTTTTTCAAACCCCTAATTTTTCAAAAAGCAGATTATATTTTTATTCAGAAGATTTTGTTCTAAATGTGGAACATCTGGCAAATTGGGGGACTTGGCACCTCTGCTGCATGAATTTTAACCATCGGCGCACATTAATCCACTAAGGGAAGCAGTTGATATGCCAGTAGGTGGTGGTTTGTCAGTTTACTTACAAGACTCCTATTACACTTGTTTTACCCGCATATTCGTGGCCAATTAACGCAAACCTAACCTCACATATGATATCTTCAAACACACCCCTCTACACAAACTATATACAGTGTATCTTCAAACACACCCCTCTACACAAATTATTAAATTGTTATTGACCAGGTCAGGTAAAAATTCGGTGAAAAATGGCAAATGTGGTCCGAGTCTACATACATGGCTAATTCACAAATGTAAATTGCTGGATCTAACAATCAGATTCAAAGTAAATTTGTTCCATGATTTCATCAAAAGTACATCCTTTTATTAAAACTGACTTCACACATAAAACTATTCAAACAGTACACATTGAACATCATGCATAGGAACGTTTAAATGACTAGTGCTTTCAGCCATTACATTACAATCTCTGCTAACAATTCTCAAACTGTTCTATTAATGTACAACATCAAATTAACTATACTGAAGAAACTGTATATATTTTCACTGGAGGCAATATTCATAAGATTAATTACAACAGTCAAAAGCACGTAGTCTTGGACTAGTAAGGATCAGCTCCATAAAAAAACACCTGCATAATATTTCACATACAATTATAAGTGAATATAACAATTCTAATCTCTGTCCACTCATGCAACCATATAGTAACCACAAAAGAAACGGTTCCCATACAACTTAATGTAACTTCCTTATTTTTTTTAGTAAATGCCATGTACTTTGGTACATGTTTGCTTCACTTGATGCATGATTACTGTGAAAAGTTCCAGGTGAATATCTAATGTACTTTGCACACATGCTACAAAATTTGGCCTCAGTGCTGCAAAGTCTGTCACCAATAGACTTCTAATTTTGGGGCTATTTTAAGGACAACATTTTACCAAGGAAGGACACAGTCAATAGATGATTTAAAAAAAAATCTCATAAAATCTGTTCAGTCACTGCATAAATTCCAGTGTATCTGCAGCACCAAGACCAACATCTTCAACCAACATTTTCACAGAGATCATACATCATGTGAAGAAAATTGTTACAAAAGAACATGTCATTTGAAATAGAAATAAGTAAGTTATAATAAGTTTTATGGGTACCATTTCTTTTGTCCTGTACATCTGCATTGACATTGATAATGGGAAGAACCTTTAGTTGTGTAATCCTGGTGCCAACCCGTAACTTATTTTACACTAAACCGATGACATGCAAGCTTATTTTCTACAACTCTTGTAAAATACATCATAGATTATTAACCAGACACATTTTACTAAACGCAAGACTGCTTCTCAGATGAACCACAGTGGTTTGCCTAAACAGCAAAATGACACGTAAAATCCAAGTTATAATGTGTATATATATATATATACATATATATATATATATGTATATACTGGTATATATCCTCAATTCTGCAAGAGCAACCGGGAAAAGCAAAATAAAGCATGTAGAGAATACATAGGGCACAACACATGATGTGTGCTATCAGTAGTAATTAAATACACATTAGTGTAGAGACAATAACAAGATAATAAAGTATGACAATATTGTTTAGAGACACAATAAATGTACATATGAAAACTGTCTTACTGAAATTACTACACAGACCAGTGGCCAAGGCCTCGGTCTTAATTAATGATAATTGATTACTGTGTCTAAATTATTAATAGGCACTTTAAAAACACATGTACAGGCATGATAAAGATAACAGAGTGAAGACAAGTTTATGATTTGTTTGGATAGATAACTTTTATACTGACAACATTAATGTTGAAACATTAAACGTACAAAGTCCGATTATAATGTAAACTCATGTCAAATAGCATACGTTACACTTATTTTACCATCTAGACCACCACCATGTGTTTTAATGAGACATTTTTAAATATGTATTTAATGTTTAAATTGAATGTTTCGGGGTGGATACCATTTTTACAATGCGTGTTAAACAGCGTGGTCAATACTCGTACCAGAGTAGACATCAGCCTGTTCAGTCTACCATATTCTGTGTAAACCTGGCTGCCTTGACACTTGGCCCTCTGTGGTCACTTCATAGGGAGGATAACTCAATGGTGGTCATACCAACCCCATTAATTGTGTACTTGCATAGTGACCATTTCATTAACAGAGTTTATAAGGAAAAAAACATTATAAAACAGAATTCATCATTAATTTTTAAGAGCATTTTCAAAACGTGTTTCACTAAGACATGTTTGATAATAAGTTCTATAATAAGGTTTAGCACTCTAGATATACTGTTCTTTTTTAAATATGCTGATTTTGTTTGTGGATTTAGTGAAAGATGAAATGGATAAAATAATATTATTTATATTACCCAGGGCATATTAAATAAATATGTTACATACCTGTGCTTTTTTCACAATTAACTTACCTCATTGTGTTGTGTTATTATAACATGAACTAAAAATGTCATATTGTTATGTAAACAGTTATTATAAACTAAGAAAACTGTCCATTACCAAGTCTATTTCACACGAAAATGTGTCGCACATTTAATGCCGCATTTAATATACGTCACACTCATAATGCTCCATGTAATATATTATAAAAAATCCATTAGTAATGAAAAATAAATATTGCCTACCCTACCTATTAAACAACATGTAGAACAATGCTATGAACAAAATTAAAACAGTCAGCAATAAATTAACATGGATCTGCAGTGTTTCAAAGATCAAAAATGTCTGAATATCACACGTAATGCTAGAATCGCTTCAAGGTAGAACATTCCTTCAGAGAAATAAATAATTCTAAAATGACCTGTCTTTAAGGGAATGTACATTTGTTATTGGCTAACTGAATGACTGTTTATTGTGACACTGAATTGATTAGTATTGATAATAAATCAACTGGTTAAAAATTATATACTAAGAAACGTGTTACTATTGTGATCTTATATAATTTTGAAAAAAGCCAGACAGAAAAAAAATCTTCAGTTTTGAAGGTGAAGTATAACACGATTATAATTTATTGGTGCGTTAAATTAATGTTTTATGCCATTTCTGATGGTAAACAGAGTTAACAGACCAATATAAAAGATCAAAACATGTATAACATGTCAAATTTAGATGTACTTTGAGAAACCATTAGAGCATTAAAAAAGTTTTTCCTTGGGACTGTTCAAAGTGCTTTACACTTCACCCCCTGGCAGACCTGTTCATTCTATTGTCGTCTCAACTTCTATAGAAAGTATTCAGCTATGCTTCAATTACTGTGCGAAGATTATTCATTCAGATATCCACCTGTCTGTAGCCAGGCACTCATACAGCTGAGTGAACTGTGGCAACGTGGGATGAACGAAAATTGCCAAAGCTTCGAAACGGCAGCAAGAGGATTCGAACCCGGGTTCTCTCGATTGAGAGCCCAGCATTCTAACCTCTACGCTACCGTGTCCCACAAGTTACACAAAAACTACGTATCAGTTAACCAATGAAAATCATTGTACTTCCCCTTAATAAACCAATGACCTCTCAAGACACAAACATTATAATGGTAGTATAATTGAGCTGTACCGAGAGCAGACATAAAACAGATGAGGAATACTGTAAATGCAATCATGCTGGACGCTACACAAGACATTGAGATCTAAATGAGATATTTCCCCGAGGCAGCCTGCTAGGATGACTTTTTCGTGAATGGCAGCTTGGCGTAGAAATCATAGTTGACGCTAGGTGAGCACTGTTCCTTGTGCTTGAGCCACGCCTCAAGGCAAGTGAGAGTGAGCGACTGATGTGTGCTGTATAACTTGTTTGCGAAGAGTTCACGGCGAGCTACAACAACAGTAAAATCAGATTCAGATATTTTTTATTTGCACCACAGACATCACAACACATAATACACCTGAACAGTGATAAATCATATTCACAACAAACTAGACAGACACAATCAATGAAACATGCTGCAGTGTAAAGTAAAATACCAGTTGATGTATGGAACAGGAGACTCCTATTAAGACCAAATTTGGTCACTATCGTCGGGGCCAACCAGTTTTGATTTTCTATGTTTCTTTTAAATCTTACTGTTTAAATTAATTTAACAAGCTCTTTCTGTAATAATACTTTTTGCATAATTAATCCAGAATATAAATTCTCATAACTTCATAAAAATTTTCAAACCTCATTTAAATTTTAGCATATTATTCTGACTGGTGAGAATAACTACAAGATTAACACATTTAAATACAATTTACATTACAATATTTATAAATGAAAATCTTCTGGGTGCAGACAATACCTATAAGGATGGGCAGATCTTCGACGCCAAACACACATGACCCATGTCGCCACATGCCGTGACACTTGTCTCGGCCCCCCCACAGAGCAAACACTGCCAGCCACGGTTTGCTGTCCGGCCGACCTGAAAGAGTTTCACATCAATTCACTGATGCATGACAATCACTGAAGCATGAAGATGGCACAACAGCTACACATGATGCATAATGATGTGCTTAGTTGACTGAGGTGGAGGGTTGTAAAACAAGTATAATTGTACGTCACAGGTGCATGCACGTACTGTTAAGAAGCTAAGAGGTCGCGTAGGAACAACATTCACATTATAAGGTTCGTAGCCTGCAAATGATGCAGTACTTTTTTTCTAGAATCTAGGCCCACCTCAATTTTACCGTTATTAACACGCAAAGTGTATATATAGTAACCATGCACAATGCGTGCACATTGTATATTTATCTATGGAGCATGTAAGTTATTAAACATGTGCATAATTAAAGACATTTAATCATGTTTTTATGCTTGAATTTTAATATTTAACTTGTGTTGAGAGCGATCTAGACCCTTTTAATCACAAGATGGTGTTAAACGGAAAGTAAACACTAAAATTCGACCATCAAGAAAGGTGATCAAATGTGTTGTAATGCACAACATGTTTAATAACTTACATGTTCCATAGACAAATATGCATTGTGCATGGTTATTATACACATTGTATGGTGAACTAAAGTAAAAATTCATATTATATGTTTTATAAATATGAATTTGATGAATTTGTCATTATACAGGTGTGATATTTTAACTGATTAAAATTTTACAAACTGAATGAAAATATCTAATCTGTATCAATCATACAATTGAAGAAACTGCATATTTGAACTTGGTATATGTGTACTTTTTCTGAACCATACGCAACATTTTATATTTCAATCTCAAAAGAATTTGGATTTTTGCATGGCTAAATTGCAGTTAGTATGTAAAACTAGAACAGACACTCACAAGTATGAGTTCGTTTTTATAATTTTTCAGTCTAGTTGCATTCACAGTATACGTAGGTCGTAATGAAAGGCACATTAACTAACAGTTAATCTAATCTGTTTTATTAATACAATAAATTTTTACAGTCGTTTATTCTGTTGCATATTGTTGCCATTAGTGTACTGGACAGTCAGCAGTGCTAGCTGTGTTTGCTCTATTCAGATTATTATAGTTCTTGCTAAATATGCTGTGTTGTTACCTGTGAACATGAAAAAATTGTGTCTAAGTGTGCACTGTAGTTCAGTTATTTCCTTTCGGTCAGAATATTTTAATTTTGCAGAATTACTTTTTAACACAACAAAAGTTGGCAAACATTATTTTGCTTCTTAGAATTATTGCCATCATTAAGACATATTTGTTAGAAACATCATCCTGGATATTATACACGCACACACGCACGCATCCACACACATAAATTCAGGTGGGTGTTATATGTCCTACAGGACAAGTGCCTTCTAGGAGTTAGTGTAGAGCCTTGTACACAATATCCTATCCAGGTGCAGTGTCTCCCCTTAATAATGTTAGCTATGAACTGTTAATTCTAGTATGAATAGGTGGCTGTAGATTTAGGCAAGTAAGCTTACTCCACAGCAGGAGGAGAAGCATAGTAATGATAGCATTGACTATGGAGATTACCACATACCAATGTTTGTCTAACTAGGTTTGAGCATTAGCATTCACAAACCGGCAACGACGAAGGCATACAAACATACATACAAGAAAACATATCATAAGGCATGCTAAGTGAATGGGGGTGCCACTGTGTCAGAAGTTTCAAGACTAACACCATCTGGAGCACGATTGAAGAGAAGCAAAGACAGACTCACCATGGTAACTACTAAACTACACACAGAAGGTAGCTAAGAAACTGCTCTTTAACTCACCTGAGTAAGCGCCAGGTGTGTTGAGATGAGGGTTAATGTAGGTGTGGTGAAGGGTTGACCAGTAATGCTCGTCTGGACTAAAGGTAGTCTTTGACCACTCAAGCAGATCCTTCGCCTTCTGGTCAGTAAGTACAAATTCGACAAAACCCCGACTAAATACCCCATATGCACTGCCACGCACAATCTCTATGTCGTGTGGGGGCGGGAGTTTCTTGCGTCCTGTATTTACCATTCCTTTGTCTTCATTTTCAATCCACTCAAAGTTGATGCGTTTCTTTATCATCCTATGGTACAGTGCCTCGATATCATTGTAACCATTGTACAATTTGAGAATACGAACAAGCTCCAGGTTAGTCCGAAGAGGAAACGCCTGACCAGCAACGTTTATAAGATAGTGCCACCTAGTGTGTTTTTTCACCTGGTCCCGCATGCAGTTGATGTCGGCCTGGAGACGCGAGAACCCAGCGTATACTACCCGCTCGAGCTTCGATGCGACAAAGATGTTATCAAAGCACCCAGCAATGGCCCGGACAGCTTTCTGCATGAGAGGTTGCGCCTTGGCATCAACATGGATACAGTATGAATTCTGAGGGTGGTAGATGGCCCGGAGTAATCGCTCCACCTGCTCCAGGTCGGTGTGAATCAACAAGTTGAATGCGATGCTGAAGTTGGCCTCCTCGTCAGATGCTGGCTTACTACGATATCCCATGATGCTCTTGAACTTATCGCAGTTGCTGGTGAGATTGATATAATACATGTCTGGCGGAACAGAGTAGCTGTGTTGCTTCATGAATGCACATGCCTCACTGTAGATGGTGCTGTCTTTGCCAGACAACATCGCTTTGCATGTAAGTCTCGAGCAATTCGCACATGTGTTGTCTCTAACAAGCGGTGGGATGCCGAGGGTATCTCCAGAGACACACATTGGTGATGTCTGGTCGTTGATGGACAGTTGTGCCTGTACTTCAAGAAGATCTTCCGATCGTGGATGCAACTCGATGACATGTGTGGGTTTCTCCTGCATGGCTTGTTTCAGCAGCAGGTAACAGCTGAAGGTGAACACTATCAGCAACAGCTTGACCACCTTAAGCAATGTCGGCCTGACCATGGTGGACTTGCTTGACTAGTGATATGCGGAAATCTGAAACAACCAGACATGGTTGTTATCAAGCTGCCTGCAACAGTGACTGTTATGTGTTTTTTACACATAATTTAAAATATAGTAGAATAACTCTCATAATCAGTTACCGTATTCGACTTATTAAACAGACATGCCCTAATTAGCATACACCCCCTTTTTTAATCAGCAAGATTCATAATTACTGTAATTTGACTAATGTGGAACAACTGAAGTGTCACCAACATTCTGGTGTTAACCAGTTGGCACCACTTTTCAATTGTTCTACACTAGTTATCAAATGACACCACTAGTGTTCAACAGTTACTTTATTGTCTAGAAAAAATTTTGGTATACGCTTATCAGACCAAATTCTTTGACATTTTTCCATAGCCCAAGTTTTTTCAAGCATTCTGTGTGCTTATTAGGTCGAATACAGTAACATATATTTGAAAGGCAGTTGATTTTAAAAATAGAATTAACACACAATTATATTTGCACCATTGTCTAGGGATGGGGTCGTAAGTATAGATCATTCGTACTCAAAATAAGTTTTCTTTCGACTGCACTGAACTATCTAGCTCCTGTGCCTAATAAAACCAGTCCTGCCACATGCAGTCACTGAACCATAAGTGGCTAGCTCGTAGCTCAACACCAATGAGTAGTCCAGGTATCTTACGATTACTAAATGAACAAATAAATATATTAGAATACTAGTACAGTCTGTACCGGGATAGTACTTAATAAGATTATTAATATTTAAGAATAATCATATAACAATATTATAATAAATAAATACACATAAAAATTATAAATGATTTATAATATAAGGCTCAATATAATAATAAATAAATACACATAAATAATAATAAATGACTTATAATATAATGCTCAAATAAAGCTTAAAGCTTGAGATCACTTGTTCATGCACTGATATTCACCAGGCATTTTGGTGCCAGTAGCCCTAGGTAAAAAAGGTATGTTTTTATATTTATTATAGCATTGTAAATTGCCCAAATTTCAAAATGGCAGCAAGAAGATGCCAACCCGTTCTAACCACTATGCCACAAAGTACAGGTTTTATTTATACTCAAAATAAGTTTTCCACTGACTGCACCGAACTATATTGCGTGTGCCAAATAAAACCAGTCTAGCCACACACAGTCACTCAACTATAAATGTCTTCTACCCCAATAACAAGTCCAGGTGTGTGTGGCTGCTATGCCAGGAATTTCTTAAACATGTAAACTGGGAGCAAACTGTAAAAACTATCAATTATTGGACTATTTCCAACTTACAGCCCAACACTGCCAATAGAAACAACACTGTAATGGTAAAAGGCTTAGTTCAACAATGACTTGACTTCTCTGGGAAGCATTCAACTATGCAGCAATTACTGCGCAAATAGTATCTGTTCATATATCCACATCATATATCCATGTCACTAACTTGAGAACACTTGTGTGTCCATGAACACAATAAACACTTACATCCACCAGACCAAGTGTTTAGTTTTGAGATTTTGTTTTGGTTCATCTACTGCCTGATTTAGATGGTAGCATGCTGATGTCTACTCTGCTGGACGCCCGCTTGTTTGTGCCAACTGCTCTACCACTTATTCAATGAGAATTTATTTTCGCTGACCCGATCACCGTCTACCTGGGTGCACCACAATCATCCCCAGATTCATGGAATCTTGTTGACAAGATCATGTGACTTTAATGTCATATTACACGTTTCTGATTTGAGATCACCGTCTACCTTGGTGCACCACAATCATCCCCAGATTCATGGAATCTTGTTGACAAGATCATGTGACTTTAATGTCATATTACACGTTTCTGATTTGAGATCACCGTCTACCTGGGTGCACCACAATCATCCCCAGATTCATGGAATCTTGTTGACAAGATCATGTGACTGTAATGTCATATTAAACGTTTCTGATTTGAGACTATCATACGTATGCTGTCAACTCTTATTGTTCAGTGTTTACCAGTACTTATTTCAGAATTTATGAAATTTGATTGTCTTGTGACCAACAGAGGCATTCTTTACAGAAGAGTTGGATGATCAACGCAGCTAAGATTAACCAAATTTGTCTGAAAGAAAAAAATACAAAGACAAATTTGGTTAATCTTATCTGCGCTGATCATTCAACTCTTTCGTAAGGAATGCCTCTGTCGCAAATATATAATGGTATGTATGTACGTATGTATGTATGTATGTATGTATGTATGTATGTATGTATGTATGTATGTATGTATATGCTGTTCAGACAGATAACTAGCCAAACTGTGCCACTGGAAGTGTTCACAGACAGTTGGTTGTTGTGACATGCTAACATATTGTGTCAATTTTATCATACCACAGGAAATACTATTACTATGTATTTATATATAAACAGTGCTACTACAGGAGTTTTATGCAGTTGGGAATAGCAATTCCCAGTATCGAAATAGCTACTTTCACAATCAGACTACACACTCCAAGAATCAAAATTGTGCAACTTCTAGAATCGGAAAAGCAACTTTCACAATCAGAATAACAACTTCCAGAATCGGAATAACAACTTCCACAATCAGAATACCAACTCCCAGAATCGAAATAGCAACTCCAAGAATTTAAATAGCAACTATTACAAACAGAATAGCAACTTTCACAATCAGAACAGCAATTTCCAGAAACAGAATGAAATAGCAACTACCAAACCTGAGACAGCAACTTCCACAGTTGAAATAGCTACACCCAGCATCAGTCTGTTCGGTGTTGACCCCTAAAAAGATAACCATACGACAAACACTCAAAAGAAAAGATAACCATACGACAAACACTCAACAAAAAAGATAACATTACGACAAACACTCAACAAAAAAGATAACTATCGACAAACATTCAACAAAAAAGATAACTATACGACAAACATTCAACAAAAAAGATAACTATCGACAAACACTCAACAAAAAAGATAACCATGCGACAAACACTCACACAACAGAAGAGATAACCATACGACAAACACTCAACAAAAAAGATAACCATACAACAAACACTCAACAAAAAAGATAACTATCGACAAACACTCAACAAAAAAGATAACCATGCGACAAACACTCACACAACAGAAGAGATAACCATACGACAAACACTCAACAAAAACGATAACCATACAACAAACACTCAACAAAAAAGATAACCATACGGCAAACACTCAACAAAAAACAACCATATGACAAACACTCAACAAAAAACATAACCATACAACAAACACTCAACAGAAGAGATAATCATACGACAAACACTCAACAAAAAAGATAACCATACAAGTTCTTACAGGTCTTCTTCTGGCTATTAGGCTGTACTGCCTCTTATGTCAGCTCTCACATTTGTCGTCAGTTCAGATTGAGCGCATGCGTCTGACGGTTTCCAGGATAGGGGTGGAGCAGTGTAATCTAGTTTGATTGGATGATTTTGCCACAACTTGTCTATTTTCCTCTCAAAGGATTGTACCGATGGAGCCCCTACCACAGACTGTGGTGTACGACAAACACTCAACAAAAAAGATAACCATACGACAAACACTCAACAGAAAAGACCATTTATGGCAGTGGTTCTCAACCCATTTACTAATGTGGGCCACATGTGTGGCTCTGAATATGTCATGTGGGTTGCTATAAAGTTTACTTGGTGAATTGTGCTCATTAACACATAAAAATACAAGTTTAGAACAACACTGGCAGTTCTTGGACGTCATGGCAATTTTGTCTGGCACTGAATTGGCTTAAGGCATCTCACTGGAAGTTGATTTCTTAGAACTGCAAGGTGCTTACTGGTCGCCCAATAAACATGTCAGCCACCAGAAAACAAAGATTTGACCAGAATCTCCCACCACGACTGACTTATGACCTATGTTGATCATCATCCATGAGACTCTGTCAACCAAAATAAGAACATCTACCTGTTAAGCCCACCATACACATACCATACACATACCATACCAACTTTTAGACACCAACAGTTTGTCTGCTGATATCTACCGACCGGCAGCCGACTGATTTTTCAGTTGCCAACTGTTGGTGGAGAACATACACATAATAACTACATTTGAGTTGCCAACTGAAAAAGTAGTCGTGACACATGACATCCTGTACAATGTGACACCCCTTTGAGGGTAATTACATGATGTGTGAATCATAGTGTTGGTCTAATCCCATTTCAACTTCATGTTGAGTTAGTGAGAGTGTATTAAGATGTTTGGACCCACAAGTGGTTTCATAGTGCCTTATATGTAGTCACTGCACCTAAGGCCTAGATATACCGGGTAGGTACTGGCAACACTGACCATAATCAGACGCCTAACACTTTATCATAACTATGGTACAGTGTAAAATAACTTTGTCTATGTACAACACTTGTGATATTAATGATATATCAAATACTTCTTAGATTGTCACAGTAATACGTGTTTACTGCAACCAGACACATAATAATAATAATGTCATAAACTTATCATTACAGTATACAGTGTGCCTTGCAGCTTTGCAATGGTTGCAGCTTTCCTGAAACATCATACCCAGTGTGTCTTTGTAGAAGGGATCTTCTCTGATTACGTCAATGTCAAGTCAGGCATACCCCAGGGTACTGTCCAAGCCCCTGTGTTGTTTGTAACACATATAAATGACTTCCCCTGCATGTAACATCCAGCACCAAATGGTTTGTAGATCTTTAATGTTTAAGTGCAATATTAAGTGCAACATAACGAGAAATGCCCGAAGTTTGAGTTCAAATACATTATCTAGATCCTACTCACTTAGCAGCCATACCCTAGAAGAGGTTGATAAAGGGAAGTATCTTAGGGTGATGGTCACTGACAAACTGACAAAAATATTGAAAGAACGAGGTTATGTCACTCTCGTTCGACCTATTCTAGAACATGGTTGCATGGTTTTGGACCCACATTTAAAAAGTGACATTAAAAGGATTAAAGCACTCAAAACAATTCAATGAAGAGCTGCCTGTTTCATTAAAGGCAACTCCGACTATCAGAGTAGCACCACACACATGATCGAAGAACTAGGCTGGTCAGACCTCGAGGAGAGGAGGAGGAACTTATGATTAACATTAATGTATAAAATCATCCATGGACAAATTGCTGTTCTGGCCAAAACACCTCAGTACCTGCTCACAGACACACATGCTCAAATCACCCTTACAAGTACAAACACATAACACATAAGAACCAATACAGAAACTCATTCCCCCCCCACACAATGGAGGTACAATTTGTTGAGACTCAGGATGCCTTCAAATACCAAGACCTGTTGGGTCGTGCCCAATACTCATAGAATAGAGACCAACCATTAGTGTGATACCCAGTTGAGGTTTGCCAATTAGTTAACAGAAACACCAAGTAACCAAGTTGCTGCATGGTGAATAGTCAAGTCTTTTTACAATTAACTAACTTTCAATATAGATGAACAACACATTTCAAATAGCTACTGTACTACTCTGTCATGAAGACCAGCGTGAGATTAAACTAAATCCTCGTCAACATTTCATATAAAATATTCACCCCCAGGTGAGAATCTCATAATAGAATACTCACCCCTCTGTGAAATTTAGTATGCAGACAAAAGCTCCCCTCCCTGGACGTAAGCAGGCTGTGTGACTGTGTGACACCACATTTAAAACATAAATTTCTAATCATTTTGAATGATTAGTTACTAAACCAGTAACGTGGAAATGACTGGTAGAGTGTAGCACCTGCGTTGAACTGAGTCAACTGACTGCTCTCATGCAGTTTTGAATACTCTTCAGTCCTTTGGCCCCGCCCACTTATGGACACAAATACAATGCTCAGCGTAGTATGTACAAAGACTGAGCATGGCTTGACACTGACAAATCATGAATAGTTGAACAGTCACACGGTATGGTAAAAGTTACCATAGCAACAGTGCTCATTAATGCAACAAATACAACCATACAAACATTTAAATATTCACCTCCCTAAATCCTCACCATCAGGTAAATATTCATAT
Organism: Lamellibrachia satsuma; assembly: GCA_033239005.1. NCBI lineage: Eukaryota > Metazoa > Annelida > Polychaeta > Sabellida > Siboglinidae > Lamellibrachia > Lamellibrachia satsuma. The sequence continues at coordinate 3,313,557 of BSQZ01000020.1, read as the reverse complement.
GAAATACTCACCCCCAGATTAGAATCTCATAATAGAATATTCACCCACTCTGAAGTTTAATATGCAAACAAAAGCCCCCCTCCCTGGATGTAAGTAGGCTGTGTGACTATGTGCTCAACTGTGCTCTTTCTGGAGAATTGATCCACACCAGGTGCACCGTGGCATTTTACCAACAATAAACTCTTCCTCATTCCACTGACTGTATCGACTAGATCTTATCTCGTTCACAAGGAGTTGTTTCATAGCTGCAATATATACAATGGTTGCCTTTGTAAAATTGTGTAATATAGTATAAAAGATATTCAATATTTATTTACAAATAATGATCAAATTATATTTTAAAGGGAAACAAGTCATGGTTTTTGGGCTATGCATCTATAAGAGTTATTAAAACATAATCATTTGTAACTACAATTACACATAAAGAACAATACATGGAAAGAAAGAACAGAAAGAGTGGCTCGACAATACTGTAACTGTACGTGACCCTCACCCCTGTACAGCAGGGAACAAGGAGGAAGAGCACATACACCTCATATGTAACTGTACGTGACCCTCACCCCTGTACAGCAGGGAACAAGGAGGAAGAGACTGTACGTGACCCTCACCCCTGTACAGCAGGGAACAAGGAGGAAGAGCACATACACCTCATATGTAACTGTACCTGACCCTCACCCCTGTACAGCAGGGAACAAGGAGGAAGAGACTGTACATGACCCTCACCCCTGTACAGCAGGGAACAAGGAGGAAGATCGCATACACCTCATATGTAACTGTACGTGACCCTCACCCCTGTACAGCAGGGAACAAGGAGGAAGATCGCATACACCTCATATGTAACTGTATGTGACCCTCACCCCTGTACAGCAGGGAACAAGGAGGAAGAGCCCATACACCTCATATGTAACTGTATGTGACCCTCACCCCTGTTTAGCAGGGAACAAGGAGGAAGAGCACATACACCTCATATGTAACTGTATGTGACCCTCACCCCTGTACAGCAGGGAACAAGGAGGAAGATCGCATACACCTCATATGTAACTGTACGTGACCCTCACCCCTGTACAGCAGGGAACAAGGAGGAAGATCGCATACACCTCATATGTAACTGTACGTGACCCTCACCCCTGTACAGCAGGGAACAAGGAGGAAGATCGCATACACCTCATATGTAACTGTACGTGACCCTCACCCCTGTACAGCAGGGAACAAGGAGGAAGAGCCCATACACCTCATATGTAACTGTACGTGACCCTCACCCCTGTACAGCAGGGAACAAGGAGGAAGAGACTGTTCGTGACCCTCACCCCTGTACAGCAGGGAACAAGGAGGAAGAGCACATACACCTCATATTTCGTGCAGAACAAATTGTCAAGCAAGCAAAATAAAATGTACTGAATGTAATAAAAAAACTGCAAATACGATTACTGGCCTAATATGAAATGAACTTTAATGTTCACAATTACCAAGATATGCAAAGCGACAATGTTATGCCAATTAATTGCACATTTATTAAATTAACTTGGGGCATATAATATTTGAAAAAGACACATAGTTATGCCTATGATGTGCCCGAAGGGCACATGTATGTCTTTTTCCGATGCCTGATTGAGTCAAATGACTTCTGTCACACAGTCTTGAATACTTGAGTCATTTGGAAGGCCCTGACCATGCAAAGGCACAAATGAGAGTATGCAATCGTAGGATTTTATGCAAGCAACAGCGCAAGCGAAGCAAGGTAGGGTCTGTAGTGTTATCACTAACTGCCAGCAAGGCATTGCTGTACTTGGAACACTGTTGTAAAGCACCACGACTTCCTGTTGTTGTTTACGATGACCATATATGGAGGTCGAATAAATACGGGTCTAAACGCCATGTTGGTATTTCTGGTTCTTCTATAAAAGTGTTATCATACGACACACACACACACACACGCAACATTACAGGGTCAACAGGGTAATCATGGTAATTTATGCTAATTTAGTCATAGACAAAGAAACCTGAATTCCTAAGTGCTCATGTGACACCGCCAAACTAATCAGAGCTCAGTGCTCAGTGGGGGTGAAGCAGTTTGAAATTATGCAGCTTCACTTCATATGATGTTGCATGCAGATTGGACTTGCTTTATTGGTTAAAAATTTTTTTTACCCACCCTCCTCCCCACCTTCTTCAAGTTTAAGGTTACCTTATGTTTTTAGCAGTGTCGTGCTTAGTAAATATTGTACAGTGGAAGAAGATATAAATTTTTTTATTGTACAGTGGAAGAAAATAATTATTTTTGTATTGTACAGTGGAAAAAAAGTCGCCACCTTCCCTATGACGTTTTCCCAGTGGACTTTGGGTTTTTCGTTTGGCTTTCTTTGCCCGTTTACGTAGGGTTTTGGTGCGGAGTGGAAGCTGACTTTCCTTCCATCCTTAATTTTAGCATTGTTTATTGACATTATGGCCGCATAATGTGATGTGATGGGTTAATATTTTACTGTGATGTGCAGGTGGTGATGCCATAAATTGTCTTGTGTTATAGGAATAATACTACATGTACTTTTAACAAGATTTAACAACATTGTCATCCCAGGGTTTTTGCTAAGAGCTGGGACTTGGGTAATTTACCCGGCTATGGCGGTTTGTGTACCCAGCTATCATAGAGGAAGGCCGATGACTGATCCGCTTTTGTGTTAAACATTGCAGCGTAGACATCCCAGACAGGTTAACGATAGTTTATGATCATGACATGTGGCAAAACAGTGCCAGTCAACGAATGTAATTTTGCGGTAATAAACGGCAGTTTAAAATCATTCACACATACATTTTATGCGTGGCCAAAGTATATTTACTCACCACAATTTGTAGCGGTACTTGTGGTTCATAGTTAGTAGACTGATCGGCAACCACGCCGTAACGGCGCTAGTTCAGCAAAACAAGTTGTCTAAGCGACAGCTGTCCGTAGGGCATTTATTTTAAAGCAAATTTACAAAAAAGGTAACGCTTGTTAAAGCATATTCCAAAATGTCAGTCGCTGAACTTGGCCAACATTATATTTAAATAGGAGCAGTGTTACGGAACTGATTAGCGTATGCTGCTGGCGCATTGCAAACCCCTACTAGTGACCTAGTCTGGTACTATACTGCCATAAAAATTTAAATGGCAAAAGGGATCAAGTGACGATGAGGTGTTTTTGAGATATCGGATGAAACACAGTATTGCTTTGCTCTCTTGTGCAAATACAGCTGTACAAAGCTAGGAGTCGAGTGGCTGCTTGCTAAGTATGACTTGGCAGCTTGGAGGGAAGAGGTGCCACAGACCATCTTGGAGGGAAGAGGTGCCACAGACCATCTTGGAGGGAAGAGGTGCCACAGACCATCTTGGAGTGAAGAGGTGCCACAGACCATCTTGGATGGCAGTGGCTCTGCAACTGAGTGGTGTTTGATCAAGCTGCAGAATCCATCCACCAAGTACCACTACCATCTCTTGAGTGGGGTGGCAGAGGTGGCCCTTGCCCTCCCTGTCTCCAATGTCTGGCCAGAGCGAGCAAACTCAAGTGGCAGAACAGGTTGCGCTCCAAACTGAAGAACGATCTTCTGACTAGCCTGCTTTACATTTCGTTGAATGGTCCTGAGATGTCTTCGCCAACATTCAGGCCATTCATGCAACATGTTGTGCAAGCATGGCTGGCAGAGAAAAGGAGGAAGCTTCCGAATGAAAGCCAGTCACCCAATCAGCCACTGACACTTGGGAACTTGTGAGCCAGGCAGCAACTGAACCATGACTGAACTTACATCGGAGCCAGCCATGAACAACTATTTGAGAGCGCTCAATTTTCCATCAGATGACTCAGATTAAAGTGAAGAGGAAGTGTTGTGATGTTGAGAGAGGACACAATTGACTCAGATTAAAGTGAAGAGGACGTGTTGTGATGTTGAGAGTGGACACAGTTGACTCAGACACAAGTAAAGAGGAAGTGTTGTGATGTTGTGAGTGGACACAGTTGACTTAGACACAAGTGAAGAGGAAGTGTTGTGATGTTGAGAGTGGACACTGTTGACTCAGACTCAGACAAGTGAAGAGGATGGGTTGTGATGTTGAGAGTGGACACTGTTGACTCAGACACAAGTGAAGAGGATGGGTTGTGATGTTGAGAGTGGACACTGTTGACTCAGACTCAAGTGAAGAGGATGGGTTGTGATGTTGAGAGTGGACACTGTTGACTCAGTAACAAGTGAAGAGGATGGGTTGTAATGTTGAGAGTGGACACTGTTGACTCAGACACAAGTGAAGAGGATGGGTTGTGAAGTTGAGAGTGGACACTGTTGACTCAGACACAAGTGAAGAGGATGGGTTGTGATGTTGAGAGTGGACACTGTTGACTCAGACACAAGTGAAGATGATGGGTTGTAATGTTGAGAGTGGACACTGTTGACTCAGACACAAGTGAAGAGGATGGGTTGTGATGTTGAGAGTGGACACTGTTGACTCAGACACAAGTGAAAAGGACGTGTTGTGATGTTGAGAGTGGACACAGTTGACTCAGACACAAGTGAAGAGGATGGTTTGTGATGTTGAGAGTGGACACTGTTGACTCAGACACAAGTGAAGAAGATGGGTTGTGATGTTGAGAGTGGACATTGTAGACTCAGACACAAGTGAAGAGGAAGTGTTGCGATGTTGAGAGTGGACACTGTTGACTCAGACTCAGACACAAGTGAAGAGGACGGGTTGTGATGTTGAGAGTGGACACTGTTGACTCAGACACAAGTGAAAAGGATGGGTTGTGATGTTGAGAGTGGACACTGTTGACTCAGACACAAGTGAAGAGGATGGGTTGTGATGTTGAGAGTGGACACAGTTGACTCAGACACAAGTAAAGAGGACAGGTTGTGATGTTGAGAGTGGACACTGTTGACTCAGACACAAGTGAAGAGGATGGGTTGTGATGTTGAGAGTGGACACTGTTGACTCAGACACAAGTGAAGAGGATGGGTTGTGATGTTGAGAGTGGACACTGTTGACTCAGACACAAGTGAAGAGGATGGGTTGTGATGTTGAGAGTGGACACTGTTGACTCAGACACAAGTGAAAAGGACGTGTTGCGATGTTGAGAGAGGACACAGTTGACTCAGACTCAGACACAAGTGAAGAGGATGGTTTGTGATGTTGAGAGTGGACACTGTTGACTCAGACACAAGTGAAGAGGACAGGTTGTGATGTTGAGAGAGGACACAGTTAACTCATATTCAAGCAGCTGCAGTTCCATCAATAAAATTGAACATAATCTTTAAGTGCCATTATGTTATTTATTTTTACTTAATAACTGCTGAAAACATGATTGCGTAAACCAGACCTGTAATACAGTGGAACCCTGAAAAGAGATATATAAAAAAAACATTAATTATTACATATCAATGGTTTAGTCAACTGTCACATAAATTAATTACAATAATTTGTTTACGTAACTTGATGTTACATCCGAAAATGCAAGTACAATTACATTATATATATATATATATATATATATATATATATATATATATAATATATATATATATATATATATATATATAGTTGTATCCAGTGATCTGTGATATGTAGTGACTTGACCACAGGCTGAGCATGATAAGTGGTCCTTGCTTTGGGATTCATGGTCTCTGCTATCACAACACTTAAGGAAAACCCTGCATCCCAAACAACAAGTTCCAGATAGCAAGTAGACAAGGAAGCCATTGGCTTATCGAGAGTCCAACAGTTTTATCATCTATGTGCAGCCCGCCCTTATTAGATATCTGTCAATTCTATTTTTAAACATATTCACACTACTAGCATTAACACAATCATTTGTTCCATTCATTTCACTGCGTTACTATGTCGAAATGTGGGCCCTGGGAGCATTGTGTCCAGGTGGCTTTGTATGAGGCTCAGCCACAGGCTTAGACTGTTAATGCAGTCCACATTTCATTGTCTTAATCATAATAGTATGCCATTAGGCATACCTTTAATAAATGTCGTTAATTTGGACTTTTCATATCTTTACATCTTGCTTGTGATGTTGATTGCATAAATACAATGTTCAGCGTATTGTGTACAATAACTGAGCAAGAACACAGCTTTATATTGACAAGTCACGAATAGTTGAACAGTCACACATTATGATAATATATAGGATTATGGTACTTTGTTAGACAAATATAGCAACAGTGCTCATTGATGCAACAAATACAACCACTCCTAGTCCCGAAGATATTGATATAAATACTGAACCAGCTCCGTGTAGGAATGACAGAGGTCAAATGACAAAGTAGGTGAGCTGCACAGTGTTGGTGTCCATGGACTTCTATAATCATATTATGATAAGGACTTTTTAGTAGAATTTATACTCTCCTTTTCCATTCAATTTCTGTAAAATAATTCAACACAACACAACAAATGATCACTAAATAGTTTTAAAATTTAAAACAAACAATATGAAGAATATACTAGATCATAAATTTTTTTTGTAAATTTGTTTTTCTGAGACGAGACTAACAAAAAAAATCAATTTTGAGGAAGTATTGAACTGGTGCAATTGTAAAGTATTTGATATTGTGTAACTGGATCACATAGTATGCGCTCATGTGTGTAAACTGAATGCTCACATGGATACAAATTGTGCTGTATCATCATGGTATGGTTGTAAATTGAATATATGACAATGCTATGAAAGCGCTCACATTACAAGAACTCCACGCATTCATGTAGCAGCCAGCAGATTTTTTTTAATAACTTTGGGCATAGTTTGAAAAACTGTGGTAGGTCTACGTTTTTCACCTCAGTGATTAATCTTTATTGACTGTCATGCACACTATCAGTAAAATATTTTGCCCTGGATGCCAACCTGTATGTATTAAAATAAATGACCAGGATTACTCAATGAAGGTATAAATACTACAGGGTTCAGCCTTCACTTGACTTTCCCATAGGTGGCCATGTTAAAGTTTGGCATACTCATAAGCATACTTGGGGACGAGTACATTTTCATGAATATGAGTACAAGAACATTAATGATTCATGAGTACAAGTACGAGTACACTGCTAAAAGCTGAGTACGTGTACAGGTACGAGTACATTCTCTTGAGTACGAGTACATATTTTATAAATATTAAATAACGTATTTTCAACTAAAAATGCTGCATGTCTCATAGCTTCACTAATCCTACACGGAGTTCATTGTTATGAAGCACTTCAGTCATTGTTAGCAACTGCAATCAAGGTTCAGTTAGGAGTCCTCCAAATCTGGAGTCCTCAGATGTTACCTACATAGTCTCAGTACTCTGGACCACAAGTCTGGACAGTGGATATGGTCTAATCAATTAATTAAATAAGGACCCTCTTAAATTAATCACTGTCACAAATTTTGTAGCATTGTTTCTCGTAGGAATATATTTCCAATAGTTGTAACGTACTTTGTACAGTAGGGAAGTTCTCCATAGACCCATACAATATATATTATGGTTTACTGCAATATATATATTATTTATACTTGAAGACAAATGAATGCCTAGCCCTACAAACAAATGGGAACCCCAAACATGCGGTCACCTTTTACAAACCTCTCCATTTTACGAACATACAGACATGGTATGACTCATAAAATCAGTTTTTGATTGGAGTCCCTTCTTAATACCAGTGACTAAACATTACCACCCCCCAAACATTTACATCATTTGAAGGGGTAGAGATGAGAAGATTTGTCCAAACTACAAAAAATGGAATGTGTGGCAATTTGAATAAACTTTGTTTGTCTTTGTTTTGAATAAAGACCACATGAGAACTTTCAGCAGCTCAGTTTGTCTTCTTTTGGTGCACAATGTTTGGTGCAGTGTCGCAATTTGCAATCTGTTTATATTAGAAGTTTACAATTTATATTTTCTGATCTTAGACTACTGGATGTTGAGGGTTAGCACAAGCCAAAACAACAGGTTAAAAATCCCCTTTGTACTTTTTAGCCAGACTGCTGGCACCAGATTATACTAGTGTAACAAGAGATTTAACAACTAATTTAACAAGATTGCTATCCAAGGCAAGGCCCAAATGGCACGTGGACAAGGAAGCCATTGGCTTAACAAGAGTCCAACATCTTTAATCTATGTGTAATCTGCCCTCCGGAGATATGTGTCAACCTTGTTTTTAAACATATTCACACTGCTAACAGTTACACAATCTGTAGATACTTTGTTCCATTCATTGATTGTCCTCTGTGAGAAAGAGTACTTCCTGATATCCAATCTACACTGATCCTTTACTAATATTACCTCATGTCCTCTAGTTCTATTATCTGTCTTGAGTGAGAAAACATTTTTTCTATCAATATTTTCATACCCATTCAATACCTTAAAAACAATTTGATCTCCTCTTAACCCTCTTGTCTCTAGGGTTGCTAAACCACATTCTTTCAGTCGTTCTTTATAACTAAGTTATCTCGGTTCTGGAATCATTTTAGTTGCTCTCCTCTGTATTCTTTCAAGCGTTTTATAAATGTTGTATAGGAGACAGTCTACAATACGAGTACATGACCCATAAGTTATATGAGTACGAGTACTTCAAAAATGTACTTGAGTACACGAGTACCAAGTATTTCTACTATAGGTCTGATTATAAGAAAACGTGAACATCAAAAATTCTAAAACTTTTTACCTACCACTGTCATCATCCCATCAACATGCTGATCGAGTTTATTCTAAATTAGACATTTCTAGCTCTTACAAAATGCTTGTGTGTTACACCCATCAATGTTTAACAACATTGGTATGAATTACGGCACACACGTCTAGTGGCCAAAAAATCCCAAATATCCTTCCACCTATTAAAACCATCTAAAAAGCCACCAATTGTCTCAACAGCTTCCACCAACAAACCTGGCAATGTCCCGGCTCAAATGCACTTATGTCAGATCATGGGCCACTCTCCTAAATTGTCTAACACTGTGAGAGTTCATTTTGAAGTTGCCCCGCCTTATTGTTTGCTTGTTTCTTTACCTAAAATAGCATTATTATATACCACTGGCTTTGTCTCGACGAGTTCTTTCAGGAAATATATAACCTTTTCTATATTCGTATGCCAATGAACGGTCCACATCCATTTAATCCTTTAAAATAGTATCTGATGGTTGTTACACTAGGTACCAAGGTGTGGTGACTGTTATTACACCATGTACCAAGCTTTAATTTCGCACAGCTAAAGATGAATTATGACCACTTTATTCAGAGGCATCAAAAGAAGGATGTTCTAAAGCTACTGCAGGAAAAACAAGATGTGTCAAGATGTCAGCGAAATGAGTTGAATAATGGCTACAAACAGATTATGTTCGTGACATGGGAGGTACCTGCTGAATAATGGAAATTGGGAGATAAGGAGATGTTTTACAAGGAATATATTCCTAGGAAAAGTATTTGACACAAAGAACTCACAAAGAATCAGTACGCCGTTATAGAAGAGGTCATAGCAACCTTAATAAGGACATTATGTAATGTGCAAATTAACTTTGTAAAAAAACATTTTGTAAAGCAACATTAAAAAACACAGTTGCACTGCATCCACATGTAGAACACTATGCGATGAATGTTCAGAACGAAAATACTTTAACTGTTTATTAGTACATTGGAATGATATTCTCATTGTAAAGGTCAAGAGGATACGTAGTAACAGCACCGACTAGAAAACATCAGGAAGTTGTACAATATGATGGCGAAAGGACTCTGCCACTATACAATGGATAGTTCATGTTATAAGTGATGTTGCCATGATGCCAACAACAATACATATCAAGGAAATTATGATAGATGGGTGAAGACTTTTTAATTAAACGTCAAACATATTGGAAGTCACAATCCCAGACATGCACTTGTGGGTGTGGTCGATGACGTGGGTGTGGGCGCAAAGAAATTAATCACACGTAGTCAAAACGTGTAACATAGCGTGCAGTAGAAATACATATTGCTGTCCTGTATGGTAAGCATCAGTTCGACATATATAGATTGCATATATACTTTGCTTTAAAGATAGTTGTTACGCCTGGTACCAAGCTACGATGTTTATTGTTACGCACAGGTACCAAGCTTTAATGTTGTATAGCTAAAAGTGATGTGTCCAAATCATTATCCCTGGACTATATTATCTACAAAACATCCCTCAAAGTGCTCTATGAGAAAGGGTTATTTTAAAATTATGTTCTAATTCAATCACCAGTTTGTATATGCAACAGTACTGTGCATGCATGAGCAGTTTCAAATCACATTCCCGGAACAGGGTCTCATTTTAAGAATTTATAGATGGTGCCTACACTGTTTTTTTAGTATAACAATTAACCTGAAGAAGAACATAACTGTTGAATATCACGTTTATAATTCAATTCCAGCATTTACTTATATGTTTTAGGGTGTTAAAACAAAATTGGTACCTTGTTACCAGGTGTAACAGTAGAGGGTAACATTTCTGACTTGTGCTGCCTGCTACTTAGTGAGTTTTCGGATTTAAACAAAGAAACTTCAGAATTTAAATGCTTAGATTAAAGTTTAACAGAAATCGGAGAACATGAAAAAAGTGGCCTCTCCCAATCCAACTGTCAGACAATTTTGGAGAATGGCCCTCATAGGAATTTTTCAAACTTCCTATATCCAAACTTACCACGCCCTATATTCGTATGTAACACACCATGAATGGCCTGTACAAGTACAATGCAGTCATGGCAAACCTGCAAGTTCAGCCTTGTTGTGGTAATTGATTCAATTGTCAGTGGGCAGTTCAACAGAGCTGCATACTTGGAATGCCTTTGGCCTTGGCCATTTAACTGTTCAACAATAACAACACACTGGCTATTTCAACAGATAAATACGAACAGATAGCATGTAACTTCTATTTCACCAGAAGGTGAAGTATTGCCCTTTGTTTTGAGTAACTGTGTGTAGTCACTGTAGTGCTTCTGCTGAAATGCCATTTAGTTAATGAGAATTTTGGAAGTATGCAAAGTTGCAAACTAACTTGTGACCAATCATCATCCATTTTTTTCTGTGAAATTGAACAAACGACCTAAGAAATTACATGGCTGAATATGTCCAGTTACGTGGCTGAAAATATAATTATGTCTGAACGAATAGCATGTGGGGAGTCTCATCTAGCTAACTCTCGCCTGACTTCATGAACTAGGCAAGAATAGATGGAATCTGGCCATGCATGCATGGTTTGACCGTCACATTCAGACGGCCTCCTCATATGGGATTAAAACCCATGACTGATGGCTTGTCTTGATACTTCAACAGCCAGAATAGCCAAAACAAATATCCCCGCTGATCAGTATGCGCACTAAATTCCTCACTGTTCCCCAGCAAAAAAATGTACTCTATATAAAATTGCTTCAAAGTTGTTATCTATCTACACATGCTGGTAACATCATCATGCATAATTCCAGGGAGAGAGTACACCCATCATATGATGCAATCCTCCTTGACTTTAACAAAGTCTCCCACAAACACTTTGTATTTAAACAAACCTACGGAATCACTGGTAATACACACTGTAAATGTAATGGATTAGATCCTTTCTACCATAAACAGAAGGTCTCAGTGGTTGGAAGTGGGAATGCGTATGTATTCTGTGATACATATTTACATATCATCTGCATACTGGCGCTAAGAAGCAGACAAATGTGGTCCAAATAATATATTCTAAGTTTAATGTCTAATACTAGGCAACATTGTCCAAAATCAGAGTGCACACTACATCAAGTGATTTTATGGTTTTCATCACAAAACATCATAATTTTATATTTAGGCTTGGTTATTGTCAAGTAACTTTACCGATATATGTATAATAATGATTGTATGTATGAAATACAGTATTATTGCATTTTAATAATGTTCCAATTAGCCCAAACGAGGCTCTTAAAGATGGTGGGACATAGGATATTGGCCCCAAAACAGGTGGGCGGTGTGAATTGAGACCCCTGTCACAACTCCTCTATAATAGCATTGTAGGCTTCAATGGCGTGGGCATGGCTGGCTATGCCTATGCCGGCTATGCCTAGGGCGGCGAAAATGAGGTGGGCTCGGACCTCGGTATCTAGTAGACTAAAGTCAAGAGACTATACCTACACCACGTGTATACAAACGACCCAAACTACTACGTTAGCCCAAGTGTGGGCTGTTTGGAATAAAATACTTGAGATTCAATTTGAGATTCACCATGCCCCCATGGTCACCGTTCCCGTCGCTAGACCGACAGCACGCCCACGTCTGACTATGTCACGATGTCCTAATTGCGTCCATGAATCATGATCACTCCCGATCTGGGAGTAGGCAAGATAAATTCATGATGGTTATATTTACCACGATTCTTGTCTCGCAGAATGTTGTCGTCAAGGACTCATTCAGAATATGCCCACTTGGTTCCACTTCGTCGGTACGACAAAAAGTGGTCCGACTGACACCGTCATTTTTCACGCAAGCCTGGTTCCCGGACTTACCGCTAGTGGGCCAAGCACTGACGTCATCGATCTAACACCGCACGTGATGCCGTCCGGCGATCGTTCATTCAATTAGATTGCAAAATTTGGTTGCCCGTGACCATTATATGAGTTATATGACGTTTGATGAGCTTTTATCAATCACACATAATGACTAATCATTGGACTATCGATATGTTAATGATTTTATTTACAATTGTTCAATTGGCATCTGTGTGTTTTGCTTTGAATAATTTTTTTTCAAATGTTGTTAAAAAAACAACATTGATAACATTTAATATATCACAAGGGCGGGTTACCTAATACCTTTAGCAAAAAACAATCTATAATCTAGTATTTTATAGAATATGCCATGGGATTTTTGCGCAGACAATTGTGTAGAATTCAGAAAATATTCTATATAATTTGTATAGGGCCTATAGAGTATTCTATCGAACTTTCATAGAATATTCTACGGGATTTTGCGGATTAGTTGTGTTGTATTGTTTTCTATGCAATATTCTACATTGCTATGTGCAATTCTATGAAATCCTATGAAAATCTATATTGAAAATTTAAGTAGATATACTATAGAATGTATAGTCTTCCATAGAAAATTCTACTATATTCTGTAGACTTATATAATTATATTTCTATAGATTTCCATAGTTATCTATATGTATCTATATATTTATATGGATTTCTATAAAGTTACATTAATTTACTATAGAATTGTGATATATTTTTGTTAAGGGAACCAAGCTTATAATCACTCATTAGTTTGTCATTTTACCATGTATAGCAACAGGTTATTCACGGGCAAATTTATATCTCAAAGCCAAAGGTGGCCTACGCCTCTGGTTCAAGTCGTCTCTGACGTACAGTGAACTCACTGACATGTTAGATTGAATTGCTGTACGTCAGATGAAATAATCATTTTGTTTTTAGGTATATATTGATAAAACAATAAATGCTTTATAATAGTATAATATTATACGATAAATAATTATGTAATGCCCAATCAATCAATATAGTATACAAGCATAAGCTCTACTTTTGAGTTGGTAAGATGATTAATATATTTCATAAAAAGAACTACAATTGTAATGCATTTCTATATATCGCCTGTGCTCTTCTAACTACAATACACGTTCTATATTCCCTATTCAATCTCGGCCAACCATTTTCAATTAATACTGCTCGAACGCTGACACTTTTTCTGGGTATTATATTTGCCCACCCAGGTAATTAAGGCATATCTCTTGCTCACATTTACTGATCTGACAAAGCAGTGTGTGAATATCTGGCTATAAATAACGAAGGTGCGTGCGTGCGTGCGTGCGTACGTGCGTGCGTGCGAGCGTGCGTGTGATACATGGTGCAAGGTGTAGGCATTTGTTTGCGCGGAGCGGCGTCGAAAGGCTAATAATCTCAGTGATTTTTATAATCACAAGGTTTCTGTATTTGTACAGGTACTGGCAAATAATGTCCTTCGGATAATTTGTTAATGTCTTAGTTGTTGAATGAGACCAGTCTGGAATGTGTCTAACGAATTACACGAACTACTGCTTGGTGGAAAGAATTTCACTGTTTAACAGTAGATGACAAGAAAATATTTCTAAATGTGCTTGAAGAAAAAAACTGATTATCATATTTACGCGAACATATGTAGTGTCGTGTTTGATGTATCGGTCTAGTAAGTTTAGTGGGATATATATCAGATTGCGTTCCATTTTTGCATAATGTGCAGTCTTTTGACTTTCCTCCTTTCATGGAGGGTTTCCCAACCAAGGTCTTTAAGAAGTTTAGTAATTTAACTCTGCTTGCAAAAATGTTTGCTTGGTTGATATGCATGCAACACCGAGGTCTCAGGTCAACACATTCGCACATTAATGTAAACACCTTTATGTGACACTTCTCAATGAAAAAGTTTTGCGTAGTATTACCTGTTAATTTTATGCGAGAGTATCAACCACGACACAACAATACCCACCAGTATCCTGGTCCCGACTCTTTGAAGGTGCGTGCGTGCGTGCGTGCGTGCATGCGTGCGTGCGTGCGTGCATCATTTACCCAAGTAGGCATCGCATTACACATTATTTCCTGCTGCATTCAGTAACTCATATTCCATTCACAATTGTTTGTTATGTAAGAATTTATGGGAATACATGTCCCCATTACCATGCTGACGCTACAGGTCACAATGAAAACAGTGACACATTTAAGCCAAAGAGGGGCATGGACGAATCCCCCCACACTGTTTTGCTTTTTGGAGATTTTGGGATCTTATGGATTCCAAACAACCTTTAACATTTAAGGTTCCATTTCCACAAACTGGGGTGACTGGGCTATTTTTATAGATTGCTCAGGACAATTTGTACCCTCAGTGATAAAATAATGGACCAAGAGGTCACCACTAGCTAACCGACTGTCCCTAGATGATCACCACTGTGATAGCAACATTTATTCATGGTAAAGTATTCAGATTTGACGACTTGCATTGGGTCCGGTGCCTGCGAGCGTGTGTTCAATAAGAATGTCTAATGTAAAATGCCCTAATTTTGTCAGGGTCCTAATATTGTTTGAGTGTAGGGGATGCGCGAAGATGAAGGAACTAAAGGAGGAGTTGGAAGAGCTGAGGCTGCTCGTTGTGGCAATGGTGGGAAGGGAACAGGGGAGTTGTGCCAGTAGTTCCGGTGGGGGAACAGTAGACGATAAAGTGGGGAAAGACACAAGAGATGCTAGGGAGAGCTCACCTCAGCCTGGGAGAAAGCTGAGAGGAGGGAAGGTGACAGGTCATAGGGAGACAGGACGTAAGGAGACGGGAAGGAAAGGAACGGGAGGGAAGACAACCGGAGTGAAGGAGAGGGGAGTAGGAGAGACAGGAGGGAAGGAGAAGGGAGTGGGGGAGACGGGAGGGAAGACAACCGGAGTGAAGGAGAGGGGAGTAGGGGAAACAGGAGGGAAGGAGAAGGGAGTGGGGGAGACGGAAGGGAAAACAACCGGAGTGAAGGAGAGGGGAGTGGGAGAGACAAGAGCAAAGGAGTGGGAAGTGGGGGAGACAGGAGGGAAGGGGTCAGGACAGAATGTGATGGAGGGGATCGAAAGGAAGAGTTATTCTGCAGCAGTGATAGAGGGGGTGAGGAAGAAAGCGAGGGTGTTTGTGGGGGATTCGATAGTTAGGAAGACCGACAGAGTCTTAAACAAGGGAGATGATGTGGTGGTCTGCTTGCCTGGAGCCAAAATAGAGGCGATAACTGAGAGGGTAAAAAACATCGTAGGCTCGGGTAAGGGTTGATCTGTTTTAGTACACGTAGGGACAAATAACGTAGAGAGGGAGGGTACAGCTGCCATAGTTAGGAAATATGGGCAGTTGGTCAGAACACTAAAACAGACGCGGGTTGAGCAGGTAATACTGTCAGGGATTTTACCTGTAATGGGTAGGAGGGGTCACAAATATCGAAATTGTTGGGGGATGGCAATTAACATGTTAGTCCAGAGGCTGTGTAGGGAAGAGGAAGTTGGATTTGTGGATTTATGGGGAAGTTTTGTTGGGAGGGCTGATATGTACATGAAGGATGGGCTTCATTTAAGTGGAAAGGGGGCGGCAGTATTCGCGGACAAACTTTCAGCAGCAGTAGATAGCGACTTGGGTACAATGACAAATATTTTTGGAAGTAAACATTCTTTAAACTAGAAGTGCAGGGGGGTTACCTAGAGGTGTCTCAAGCAGAACAAGAGTCCACTAGCACAGATAAACCAATATCAAATCATCCGAAAAACATCTCTGAAAATGGTTATAGATGCGTATGTTTAAATGCAAGGAGCATAGTAAATAAGAAAAACGAATTAAACATTATGGTAGAAGATATTGACCCTCACATAATTGGTATAACTGAATTATGGGCCAACATAGATATAACAGATGCTGAATTAGGACTGACAGGATACGTAATGTTTAGGAAAGATCGAATAGGAAGAAGGGTCGGGGGAGTTATTTTATATGTTAAAGAATCTATTCAGGCTTATGAAATAAAACTAGAAAGGGAAGCAGATTGTGATGAAGCTGTTTGATGCAAAATTGTTTCAGGAAATTCAAAATTAACTATTGGATTAGTTTACCGAAGTCCAAACATAAACGAAGAGGACAACACAAAAATAAAAAACGCTATAAAGGAAGTTAGTAAAGGGGAATGTATCATAATGGGAGATTTTAACCATGGACACATACAATGGAATTCTCTAGAGAGCACAGGGATTGAGGATCAACAATTTCTATGTTTATTCCAGGATAGCTTTCTTACTCAGCACGTACTAGAACCAACCAGGGGAGAAAATGTATTAGATATAGTTTTGTCATCACAAAAAGAATTAGTGGACAATGTAAAAATATTTGAACCATTGGGTAATAGTGACCATAATCAAATACATTTTGACATCAATGTAAAATCAGAAAGTAAAAATAAGAAAACGTACAAGAGAAACTTCCACAAAGGTAACTACAAAGATATGAGAAAATACTTAGCAAAGCTAGATTGGAATAACATGCTGATGAATAAGACCGCAATTGAATGTTGGAATATTCTAAAATATGAAATTGAGAGTATCATCGATAAATGTGTTCCCTTCCAAAAACAAGAAAAACGGTGTAGAAAGAAACACTTGTCAAAAGAGGCAATTAGAAAAATAATGCTAAAACAAACTATGTGGAGGGTTTATAGGCGTACCAGAAAGGGAAGAAGACTATGCAAAATACAAAGAGGCACTTAAAGCAGCTACAACTGAAATCAGACAATCTAAAAGAAGCTATGAGCAAAAACTGGCATGTAACAGTAAAAAATGACAGCAAGAGTTTTTATGCATATGTCAGGAGTAAACAAAACGTACAAGACAAGGTTGGACCTCTAGAAGACAGTGCTGGAAATATAATATCACAGGGGTTTTTAATGGCGGAAGACCTAAATGGTTACTTCAGTTCAGTGTTTACCAAAGAAGATATTAGTTCATTACCAGTTGCTGGTGCTAAATTTCAGGGGGCTAAATCTGACTATTTAGGACCGTTAGTTGTAACTCCAGAATTGGTAGCTAAGAAAATAAAGGCAATGAAGGATAACAAATCACCGGGAGTGGATGGGATTCCTCCAAAATTACTAATGGAAACAGTAGATCAAATCAGTATACCACTTGCAAGAGTATTCAACTTGTCATTAAAAGAGGGAATTGTTCCGTTTGAATGGAAAGAAGCAAACATCATACCATTATTTAAAAAGGGTTCGAAAAATAAGTCAGAGAATTACAGACCAGTGAGTTTAACGTCAGTGATCTGTAAATTATTAGAAAGGTTAATTAAAGACCATATGGTGGACTTCCTCGTTAAGCATAAATTATTAAATTCATCTCAACATGGATTCCTTAAAGCGAGGTCATGCTTAACAAATATGTTGTTTTTTGGAAGAAATCACTAAGTGGATAGACGTGGGATCGCCAGTAGATATTATCTACTTAGATTTTCAGAAAGCTTTTTGACAAAGTGCCACATCAAAGATTACTACTTAAATTAAAAGCCCATGGTATCGGGGATAGCATAACTGACTGGATAGAACAATGGCTGACTGACAGAAGACAACGAGTTGTAGTAGATGGAGAAGTTTCAAATTGGAAATCGGTTTTGAGTGGGGTACCTCAAGGATCAGTATTAGGACCTATATTATTCTTAATTTATATCAATGACTTGGACGACAGTATAACAAGTAATGTACTGAAATTTGCGGATGACACAAAACTGTTTAGAAAGGTTAATACTGATGGTGATAAACAACATTTACAAAACGATGTAGACAGATTAGTGAAATGGTCTGAGAAATGGCAGATGCTGTTCAATTTTGGGAAATGTAAATGCCTACATACAGGACATGGGAACTTGAATGTAAACTATAAAATGGGAGATACTGTTCTGGGTACTACTGTAAAAGAAAAGGACTTAGGAGTTACACTAAGCGCTGATATGAAAGTTTCAGAGCAGTGTGGTATTGCAGCTTCAAAGGGTAATCAAATTCTTGGATTGATTAGAAGAAACATAACATACAAGGGAAAAAGTTAATTATACCTCTTTATAAAGCAATAGTTAGACCTCATTTAGAATACTGTATACAAGCATGGAGACCATATCGTAAGAAGGATATAGATACGCTTGAACGCATACAAAGGAGAGCAACTAAAATGATTCCAGAAGTTAGAGACCTTAGTTATGAAGAACGCCTGAAAGAATGTGGTTTAATAACTCTAGAGACAAGGAGGTTAAGAGGAGATCAGATTGAAGTTTTTAAGATATTGAATGGGTATGAAAATATTGATAGAAATATGTTTTTCTCACTCAAGAAGGATAGCAGAACTAGAGGACATGAGATAAAATTAGTAAAGGATCAATGTAGATTGGACATCAGGAAGCACTCTTTCTCACAGAGGACAATAAATGAATGGAACAAATTGTCTACAGATTGTGTAACTGCTAGCAGCGTGAATATGTTTAAAAACAAGGTTGACACATATCTCAGGAGGGCGGGTTATAAGTAGATAAACATTGTTGGACTCTCGATAAGCCAATGGCTTCCTTGTCCACTTGCCATCTGGGCCTTTGGCTTGGATGGCAAATCTTGTTAAATCTTGTATCGTAAAAAGGACATAGACAAGCTAGAAAGAATACAACGAAGAGCAACTAAAATGATTCCAGAATTGAGAGACCATAGTTATGAAAGCCGCGTATTACAATGTGGTTTGACAACACTAGAGACCAGGAGACTAAGAGGAGACCAAATAGCAGTGTTTAAAATAGTGAATGGTTATGAGGATGTTGACAGGAATATGTTCTTCAAACTTAAAGAAGGCAGTAGAACCAGAGGATACAAAGCTGCATTAGTTAAGGAGCAGTGTAGGTTGGACATGAGAAAGTACTCTTTTTCAAAGAGGGTGATAACTGAATGGAACAAACTGCCAAATGATTGTGTTAATGCTAGTAGTGTGAACATGTTTAAAAATAGAATTGATAGATATCTGACAAAGGCGGGCTACACATAGATGAGAAAATTGTTGGACTCTCGATAAGCCAATGGTAGGCACTTCAAAGAAAATTTATATATATCATGATGGAACATTGGTAATTGATTTAAATGAAAGGTGAAATGCAAAGGAACCAAAAACTGCTTATTTTATTAATATATCTTTATTAGATCCAAAGAAATTGGAATTTAAATATGGTAAAAATGTGAAAAAAAATTTATCTCGTATACAGGAAAAAACTCTCATTTTTGTGTTTTCTTTCAATCACTGTATGATTAAAATTGCATAACTTTTTTATTTTTGCATATATTAAAAAAATGTCAAGAGTTATAAGCACATTAAGTAGGGCCATAAATAGGCATAATCCAGTCATGTATCATTAAGAGTTAATGCAATTAATAAATCAATATTGGCTAATTAGTGAGTGAAGTCAACTGACCGACACATGTCCATAACTTACATGATCATGAAGATATTTGTATCATTTGTTCAGGGTTTACAAACCCGTTAACCAGGGTCATATAATATACATCACACACTCATTTCATCACTCAATTGATGCAATTAATAAGTCAATAATAAAGCATAAACTCAACAAGCTGACACCTTTTGATAAAAGGCCATAACTTCCATGATTATGAAGACATCTGTATGATTTGTTCAATCACACTACGGAACAGTTTCCAAGCATAGGAAGAGGGTAAAAACATTGATGAAAAGTGGACAAGATGCAAGAATGCAATTACAGACACCTGTGAACAAGTCCTAGGCTGCTGGGAAGCTAGGAGGAAGGACTGGATTACAGACAACACCTGGGAAGCTGTTGAGGCAAGGAGGGAGACTAAAATGAAACTCAACAAGGAAGCAGATGACACAAGGAAAAAAAACTGCAGCAGGAATACCAGGAAAGAAACAAAACAGTTTAAAAGAAGACAAAGAGCGACAAGAAAACACATATCGAAAAACTAGCAAACGAGGCTGAGATCGCAGCTAGGCAAACCAACTCCAGAGAGTTATACAAGATCACCAGACAGCTAGCAGGGAAGAACAAGAGCACTAGTCGCCCCATCAGGGACAAACAGGGAAACCTTCTCATTAAGGAATCTCTACAGTTACAACGCTGGAAAGAATATTTCCAAGATATCTTGAATAGGTCTCCACCAGATTCAATCCCAGACTTTGAGGAAACAAATGAAGACCTTAACATTAATCGTGGTAGGATATCCAAAGAGGAGATCAAGAGAGCCATCAAAAAGCTGAAGCTAGGCAAAGCACCTGGAATTGACAATATACCATCTGATGTCTTAAAAGCTGATACTGGAGCCACCACAGACGTTTTAAACAGTGTGCTAAATGAGATATGGGATAAAGAGGAAATACCAACTGAATGGAAGACAGGTATGCTAGTTACAATCCCCAAGAAAGGCAACCTCAGTGAATGTAAGAACTGGAGAGGGATCATGCTTCTTTCAGTGCCCATCCTGGATAGGATACAAGAAACAGTTGACAAGAAGCTAAGAAAGGAACAAGCTGGCTTAAGAAAGGATAAATCCTGCACAGATCACATTGCTACACTCAGGATTATCGTTGAACAATGCATTGAATGGCAGAGCTCCCTTTACATAAACTTTGTGGACTTCGAAAAAGCATTCAATAGTATAGATAGGACAGTTCTATGGAAGCTCCTGAGGCACTATGGTTTACCCACAAAATTTGTAACCCTAATAAAGAACATGTACGAAGGTTTCACTGGTCTTGTCATCTTTAATGGACAAGTTTCAGAAGGCTTCCAGGTTGGAACTGGAGTATGACAGGGCTGCTTGCTACCTTGACTGCTCTTTCTGATAGCCAAAGACTGGACAATGAAAAGATCCACAGAACACCATCGTACTGGGATCCAGTGGAACTTGTTCTCAAAACTAGAAGACCTGGATTTTGCTCGCCATGCCTTCAGAACCCTACGCCCTGTATGGCTCTCTTCCCAACTATCCATGAACACTAAGATCCACATTTTCAACACCAATGTTAAACCAGTTCTTCTCTATGGCTTTGAAGCGTGGAAAACTACTCAGTCTCTCAACAACAAAGTCCAAGTCTTCATCAACAGTCGCCTCCGATACATCCTTAAGGAATGGTGGCCTAACAAAATATCAAATAAAGAGCTCTGGAAGAAAACCAAACAGGAAGAAATAAGCATTACAATCAAGAGGAGAAAATGGAGCTGGATTGGCCACACACTCAAAAAAGATCCAACAAATACAACCAAACAAGCACTGGACTATAACCCACAAGGAAAGAGAAGACAAGGAAGGTTAATGGTTATGAGTAGGTGAACATTGTTGGACTCTCGATAAGCCAATGGCTTCCTTGTCCAATTGCCATCTGGGCCTTTGGCTGGGATGGCAAATCTTGTTAAATCTTGTTAACGTTCTGCCATTCATTAATGCAAATGTTATGTCGATATCATGCACTATGCAACGCTGGTAGTAATTTTATTTGCATGACGATATTAGGTCCCCACAAAACGTGTTTTTGAAGGATTAATGTCACCCCTTCTGTCAAAGTGCCTGGCTATCTTCGTCATCAAATCTTAGGGGCGTCTTATTTGCGTCAATAGTGTCTTTATTGTACTATTTGTTTTCAGACATCAATGCAGAGAACAAATTAAGCCACCATGAATAGAAAATCATGGGATGAGGCACTATAGCTATAATAATAACATCTGAAGATACTGTCAGAGAAATGCGAGAATACGAGAAAGCAGAAGAAGCAAAGCAGAAGAGGAAGGCAGAAGAGGAAGGCAGAACGATCAAAGAAGAGGTTGTTTAATGAGGTACAGAAAGTGTCCAAAGAAGAGGAGAGAATTAAAAAGTCTGGCATTGTCCTACCAGGATACCAACAAGCTACCAACAAGCCATGTAGCCGACGAAGGAAGTATCCGCAGACCTGTGTTACATGACAGAATATTCTAAACTGAGAGCCATACGGATACCTGTATATTGTGACTGTCTTCCTACCACGACAAGCTATTATATGCATAGAAATGCAGATAACCACGTTGAAGCCAGTGTGATAATTGCTGTGGAAGTTGCTGCTCACGAGGATGACAATTTCCTTGCAAAAGGCATCAACGACTGCATTGCAAGGAGTACGACATATGCCATGTTCTCTGACTTTTATCAGCCCGGCATAAACATCCTCAGAAATATTTAGGTTGTTTCACGAAGAAACGGTGAGCGTTGTCAAACAGGATAATACATGGGCATTTGCAAATCCATGCCATATCATCCATAATGGGAACAACAGTGAAATCATTATACCCAAGAATGGCTAGTGTAACACGTGACCTCCGCCATCTTATCTTGGCTAGAACATTCAGCACATTACGCGGACTAGTGTGCAGGCCTGCTAGTGTTTCCAGTAGCACACGGTCAAGTTGGTGACAGACAAACCATTTCGTTCATCAGAACAAAGAACAGAACAAAAACAATCGGCCCGAATGGATGATGAACTAAGTGATGAGTAGGGTGCAACAAAGGGAGAACGACGCCATGGAGGCGTCACATACGTCACTGCCAAATCAACAGTAAAATTACATCAAACATTGCCCTTGTGCGCTCTGTCCTAAAATATGGATCCATCGTATGGGACCCGTACCATCAGGGCGACATAAATCGACTTGAGCAAATTCAACACCGCGCCGCCCATTTAATATCAGGTGACTATCGTTCAAGGTACGAGGGGTGTGTATCCACCATGGTTACAAACCTTGGACTACACAGCCTACAAAGCCGACGGCGAGATCAGCGACTTAAATTTATGTTCGGAGTAGTTGAGGGTTCTGTGCCGGCCATATATTCCAATACATTTCTTCATTCCCAAAGACCAAGCAAAAGACGAGTACAGCCGAAGCTTTTTACAAACTGTGTGACAATTGAAAGACTGTGTCACTGTTGAAATACATGCGTAGTCACCCTGTCGTAGACCATAGCCAAAATTGGCTCATTACGACGTACTAGAATTAGAATCAGGAAGAGCAGGGTGCAACAAAGGGAGAAAGGATGGACGGCGCAATGGAGGAAGAGCAGGGTGCAACAAAGGGAGAAAGGATGGACGGCGCAATGGAGGAAGAGCAGGGTGCAACAAAGGGAGAGCGGATGGACGGCGCAATGGAGGAAGAGCAGTGTGCAACAAAGGGAGAGCGGATGGACGACGCAATGGAGGAAGAGCAGGGTGCAACAAAGGGAGAGCGGATGGACGACGCAATGGAGGAAGAGCAGGGTGCAACAAAGGGAGAGCGGATGGATGGCGCAATGGAGGAAGAGCAGGGTGCAACAAAGGGAGAGCGGATGGACGGCGCAATGGAGGAAGAGCAGGGTGCAACAAAGGGAGAGCGGATGGACGACGCAATGGAGGAAGAGCAGGGTGCAACAAAGGGAGAGCGGATGGACGACGCAATGGAGGAAAAGCAGGGTGCAACAAAGGGAGAGCGGATGGACGGCGCAATGGAGGAAAAGCAGGGTGCAACAAAGGGAGAGCGGATGGATGGCGCAATGGAGGAAGAGCAGTGTGCAACAAAGGGAGAGCGGATGGACGACGCAATGGAGGAAAAGCAGGGTGCAACAAAGGGAGAGCGGATTGACGGTGAACAGGAGGAAGAGCAGGGTGCAACAAAGGGAGAGCGGATGGATGGCGCAATGGAGGAAAAGCAGTGTACAACACAGGGAGAAAGGATGGACGGCGCAATGGAGGAAGAGCAGGGTGCAACAAAGGGAGAGCGGATGGATGGCGCAATGGAGGAAAAGCAGTGTGCAACACAGGGAGAAAGGATGGACGGCGCAATGGAGGAAGAGCAGGGTGCAACAAAGGGAGAGCGGATGGACGGTGAACAGGAGGAAGAGCAGGAACTGTTATACATGTGTTTTGTGTGTATCCAATCATAAAAGCATTTGCATCTTTTTCCCACATATCATGCGCATTGTGAGGAACCGTTTATTTCATCAATTCATAAACTAACTATACATATAATTGGTTAAAGTTCAGTGCTGATTTGCAATACATAGAAGCTTCCGTGTCACATCATCACATATGAACTGTTTGACTTGCAAATGATTGGTGGTGACTTAAAAATATTGAAAAATATGATATGTTGCAGCCTATATGTGTTATCAGTAAGGTTTGGAATCCCTGTAAATAGTGCAGACGGATATAAGACATGCACTTTGCCGAATTACAGACGGAAATAGGCTACCGGGTTCCTTATTCCGTCACGTGCACCATCTCGCCTTTACGTCGCTCTGTGTGATTTACCCATAGTGTGCTTCGGTTGTTCCCACGACGTCACTCGATCTTTGCAATGAAATCGAACGTTGTTTAGTTGCGCCACCTGCTGATTAAATGCATCTAACCGAAATCGGTGAAGCACAAAACCTGCCGATATTAGGGCACTTTACGTTCCGGCATAGCAACAAAATAATGTATTCTTAACTCGGACGCTGCATAATTTTAAATAACACAAAACGTTGATCAGTACATATTCGATGTATGCTGAGTTAGTACGGTACATGGTTACGTTCAATATATGAAACGTTTTTGTTAGTTCATGTTTTAAGATGCCATACTAGAGCAAGGTATTTCAACACAAGGTATATCTCAACACCGTAAATAAATGTTGTACATAATGCATTCAAATAGCAGTATAAACACCTTGATTGCGTTCTGTTATGTGCATTGTTGTTGTAATTAGCTAGCCAAATTTGTATTATTTATATAACTAATACTAGTAACGGTATTGATATAACGGCGTTGATTTGATTAAAGATGTTTTTTAGTTGATACACTCGTGATGCACTGATGATATTTAAATTATTTTAATAAAACTGTAACACAGCTTAACACAACACAACGCAACATTGTCATTGTGGCACTGTAGACATACGTGGCATATAATAAACGGCCAGGCTAATTCACCTGATTCCCACTAGTCTTAGTCATCCTCACTGCCACCATGGGTCACACAAGTTCCATCGAGAGGCATCGATCCTGAAGTGCACTCGTCTTCTGGTCACGCGCTCTGGCTTTCGAATGCGAGAGAGTATGTCCACGTATTCGTGTGGAATGACATAATCATGTAGGGGCCACCGAGTACCGATTGCTGACGACGATTTGCATGGCTTTTACCTCCACTACTTCTGTAGTCATGCTCATGATTATTCCAGGGTATATGCGTTCGTCATACCTAACAGCAACCCATGCTCCTAACAGATCCTCCGATGGTGACAGCACTGGAACCAGTGTCTCTTCGTTTGCATTGCTGGCGTGCTCTGCTATGATATTAACACTCTCCTCCCGAAGACATCCGCTTTGATACCACAAGCACTACCCGCATCATTCACACTTGCCTGGACCCGCGCCAAGGCTACTAACCCCACCCCGACGTCACCGATGTTTACCCGGGAACCTCTAGCATTCACACCCGCGCCACTAACGTCCCTATTGATATACCCAGCACTTGGGATGTTCTACCATGGACGTAGTTTCGTCGTGAAACAAGAATCGTCTCGGTGTGTAGCACTCGCATTCTTCGCAGACGGGGCAGGCGCAACTCACGTCACGATAGATCACTTCACATGGTTGAGTTGTCACAACCTGGTGCATGCCATTGTGAGCGTTGCAGCGTAGACGGCAGGTCACCGTGTTGCTCGAAGACGGATGCTGGAACGTAGCACAGCAGAATGCCAGGGCAAACCGTTCGAAGTGCGGTGCATACGTCAAACGGCGTTGGCAGATCTTGGCCTTTCGGCAGAATGCAATCTGCGGCACGTTTCAAACATCCTCCAACGCCATTAGGGGCGCCCTTCCCATGGCCAGCTTCCAGGAAGTTCCAGCTACTTGCAGAACATTTCCGACGATGGATGATCCTTGACATTAGTCAGAAGCGCTCATGTTGCAACGGGGTCCTGTCGCAAGCTGTTTGAGATGGTGCAAAAGGATGTTATATTTCCTTTCAGGAATAGCACACCTGTGTGCAAAGTAGCCTGCTGGCGACATTCCAAAGATGATGGATTTGATTTCGCGGGAATAGCCGCAAGTATAATTCTACGAGAAGTCGATGTGTATTGTGCACTCGGTATCCGATTCCACTGTTCGCTTTCGCAGATCTCGAGTTGCTGCATGCTGGTGCCGTATGTTGAAAACATGCTTTGCAAATGTTTTCAAGTCTGAGTTGAATTCGGAAACCAACTGCAGCGCCGTTCCCTGGATCTTCTCTTTATTTACAACCTTCAGTCGCACAGATGTCCCGTCTCTTCCTTGCCTCTCTTCATGACAACTAACTCGTGACCACCACCAACACCGGTTCGTTCACGTTGTAAACGGCAACGGTTGTCTCCCTGTCCTATCATTTGTTGCAGAACACGATACATGCATTCTTCTTTCATATGATTGCACGCTAGTGCACCAGGCATTGACGTCACATCTCAGCTCGAGAGGAGGTGCAAATAGTGCAGTCTATCTGCTTTGAGTTGCACGTTTTCGTGCCGCTTACAGATACACGTGTCCCTGTCGGTGCCACTTGGGTGTATGTATTAATATATTTGAGTTGTACTTTAGTTAGCCTACATAGGAAACACGCGCACGCATGTACGCACGTACACAAAATGCTTGCAACACACACGCACGCACGCACGTACACAAATACGAAACAAATTGCAAGTGTGTGTATTATCTGTCAAACGATGCTGTTGGCGAAGACGAATCTTTAGCAACTCCTTTTCCAGGTAGAGTTTTGACCTGTTCCTTTCCTTCTTCTTCCGTCCACTTCGTCGGCGTGGTTGTGAAGGACCTGCCAGTTGTGGTGGTGGTGTTACTGGTGTAGCGTTCTGTGCCTCAGGTTCTGGAACTTCACCGATAGGTTCGTGATCGGGGGACCTGGGGAAGTCACAAAAACTTCACAAAACCAGAACATGTTATCGATCTGTTTGATTATCATAGGTCCTACACAGTTTTAGTAACTCAGACACTAATCATAAAATAAACGTCCGGTTTGGCGTATATAAACACGTATAATATCCTTATACATAACATATGCGATTTTATAATAAAAAGTTGTGTTCTTGTTTATAGGGAAAATGCTCAACACCGCGCAGTGGTAACGGTGTAGATAGTAACGGTGTAGATAGTAACGGTGTTGATAGTAACGGTGTTGATAGTAACAGTGTTGATAGTAACGGTGTAGATAGTAACGGTGTTGATAGTAACGGTGTTGATAGTAACGGTGTAGATAGTAACGGTGTAGATAGTAACGGTGTAGATAGTAACGGTGTTCATAGTAACGGTGTTCATAGTAACGGTGTTCAGAAATTAATGGTTTCTGAGGTTTACGCGAAACACGGCGCTGTATTATTGCCCATTGTTATATGTGTGTGTGTGTGTGTGTGTGTGTGTGCGTGCGTGCGTGCGTGCGTGAGTGCGTGCGTGCGTGCGTGCGTGCATGCATGTATATGTATGTATATGTATGGATATGTATATATGTATATATGTATATATATATATATATATATATATATATATATATATATATATATATATATATATATATATATATATATATACATACACTGGAATGTACTTGAATCTTCGTCCATATCTGTATGGTAGTCATCGTTACACATCGAGTCCGCAGTGGTAGCACCTTACAAGTCGGTATATATGTATGTATGTGTGTGTGTGTGTGTGTGTGTGTGTGTGTGCGCGCGCGCGCGTGTGTGTGTGCGTGCGTGCGTACGTGCGTGTGTGCGTGTGTGTGGGTCAAGATGCATTATCATGGCCTATCTCACCACATTTTCTATTTTAACCAATAACAGCATCTCATATGCTAAATGTTGGTAACGGTGTTGATATTCAATAAGCATACGGTGAAATAATTACATTTCTTACCTGATTTATTCGCAAACTGCAGAAATCACACGGCAAACGCAGTATTCACCATGGTCCGGCGAGGTCAAGCAAACGGTGGAGCCACATAATGAATGAATAAACATTACTTTGTGAACTATAGAGTGGATACAAACTTGTCGGTAACGGTGTTGAAAATATTTATGGACACATCTAAATGAGGTCATATCTTATTTAAAAATCTTAAAATAGGAAATTTAGCAACAGTGAAATATAGCTTACGCATTACGTTAACGGAAACATATTACTTAAGTTTGGATAATTTGTAAATTAATTTGCTTTCAGATGCATTTTTAATGAGGAACGCCAACTCGAACAGGCTGTTTTCGCCTACAAGGAGTCATTGATGACCCCTTAAAAATAGTTCACGAAATATAATGTTTTGCATGCGCCTATAGTATATAGTACATGTTTACATTCCTATACCTCGGACAGCAATTGATAGTCTAAAAGTATAATGACTCATATGCTATTATTGTTAGGTCTTGGACTATGAGTAAATGTTTTGTTCAGCCCATAATTCTATGGCCTGGGCTGTCCACGTTACAAATGTGCACCATTCGGAATTTTTATTAAAACTGCTTCCTCAATTGATTTAGCCTATCACAAATCCGGTTCATTGGTGTCCAGATATGTGGTGTGTGAATAGTTTATGTAACATGCGCAGTCAATTTAATAAAAAATGCCTATATTTGTTCAAATCATCGAAATAATTGAGTTTAGTCGTTAGATCTGGTAATGATCAAAATAGTGGATATCCAAAATGGTAAATACTGTGTGTGTGTCAATGCAGATCATGGGCGTGACCTCCATCCTTTCGCCGATCACATGACAAAGTTACGAAATTTCACCAAGGAAGAAAATCATGATTTTTCAGGATTTCGATTTTCACTTCAGTTAATGCTTGAACAAGCATTAACTAATTTAATAGTTTGTCTGATGATTTCACACAAAAAAAAACGACGTACAACAGTCGCACAAACGAGCTAGCATGTTGGCAATGTTGCAGGGCCAGTGCCAGTGCCAGTGCCAGTGCCAGTGGATACTAGGTAGGTTTGGTTTTTCGCAAAATTAATTTGAAATGAGACTAGCCAAAAAAATTAATTGATTAAGCACCTTAAGTATGTTAAAACATTTATTTTTCGTAATTTTCTCAGAACATTCACGCGTGTGTGTGTGTGTGTGTGTGTGTGTGTGTCTGTGTGTGTGCGTGCGTGCGTGCGTGTGTGTGCGTGTGTGTGCGGTGTGTGTGTGCGCGGTGCGCGGTGCGCGTCGTGCGCGGCGTGCGTGCGTGTGAAGCGGGCGGTTTAAGCAAGGACCAAATTCTCAGAATGACAATCGCCAGTTAGTAATGCCTAAACTAAAGCCAGTAAAGGGGTGTAGCATTACACTTATATCACCATTTTGGCGAATGGAGTGCATGCTGAGGTCCCAGGTATCGTAAAAAAAAATTTTGCTCCAGGCCAAAGTCACCTCACTTTACAGTACTTTGATTTCAGGGTAGGCGCCTGACAGAAATATTCACCTTGGCGTGCATGGGCGTTGTAATTTCGAACGTCGGGTGACGCAAGCGAGCGCTCCGATTGGTCTAGATTCAAACTTACTGTTCGAAGCAAGACGCGATAGTCTAACTTAAACGTACGCGAGTTAAACTGTCAAACTGGCAGTACTTTTAACACAAGGTTAGGCATTATGTTAACTTTTTAAAACCGCATAGAGATCTTAGTCTCCCGGAGGTCGGTACAAAACTTATCTTGTAGGCACATTGTCAGGCTTCACCGTGCATCCTGTTGGGAATTGCCACATTACCATCTGGGAGAAGGTTTTCTTCATACGACGTGTTGTTCAATAGTATCAAGTTATTATAGTCTGCGAAATGTTCTACGGGTAATTCACACAACACCGCTGCATATACATGTTAATTGTACTGCATGCGTTGCGTAAATTAAACGCAATATTGGAGACATGAGCAATATCTAGACTAATTTATACAACACCTGAATCCTGATATATCGCCCACTTTGTCACAAGTTTGTCTTGATTTCTACTTTGCAACACTGCCAACGGTACTACTTACACAGTATTGTTAAAAAAACACAGATTACAGGGTGCTTAAAATTATATATTTCTGATTTGAATGTAGATAAGAAAATAACTAGTAGGCATCGGGAAAAGCAGTAAATTTAGCTTTTAGGTGAGTCTTTTTAATTCTTTTTGGATTTTAGAACACAATAATATTCGTAAGACTACTAAGTCAAACTTCTTTTTATTCGCATAAATTGTGATTATTAGTAGATCATTTTAGACCAAGAAAACATACCTAGTATAGCTGATTCAAGCAGGGTTGGTAAACTGGCTCAACTAACACTACTCACTAGGCGTGGGGTTAGTTGAGCCACAGACGCAGTGACAGTGTCAGTGTAGCGTTAGTTGAGTCACAACGAGTAAATGCTAAATATTTGTATAATTTATGTAGGCTTTCCACTAAAACTTCATAACAACTCAGCCAAAACATCAACACAATGGGTACAACAAGTCAACACACATTAATTAATAAGTAAGCAAAATTAATATAGGCCCATCGCAAACTGTGTGACTAATTGCTAATGTGTTGCCTTGTAGCTATTCAATGTCCCAATTTGCTCGGATAGATGAATTCCATGATGTATTTTGGAGTAAAACAACACTTGTCTTTGTTCGTTAACCACTGCTCAACTAAATCTCCCTTGGACAATTAAGCTAGCCCCATTTGGACAATTAAGCTTTTTTAATTAAACTTTTATTAATGCGCTATGTTATGTAAAATAATCTTCTTCCCTGTACATGGATAGTTTACACACCAGTAAACATTAATCACAAACACCAAAAATTAGGAAAAACATCAAAAAACGTACTTTTAACTCACATTTTCTGACTGTTGTGACAAAATCACCTATTATATGTCAATTGTGTTCTAATAACATGTTCAATCGCAGGGTTGTACCAAATCACTGTCGCTGCTGTGGTTTCCTGGGAAACGTGGGTGGTTTGACTAGCCCAGTGACTCAACTAACATATAGTCACCTGGGGTAAGGCCTAAGGATATAAGTAGTGTGTTTCCAAATAAGGCACGGCAGGTCCAATTAAAGAGGTGAATGATTCCAAACATATGTAGCTAGGTTGCTTGATACAATTGTCGCAATACTTCACCATCTGGAAAGTGATGACATTTGATGCTGCAAACCATAATTATGATTCTTGTATTTTCAGTGAGTCATCACATCTGCAATGAAATCTGAAGAAGAGCAATATGTTTCCACAGGGAATCAGTTGCACTACTCAGATGCAACACCAGAAGATGCTCGATGCACTCCTGCAGACATCATCCAAAATAGAGTATCTTCAAACAGCCAGTCTCCCATTGGGCCTCCAACCTGTGGACGTGTTGCTTCAGTCAGTCAGGTGAAACAGAGTTCTGATGACTACCAAGTCTGGCAAGGTATACATTATGAAGGTGAAGTAGAAACATCCCTACATCAGGAAAGAATAAGTAATCTACGTAAACACATTCATATCAAAGAGACATATCTATGTAGATTGGGTTGTAATATCTTGCTTATTTGTTGGATTGAGTTTGTTGTTCACAAACGTAAAATTCTTTGTGGTCATCATTATCATACTTTTACAGTTGACATTGTATATCCATAACAACATCATTTTCGATATTTCAATGTATGCACAAAAATTTTGTAAATATAACTGGTTATTATTACATATTTTAATATTCAAAAACATTGTTCTGATCTTCACAAAGGTCTGACAAGTATAGAGTCTGAAGATCACCCGGCAAAAATAAATTCACAAGAAGGTTTCCTGCCGTTTGACCAGATGCGTCACCAAAATAACAGAAGACTAACAGATTACTGTGAGCCGGACATACAAGTGAAATCAGAGAAGATTGAGCCTGATGAATGTAACAGCAACAGTGCAGAGACCAGAAAGTGGGTAGTGTGTGAGGGTGGTTTGTTGAAAGAGGTCTTGAAAGTGGAGCCCACAGATTGGTGTGTAGAAACATCAATAGATTACAGTGAGAACATTGATCAAAAAGAAGAGCCCTGTGGTGAGAGTATGTTAGAAGCTGGTGTAATACACATGATTGTGGAGCCATACATTAGCTCTGCATGCACAAAGCAATTAATGCAATGTAGTCAACATAATGGTGCTGACAAAATGAACACATGTGAGAACCAAGACACTTGTTCAAAACGTGGAAAGTCATTAACATACTCCAGAACCCTTGAGACTGATGAAAAGTGTCACAAAGGTGTCAAGGTACACACTTGTGCCACATGTGGAAAGTCATTCACATCGTCCAGTATACGTAAAATTCATGAAAGAATTCACACTGGTATAAAACCATACACTTGTTCTACATGTGGAAAATCATTTACAGAGGCTAGTTCTCGTAAGGTTCATGAACGAATTCACACAGGTATAAAGCCATATGTTTGTTCTACATGTGGAAAGTCATTTACACAGTCTATTTCTCTTAAGATTCATGAACGAATTCACTCAGGTGTAAAGCCTTACACTTGTTCTACATGTGGAAAATCATTCTCGGACTACAGATCCCATTATACACATGCACTGATTCACACAGGTTTCAAGCCACACAGTTGTGCCACATGTGGGAAGTCATTCACAACTTCCAGTCAGTGTAAGACTCATGAAAAGATTCACACTGGTGTGAAGCCATACACTTGTGCTACATGTGGAAAGTCGTTCGCAAAATCCGGTGACTGTAAGATTCATGAACATATTCACACAGGTGTGAAGCCTTACATTTGTTCTAAGTGTGGAATATCATTCACACACTCTAATTCCTGGCGTAGACATGAAAAGATTCACACAGGTGTGAAGCCATACACTTGTGCCACGTGTGGAAAGTCATTCATAACATCCAGTCAATGTAGGATTCATGGAATGATGCACACA
This sequence comes from Lamellibrachia satsuma, assembly GCA_033239005.1. Taxonomy (NCBI): domain Eukaryota; kingdom Metazoa; phylum Annelida; class Polychaeta; order Sabellida; family Siboglinidae; genus Lamellibrachia; species Lamellibrachia satsuma. The sequence goes on along the minus strand of BSQZ01000020.1, from coordinate 3,280,106 downwards.
GGTTTGAAGCCATACTCTTGTGCCACATGTGGAAAGTCATTCACAACGTCTAGTCAGTGTAACATTCATGAAAACATTCACACAGGTCTGAGGCCATACACTTGTTCTACCTGTGGAAAGTCCTTCACACAGTCTAGTTCCCTTAAATTTCATGAACGAAATCACAAAGGTGTGAAGTCATAAATTTGTTCTATGTGTGGAAAATCATTCACACAGTTTCAGCCCCTTAAGGTTCATGAACAAATTCACACAGGTGTAAAGCCTTACACTTAATTGTGCTACATGCGAAAAATCATTCACAATATCAAGTTCCTTTAAGGCTCATGGAAAGTTTAAGCTTAAATCATTCACAACATCTAATAACTGCAAAATTCAGAGCACAGCTATGTTCACTTAATCTACTTGAGAAATGTTCACCCAGTCTGGTCAACTTAAGTTTCGTGAATGTGCTCATATAGTTGTGAAGCCTTCGAACGTGTGGAAAATTGTTCTCAGACTCGTTGCAGTTATAAACATGAATGAGTTCACACATGTTTGAAGCTGCAAACTTGTGCCACATGTGGATAGTCATTCTGATTCACAACTTCCAGTCAGTGTAAGATTCCTGAAAAGATTCACACGTGTAAAGTTATACACTTGTTCTACGTGTGGAAAATTATTTGCACTGTCTGGTTCCCTTAATTTTCATGAACGAATTCACACAGACCAGTGTGAAGACTCATTTGTTGTATATGTGGAAAATAATTTTAGACGCCAGTTCCCATTATAAACATGAACAGATTCACAAAGATGTGAAGTGCCATATGTGGTAAATCTGCCATGCAGTCTAGTTCCCTTAAGGTTTATGAACTGATTCACACAGATGTGAAACTTTACTTTTGCTCTAAGTGTGGAATATCATTCACACATTCTAGTTCCAGTTAGTGACATGAACATATTCATACAGGTGTAAATCCACACATTTGTTCTACCTGTGGAAAGTCATTCACAACTTCCAGTCAGTGTAAGACTCGTGAAAAGATTCACACTGAGGTGAAGCCATACACTTGTGCTACGTGTGGAAAGTCGTTCGCAAAGTCAGTGCAAGAATCATTAAAATATTCACACAGGTTTTAAGCCGTACAATTGTTCTACATGTGGAAAATCATTCACAACATCCAGTTAATGTAAGATTCATGAACATAATCATACAAATTCACACATATTTGAAGCTATACTTTTGTGCCACATGTGGAAAGGCATTCATTTAACTTACAGCCTGAACTGTAATACGTCCTGTCAATGTAAGGTTCATAAAAAGATTCATGCACGAATTCGCACAGTTATAAAGCTATAAACTTCTAATTTTTGAAAGTTATTCACAATGGCCACTAGCCTTAAGACTCATAAAAATATTTATACACAGTTCTGAAGCTGTCTAGTTCCATTATTTAAGGAGTGTTTAAGTTTTGTGAACGAATTCAGACAGGTAGGACGCTTTGCATTAATTGTTCTGTTCTATCGCAGAAGTTTGTGAATGTATACATCACGTGTGAAGTTGTATAGAAAATTCCGTTTAGAAATGTGTTTATTATTTCGAAGCACCTCAACACTGACCGCCTTATTCCCCGTGCCGTCAGGTACACAAGACAGAGACACAATCCACGCTATCCATTTCTATCTGCAGCCATTCTTTTTAGGTCGTGTGTGTTTATTTTCTGGGTTTGTTACAATGCCTACTGTGGTGTTCTTGTGGGTGGCATTCTAATGCTTTGGCCCAAATATCTCTTCTTATTCTTCTTCATTTCAATATTGTAGACTTGATTGGCTCTGCATTTGCTCTGTTAATGACTTCTTCGTTGATAATGAATTAATTCCATTTGATGTTTAGGACTCTGCGCAAGCATCTGGTATGGATACTTGCTAGTTTCTGTTAGCACATCACAAAGCAAATAATATACTACGATTGTTTGCGACGCATATTTGTATAATTGCATGTGTTTTGACAACAATACAACATTTCGTTTTGTTGGAATGTTATTACTACTTGCGAATATACGCTTTTGTAACTGGTTGCATTGGAATAAAGTGTGTTAACAAACGGATTCGCGTATTTGTTCATTGTTTATGTGCGTGCGTGCGTGCGTGCGTGCGTGTGATTTATATGTATATATGAGGTGGCGCCCTCTTGCACTTGTTCCTCAGTTGAGGACATTTCTAACGCAAACTTGGGTAATTGCCATAATTGTTATGTCCCCCAGTCATACTGGTTTGTCTCCACCCCCCTCCCCGTCCTACCTTATCCTCGTAGTACCCATCTCTAAACGCAAATGGATTCTTATCGTCAGTGCATGCTCAGAGATGCCAAGCATCATACCGCAAAACAAGTGGTAGATCTACCGGTACCGCTTTACTGGATGTGAGGGCGATAAGTCGGGTTGCGATCCTCGCGCCCCGGTCGCTGCATGGGGGAGTGTGAAAGAGGTATCCCCTCCTGGAGGAACTGTTTCAATTTTATGGTATATTTACTTAATTTTGGTGCATTTTTATGTGACGTGTTGGTATTTTTGGATTCGAAATGAGTATATTAACTCTTTACCCGTGAAATTACGGCTTGGCGGTAGATTTCCGCACTAAAGCGATAGACCGTTAGATTATCCTAAATTGAAGAAAAAAGCGTGAGCTCTACCGCCAAAGCGGGAGACTTGGCACCTCTACATGTTTAGTGAATTCACAGCTGTTGTCAGGCTTGCAAACTAGTTTGAGAAACAATCGCCTTATGCTTAAGCTGCAGCCCATACTAGGCCTAAAGATGGCTATTCGCCGAGAAGCCACCATAATGACGCCACCCATCTTGTAATAATAAAGGCCCGGTATATGCAAGATTACCTATTGTCGATCTGCTTGTTCTGTCATGGGTCGATATCTTTTAAAAAGAAGTGCAAGTGTATTTATTGTCTAATCATGGTCTAAGTGCATGTTTAGTTCTTCGATCGGTACGCTGTCATCACCGGCGACAAGTAGCATTCGGCAGATTGGCAAAGGAGCGGGGGGGACTGGATCAAGAGGAGAGGGAAGTCACTTACAAAGAGGTAAAAACCATCGTATATCACAAGGAGAAGACGATATGGCTGAAACAACATCCCAGCTACAACAGTGAGAACAGCTTTTATCAGCTGTCCAGAGAAAACCAGGCGATAATGGTGCGCCTGAGGACTGCATGGACACTGCTAGGTAAAATTGTCCGCCCCACTCTTCGTCTCTGGGACGAAAGTCGAGACCGGCATTTGCTACAGTATGGTTTTGGCAGTTCCGTAGCCAAATGGCTACGGAACTAATAACTTAAGTTTTAAAACCAATACGCACTAACCGTTTCACGTGTATTCTGTGACATACAACCGACAATTGGGCGTCAATAAACTGAAGAAATGTGCTCCAAATAATTACTTATGAGTACTTTTATCGGTGACATAGAAAACATTTCACAATTAGTCGCCATACTGTGCACGTGATGTTGCCTTTGGGTCACATGATCAAACGCGATTTCGTGTAGAATGAGGCCAAAATGGGCCAGCAGCATAGACATAAATAAAACACCCGTTAGCAAGTTAGTAGTTTATAGGGGCATGATTAATGATGTAACTCCATGGCCAGCAGACGGCAATTCTTAGCGTAACCTTATATAGATCCACGGGATTCCCGCTTGGTATTCTCGCTCACAACAACATCCGGTTATATACAAATGTTGACAAGTACATGCGTTCTGACAAAAAGGTAATAATTTCACACTTTTACATGGTTATTGTCAGGTAACTTTAGTGATATACATATAAGAATGCATACAGACACGAAAGACGTGTTTATTGCTCTGTTTATGGCGTTTTTGTAAGGTTTCACGTTTCATGAAAATGCTTAAGCTTTTGATGAACGAGATCTTCGCCCCTACTACAGCAACAGTCAGATAGAAAAAAATTGTAGGGCGATTGACTTTGCCTAGGACACTGCAGACTCAGGCATCATTGGTACACAAAAGTACACATTGGGCTTGGAGACAGACATGTGTCCCTGTGGCATGGCTCCAATGACAGTGGAACACCTCCTGCAAGATTGTACTATGCACCAAAACGAGAGGAAGGCAACCTGACTTACAGAAACACCTGTAAAAGAAAAGATTTTGGCCTATTGTAGGATCTGCGGCACACAGCGACCTTCGTACGAGGAACCGGAGTCCCTAGCTGTCTGAGCGTTCGACGAAGTAACAGTAGCGTCCTCTTGTGGGTTATAGTTACATTATCATCTGGGATATGGTTTCCTACAGACAGGGTGACGCGTTGTATCAAGGTTGTCAAGTATTCTATGAAAGTCTACGGGTAATTCACACAGCATCTGTACATGTTCAATGTAATTGTGATACTTGTGTATTGTAAATTAGGTTAAACGTGGAGACGTAAGCAATGTCTAGACGTTTCATTTGTATCATAAAGCAATATATATATATATATATATATATATATATATATATATATATATATATATATATATATATATATATATATATATATATATATATATATATATATATATATATATATATATATATATTATCGCCCACAGCGTCTTCTTCCTGTCAAGTCTTAAGGACTGGGCTCTAGACTTCAGAGCGTCGCCGTTGTAAGTCCTGCGGCGTGTTCTACATCGTTTACTTAACTGGCCTAAATTATTAGGGCTTTATGCCGACGGTTTTTACAGCATTTTTGTACCTGAATTCGTTCCTTACATCATTCCGCATATGTTCCAGTAAGAAAAGTTCATAAATTATATTCTTTAATAATATTGTGTTTTAGGCCACTTTTAATCAGTTTTACACATCAAAACAGCGGGACCGATTGCATTATAAACATGGCGCGTGTGCGATTTGCGCATTAGTCACGCCTCGGTGCCATCAGAACCGCGAAGGCGATGTTTGTGTGTACCGGGCATACAGTTACGCAACGTAAAAAAATTAAAAGAAAAAAATTTAGAAAATAGGCTCCAAAAATTTTTCAAAAGAAGAAATTCTAGAAAAAAAATTAAAACATTCTCCACAGTTTTCATATTAAACACAACATTTGTAGAGCACATACAGTCACTTCTAACGTAATATTTTATATTTTATTTAATGAAATATTTGATGTTGCAAATATTATTTGTATGAAAATTATGTGGTCGATATTAGATGTTATGCGCATGCGCAAGGGGACATCTCATTGCATGTCATTGTAAATATAATTAAATTTAAAAGAATGCATGGGTTAAATTATCTGTCGTTTGATGAACAAAGATTATTATTTTTGTAATTAAAAATTATACTGATGATATTGCATGTCATGCGCAACTTTAAGGAGGGAGGAGTACTTTAGGAGCACTTTAATTTAATTAAGTCAATTTATATAAATTTAAGTAAATTGATATACATTTACAATTTAATGTACTCTCTTTACATTAACATGTTCATTTAAATAATTTTAAAATAATATTTAAATTATATGCATATTCATATTTTTGGGGAACACTAAATACATATTTAGTTTTTTTTATATTTCTAAACTGGTGAGTAAACAAACCACATATGTATTGCTTTTTACATATATGCACTGTCTATGTGCAGTTGTAGTATCACTGGATTTATCTGAATACACATTTCTTGATCGAATGACTGATAACACATTCACAGCTCACATCCAGTGGATACACAAACCTGTGCATTCAATGTGTATTCGACGGTTATGCGCCCGTCACGGCAGTTCGTGCAAATGCCACACAATTTCTTTTGTGCAACTGCCTCGGACCGAGGCCCTCGGTGCACGGAAGAAAGCCACACGATGTAAATACTTACTAAATAGTGTTATTATTTAGGCTTGGACAAGGATTTCCTACAGCAATTTACCTTATTTCAGCCAAGCAGCAGTATGAGTTACACCAGCAGACACCTTTAAAACACCATTGTTACTTAGCGATTTTCTTTCAAATAAATATAAGATACTTTTACAATAGTTGGTTCATGGAGTTCTTTACATATAACTGGCCATTGATGGTAATGATAATGAAACTGACAATGATGGCTTTGTAACGATAATGAAAAGTTATGCAGTCCCACAATGATAATAATACATTTGTTTTTACGTAATTATTGTGGCAAGGATACTGAATACTCTATGACGACTCCATCCCTCTAAGAAAGCTAAATAACTGTAAACTGTTGTGTTTTATTTATTACACGTCAAAATCACACTAGCAGTTACAATAGTGTGGCACGTTGATTAATTAATTATTAATATGTTAATTAATGTTATATATTTTGTGGAATGTGTGTATGCGCACTGAAAGGATGCTTTTAATTCACATGTATTATGAGAAAGTAATTAATGTTATTTAATATGAACAATTAAAATTGTTTCTGAGCTATATCTTCTTCTTCCCATTAATCACTGGCAAGGCGGTACTACATCACGATTTTGCTGTTAAAACGGACAACACAGAATACCTTCCTCCCTCCCTCCCAACAATACCCCTCCTCATTAGAAGGAAACCATGCAGACATGCAATATCAGCATAATTTAAAAAAAACTTTTGTTCACCAAACAACAGATAATTTAACCCCTTCATTCTTTTAAATTTAATTATATTAACAATGACATACAATTGTCCCTTTAAAGATGCGCATGACATGCAATATCATCAGTATGTTTTAATTACAAGAACAATAACCTTTGCTCACCAAACGCCAGATAATTTAACCCATGCATTCTTTTAAATGTAATTATATTAATTTTCATACAAATAATATTTGCAACATAAAATATTTAATTAAATAAATATGAAATGTTACGTTAGAAGTGACTGTATGTGCTTTACAAATGTTACGTTTAATATAAAAACTGTGGAGGATGTTTTAATTTTTTTTCTAGAATTTCTTCGTGTGAAACATTTTTGGAGCCTATTTTCTCAATTTTGTTCTCTTAATTTTTTTACGTTGTGTAATCGTATGCCCAATACACACAAACATCGCCTTCGCGGTTCTGATGGCACCGAGGCGTGACTAATGCGCAAATCGCACACGCGCCATGTTTATCTTGCAATCGGTTCCGCTGTTTTGATGTGTAAAACTTATTAAAAGTGACCTAAAACACAATATTTTTAAAGAATAAATTAACTTTTTTTACTGGAACATATGCGGAATTATGTAAGGAAGACATTCAGGTACAAAAATGCTGTAAAGCTCTAATAATTTAGGCCAGTTAAGTAAACGATTACCACAAACTTGTATTGGCGGCGCTCATCGGACACCGGACTGTTGCTCTCCTTGTGTAAATTTTATTTGATGTACAAAAAAACAGTAAGAATTACGGAAATAGTGTTTATTCAGTGTCCAAGAAACTTACGTTTTTTTTTTACCAAATTTCAAACCGAGTGTATGCAACCAGTGACAGAGCCAGCATGGGCCAAAACGACTGGACCGAACCATCTATCTGCGTGGGTAGCCTCGATTATTTGGGCTCCGCACTGTGGCGCCATGGCTTGTCAAACATATCTTTGCCTGGTTGCAGAGTGGGGTTTTCATTCTGATAGAAATTATATATGCACCCAGATTCACAAAATAAGAGTTAGCTTTTATCAGTTGATACAATGCAATTCTAATTAACTTTCAAGTTTGATTATATGTTGACACAACTCTCCGACTGAAAAGTTAAATCAGGCAAAAAAAATGTTGTGTAGCATCTCGATAATGTCACTGATTGGCTGCTGGCGCTTCACGGGAATGCCTACACAAAATGGAGTGGTGACAATGGGTAACAACAAGACTATACCTCTGCTACCAGACTCTCTTCTCGGCGGATTCACGAAGCTGAGTGAGAGTCAGATAAGCGAGACTACTGCGCAGACCGAACCATCCGGGACCCGGGCTAAAGACAACGACGGAAGCTCTGCCACAATAAATGACTTGAGACGATGCCTGTATTTGTTCAAGGCCTGAACTTGGCTGATGACCTGATGATGACACAGATAATTTCTTTTTCGAGACTTTTCCAGAAAAATAAAATCAACACTATGCCCCTGATCCACATCTTCTGTCCAACTTTCAAAAGTTTCTAACAAATTTTTTAGACAAGAACGACCCTTTATAAACCTGTGTTGGTCTATGGTATTTAAACTGTTATCTAATAAATGTTTTAACATTGCATCACACAAGATTCCATCAGTTTACTGACTAGACAAGTTCAACTCACTGGTCTATAATTACTTACCATAGACTGGGATCCTTTTTTATAAATTGGAGAAATATTTGCTAATTTCCAATCTAACGGAACTATACCACTAGGCAACAATTCACTGAATATTAGAAACAACGGTTTAGCAGAAGTTTCAGCAAAATCCTTCAATATCTTTGGATGTATACCATCTGGACCACAAGCCATGTCTTCTTTTAACTTCTGTAACTTTATAAATACATCTAGCTCAGTCTCATTTAAAACCTTGTTTCTGGAACTCTAACAATAAAGGTTTTCAACATATTTGATTCCCAGTACTAGTTAAGCTTAAGGACTGTTTCCAGATAAATAGGTGAAAGATTCCATATACATGTACCCCGGTAGCTGGATACAGTTGTCACAGATATTTCACCATCTGGACGGAGAATCACATGGCAGCAAAGAATATGATTCGCACATGAAATCGCAATGCGGCAGGGAGATAAAGATCAGGAACTTCAAGATTATTTACTATGACAATTAATGTAATTATTGAAATGGTTATTTTGACGTATCCAAACTTGGATACGTCAAAATAATCATTTCAACATGAAAATTAACTATCCTGATAAATGTTCACTATTTTAATTAATATAAATGTTGCATTTTCAGTAAGTCACCACTTCTGCGATGAAATCTGAAGAAGAACAATACATATCCACATGGAATCAGTTGCAATCCTCAGATACAGCACCTGAAGATGCCCGATGCACTCCAGCAGCAGACATCAGCCAAATGAAAGTATCATCGTACAGCCAATCTCCCATTGGGCCTCCAACACGTGGACTTGTAGCTTCAGTCAGTCTGGTGAATCAAAGTTCTAATGGCTACCAAGTCTTGCAAGGTATGCATTATGAAGGTGAACTAGAAATATCCATACATAAAAAAAAATCACTTGTCATAAGTAGTTTACAGAAACATAGTCATTATTATGCTCATATCTAAGAACTCTGTATTGTGTAGTTTTGGTTATACTATCTTGCTTAATTGTTAATCGAGTTTGTTTATAAACATGAATTTTGTATAATTTTACAATTATTCTTTTACACATACAGCCTGTATTGACATTTTACATCAATGTGTAAAATACTATTGGTTGTTTTTTGAAAACCGTTGTTCTGTTTGTTTTGTTTTCTGTTGTTTTTTTCGAAACCATTGTTCTGTTCTTCATAAAGGTCTGACAAGTTTAATATCTGAAGATCGTCCAGTAGAAATAAATTTACAAGAAGGATGCCTGCCATTCGACAAGATGTGTCACCAAAATGACAGAAGACCAACAGATTACTGTGAGCCGGACGTATAACTGAAAGCAGATGAGGTTGACTCTGATGAATGTAACAGCAACAGTGGAGATACCAGAAAGTGGGTAGTGTATGAGGGAGGTTTGGTGAAAGAGATCTTGAAAGTGGAGTCCACACACTGGTCTGTAGGAACATCAATAGATTCCAGTAAGAACATTGATCAAAAAGAAGAGCGCTGTGATGAGAGTGTGTCAGAAGTCAGTGGAACATATATGTTTGTGGAGCCATGCATTAGCTCTGTGTGCACAAAGCAACTCATGCGATGCAGTCAACATAATGGTGATGACAAAATTACCACAAGTGAGAACCAATACACTTGTTCTCTGTGTGGAAAGTCATTTGCCAGACCTAGTTATCTTAAGGTTCATAAACGAAGTCACACAGGTATAAAGCCGTACACTTGTTCTATGTGTGGAAAATCATTCACAAAGTCCAGTTCCCTTAAGGCTCATCAACAAATTCACACAGGTATAAAGCCGTACACTTGTTCTTCATGTGAAAAATCATTTCCAAAGTCCAGTTCCCTTATTATTCATCAACGAATTCACACAAGTATAAAGCCATACACTTGTTCTACATGTGGACAATTATTCACACAGTCTTGTTCCCTCAGAGATCACAAAGAAATTCACCCAGGTGTGAAGCCACACAGTTGTGCCACATGTGGAAAGGCTTTCACACATTCTAGTTCCCTTAGGATTCATGAACGAATTCACACAATAATAAAGTTGTACACGTGTTCTACATGTGAAAATAAATTCACGCAGTGTTGTTTCCTTGAAGATCACAAACGAATTCACACAGGTTTGAAGTCATACACGTGTGCCACATGTGGAAAGTCATTACCAACGTCCAGTAACCTTAAAGTTCATAAACGAAGCTGTACACTTATTCTACATGTGAAAACTCATTTAAAATGTCTAGATCCCTGAAGGTTCATGACAACATTTATACAGCTGTGAAGCTATACTGTTGTTCTTGTGGAAAACCATTCACAGCATCCAGTAATCGTACAAGTCACTAAAACATCTGCAGTGAACATTATTTACTTGTTCTATGCGTGGAAATTCATTCACCCAGTCTGGTCAACTAGTTAAAGTTCATGAACAGATTCACACAGGTGTGAAGCCTTACATTTGTTCTATGCATGGGAAGTAATTTTCACAATCTGCTTTTCCTACAAAAATATGAAGCCGCACAGATTTGACACAGTGAACACGCTAAAATCAATTTTTATTTTAATTAACCATGAATTTGTTATTGCGCAAGCAGGCCTAGCTATATGTGAAATAAAATGTCGGATTTTAATAAAGCATTATTAAAAGGATTTGATGTGTGTTTTTGTAAATGTTACCTGAAGGCTCTCGAAAAGTGCTGTAGGTTCGCTAAAGTTTAATATCCTGTGTGAATACACCGTTAGCTTTTACGTTAATAGTACACCTATGTTCACGACTTGCAGTAATAAATATATCAAGTTACCATACTGTCAATACTGTGTCGCGTCACGATTCAGGAGTATATATAAATCAATGTAAAACGTTGTTTTGGAGCCAGAACCTACGCCGCGCACTTGGCGAAAGATGAGTTTGTAACAATTCCATGTCGGGCGTCTCCAGCGTCGATCCCTGACTGAAGATGACCGGGGCGACAAGAATTACGGCTCGACTAGTAAACAGTCGCAGACAGTGACCGACAAACTCCACATCAGCGCACGCAAGCGACAGACTGTGAGTGTTCGGCTACCGAAGAACGTTGCAGTGTACGAAAACTTGCGATAAAATGGAAAACACCACCGACAAACCTTGAATTAATTGGCAATTAAGCAATTAATCTAGAGAAGGAATGGGAAAATGTACAATGCGTTCGCTTGGACGTCAGCGGCGGCCTACGGTCCAGCAGAAAACGCCACTGCATGTGTATGCCAAATACGCACTGTAGGCCTACGTACGTCGCTCCAAGGAAGTACCAAATACGGGCGAACTGACATTTAGACATATGGTCATTAGCATTGGTCAAAACTATGAGACTTCGCAAGACAATCTGCGAGCAGCCAACGTCGACAATTCAACTTATTGAAATTTGGAAGCCAATAGAGATCGAACTGTGTCTGAAAAAAATATGGTACAATTAGTCAACCGCTATAGTCTGGAGCGTGGTCCTATGCTGTTCAGAAAGACAGAAGAAAAAAGTTGGATGCCTATGAGATGTGGGTGTGGCGTCGTATGCTCCGAGTGAGCTGGGTCGACAAGAAGACACGTCTGGCAGGGTTTGGTTGGTGTGTCTGAATACAAAAAACTGGTAGCACAGTGAAGCGGCGAAAAGTATACAAAATATGGACACTATCGAAAATACGAGGCTAAAGTCTAGTTTTAACAGCAATCGAAGGCGTAGTCGATTGAACGCTAGAACATGCCCTTATGAAAATATACCATGGTATTCCATAGTATACCATGGTATTACGTGGTAAACCATGACATCACATGGTAAACCATGACATTACATGGTAAACTGTAGTATACCATGGTTTATCAAGGTATGTAGTATGGTTTACCATGACTTACCATGTTTATACAATGGCATTACCTACCATGGTAAATTTTCATAAGGGTGCAAACCAAGACTAAGTCTAAGGCGAACCGCATGGATTGACAACATGCGAGACGGTGGGCAACCGGAGGCCTGTATATTGCACGGCAGATGGCGATGACGCGGAATTATAAGAAGATATCAACGGCTCCCACGGGCTATACCACATGATATGAAGCGAAGAACTGTCATGAGATGCAGAGGCCGGTAAACGGTGGCGTGCTGTACCACGTGGGCTGTTCAGAATTTCAGACTGGCCATCTGGCGAAAACGAGTATTGTAGTCAGAATAGTGGCGCCACGTAGTTGTTAGAGTACCAACCAAATAACAGTTCTGTGTACGAAAATAATATACGAATTGTTTGCACACTCGACACCAATACTCAGAAACGATGTTGACAAGGGTGTGTTTAAAGTGCGGTATCTTTTCGCATCGTCGGAAATAAATGTTTAGAAGCAGAAACCAGCGACATTTTACTGATGGCAGATCGTAGGTAAATAATCAAAGTCGATAAAACACATGACCAGTATATTTCGGATGCGACATAAAACCGAGGTCTCTTCCGCCAGCCGTAGCAGTGCCAGTAGGCGTGTGACTGAGCCTGAGGCCGAGTCAGACGTGTCTGTCTTAGCGGAAGTTAGAACTACCATTCAATTGCCTTTGGTAAAATGACAGCTGCGTTTATGACCCAAAATCCGGTTAATTTTGCACTTTCAGACCTACCAATAATATGAAATTAAATGCCCACTGTTTACCAACAAGCATATTGTGTAGTGTAATTGGAAATACGTGTACTTTGTCTAGACTTTGGTGTGCTAAAGAAAACTAAATGTGTTATCCTGATCTCAGACTCTGTGTTATTAATAGATTTATTTAATATACTCTTACTGTTATTCATGTATAAAATTAAATTGTAATAAATACATTCATCAACTAAACTTGCAAAGAGACCAGACAACATCCAAACACATCTTTTTTGGTTAATATAATTAATTTGCTCTAATTTTGCACACACAAAATAAATGCAGATTTATTGTGCTGTGGTAGCAGGTCTTGTTTGACAAATGCAAACAAGTGGGCATTAGTTGAATAAATTATGCATGCTTTATGCAGTTATAGACGTTTTACTAAATAAAACTTGTTTGGGTGTAGCTATACTAAGACAAGTGAAATATGAGGTATGGTGTCACTGTTGGCATGGGTTGCAGTGTTGATGTTGACATCGGTGGATGCATAACACTGTCGCTGACTCACTGTTGACAATAAAATGGTACATACATTGGCAGTAAATAAACTAATTGCGTCTGTTAATACATCAGTAACAGTGTTATTTGATATCGGTTACAGTGTAATTTGATATCAGTTACAGTGTGACTGTTTGCAGTTGGTTACATTTTCACTGTTTACATGACGTGTTCTAGCCCTGGTGCTTCACTGTTCTTTTGTTATTTGCAAGAGTTACTTGTAACAGTGCACTTGTTGATGTTTTACAGAACTCGGCCGTTTGCTCCACCAACCCAGCAAGGTAAATCTGTCCATTCTCTCTTGCCTCTCTTCCTATTTAAAGACAATCTTCTGTCTTATAATACACAGAGAGCTCTTACACTTACAAGTAATGGACATTTGTAAGGCTACTGATAAGCCTTTTATAATTCGCCCATATCTTAACCCAGTATTTATCAATTCTTTTTTATGTTAGTAGAGGCTGTAGATATAATATTGTCGGGCGATGAATTCCATACTGATCTGATTTTGGGTTTATGTCCCTTCCCAGTTAACAACTTAAAAGTCTGAATTAAATCTCCTCATAATCTCCATTCTTCTATTCTATATAGTTTTAGTCATGTTAATCTTTCCTAATATGTAAATTCCTTGAATCCTATTACCAGTTTTGTTGTCCTGCACTGCATTTTCTCAAGCATTAAACCATCTTTTGCATAATAAGGTGACCATGTTTGTATGCAACTTCTTGGAACCATTTAAAATGAGAAAACAATTCCCAGAAATCTACATAGCATAACATGTTGTCAGTATTAGACAACTTTGTGAAATAAATTATTTCCTTCTTATTTATATGCAGTTATCAGCTATCAACTAACAAATGTACACACTGAATTACCAGAAATCCACGAAACATGTTTTTATTTAATAATCTAATTAACTGACCTTAATGAAATTCAACTCTCCATAAGAAATGTGTTCTAAAATTGATATTAGTAATATGGTTTATTTCCTACAGCAGGGTTTGGGATGATGCAACAACGACTGCCATTTTCTGCTGTGCAGCAACATCAGATGTATCCCATGATGCAGCAAGGTTTTCCCACTATGCCCCAGGGCATGATGCCACAGTCATATCCTGCAATGTTCATGGCTCCTACACAACCGGGCCAGGTACTACCAAGCATGTGTTATATCACCTTAGTGTTCACTGTTTACATTGACGTACACTGCATAATGGTTGTAATTTATTGTAATTCGTTTTAAATTGTTTGAAGTGTAATTGTAATTAAAAAGACAAAATAATTGTAATTCCTTTAATTTTGTGTAATTGTGCCCAGTCTTGATATTAACTGAGATATATACAAGGGTGCTGCATAAATCTTCATGATTATACTAGCAAGCCATGTGGCAATATTATCACCAGTTAAAGGGCATAAAAACAATTATTGCTTGAAATCATTGTATTACATCTTGTAGTATATTTCCATTTCCACAATACTGAAAATTAATTAGAATTCAATTAATTAATAATTCCAAATAATACTCTGTTCTACCGGCTTGTCTCGATTATGCGTATTTTTCCCTGGGACTTTCCATTCATTCACAATAGAGCAATCATGGTTCTTTATAAATGAACGTCAGAATGGTTTATTGTGCAGCAGTCAATTGTAATGCAATCAGTAGTAAGAATATAGTAACTTAGTTTAGAAAAAGCAAACTTTAAGCCAACGATGCACAACCAACTTTGCTCGCTTCGAGAAAACTTGTTTCGAATGCGATCCAGACCAGGGAAGGGGGCAACCCATTCTTTGGAGAGTTCGGCCCGGAACTCTGGTAACTTCGGCCTCAGAGTACAATGGGCATAGTGATCTCGGCCCAAACTATTGTAATATATAATATATTAAGCCAAAAACTATAATATTAAATACAGTTGAATAATTTTAATAAATTAAATTACAATTATCATAGTATCTTGTTTCTATGTTTAAGATTTTCATGCGTTTCCCCTCACAAGGGGAAATTCTCCCCAGATTTTTTTTATTAAATCAAATACAGAGCAATGAGAGTGATAAGCGATTATTGTATTGTGAATACAACTGAGCCACCTGCATATTATGGTCTTTGATCTATACAGTATTTTTCATCAGATCACTTTGAATGTGAAACGTGGTCTTCTGTTCACACCTGCTCACTGTATGAAACAAACAAAGCATTGTACTTCAATGGTATCTAGTTAAACATGGCATCTCTGTACTTAAAGTGAAGGCTAATCCATTACTGGTTAGAACTGAGTAGATCTTGTGTGTCATCTCCATCACCGAAATCACCAAATTGACTGGATTCATGCACATGGCATTAGGGCTGAATCCACCGAGGGCTGAAATCACCACCACCCATCAGTGTTACTCTTCCTGTTGTTGCGATGTTTTCTTTCTAACCTATCCATGAAAATGACTATCTACAGCTGCCAAACTTCTCATACATTTACCATACATATACACATGGTCAAACATTACTCTTACTTTCATGTAACGATAACAAATTACACAAACAAAGCTAGCTATATCTACTACGCCTAGCTGCGTGAAGCTAGGCATAGGATATGGCAAGTTTTTGTATATTTTTATCGTTATATGGAAGTAAGAGTAATGTTTGATCACGTCACATGTGTATGCGAAGGGTAGATATATGAGGAGAAGCTTGGCAGCTCTATGTGGTCATTTTCATGCTTTGGTCTGTAAATAAGTAAGTAAATAAGATCGTAAAAACGTAAAGAAAGTAAAATGAAAGGCTACTGGCATCACCAAACTGCTCTGAAAGATCAAATTCAAGTATGATTCTGCGGTATTGCTTGCTGCTAGCGGTTCAAAATCGTAACATTATACTTTTTATTCTGGAAAATTGACATCATGATAGTAATGTGAGTGAAACTGAACTGATGCATTGCAAAGAAATCACTGACTGAATGTAAACCCATGTCACAAGTGAAGTCACAAAACTGCGTGATCGCCTATCTCATTAACTTCGAATTTTACGTGCACTTTGTGAGTTAGACGCATTGAACATATAATTTTACCTATAATTAAATTTTGACAGTTTTTTTTATTTTGTCGTAGTACATACAATATTGAACTTTGTGTACGCACTGAAAAAGTATTTTTACTAGTGCCTTGTTGTTATTCCCTTTAAGTCTAGTTAACAGTAAATTATTTGTGTGTTTAGGTGTTAGGCTAAATTTACATAAATTTGTACGTATTAACAATAATGTTTTTCAGCCACCTGCTGGATTTGTGCCGGGAATGATGCCAGGTCAACGGGCAATGCCTCCACCACCTCCATACACACAAACATTGGCAGAAAACTACAGAATGAAACAACAGTAAGTGTCATCACCACAGCTGCCTAGTTCATGCCTTCTGTGACTGCCTTTTCCAGGTTTGGGATCAATTATGGGTAATCGTAGTCATTTGTACATTTTCATAAATTGTGTCTAGTATAATATATATATATATATATATATATATATATATTACACTGTAATTTAACTAAGATATTTGGCAGATGTCCCACCTACTAACACCCGATCATTTAGTTCAACCATGGTTCTAGAACAGCGAACAGAGAATAAATAGATCGATGTTCCAGTTTCTTGGACTGTGATCCTTGACACGGTAACCTCTCAAGAAACTGTATTCTTTCCGAATATTGAACCAAGGCATGTAGGCCAGGAGTCATTCTTCACCTTGTGTCACATGACACAACTGATGCCTGTAACAATGTTTGTCCACAACAAAGACAGAGTGAGTTTATCGATATATTCGGAAAGAGTATAAATACTTTCACCACAGGTAATTACCCTGTGAAATAGGTATTAAATACTTGTCTACCCCCCTCCCCACACAGACAGGGTCAGCATGGGAAAGATCAGATGACTGCAGACCACCAACGCCAGTCAGAGTTGCTACTACGACAGCGACAGTTCGAACAGCAGCAGCAGAAACTGCGCAGCATGAGTGCCCTCAGTGGCAGCAAGATGAACGCTGACAGTCTCATAGAGTCGATCCTCGGCAAGTCAAAGACAAGCAACTGTACACTGGATACACCGACAAACATATCTGCTGGTATGGACACTGTTCTCGTGGGTAGATGTGTTTGCTGTCTTTTAGTTAGTGTTTTTGTTTTGTGGTTCCTCTCTTTAATGGACTATCCAGCCAGTGAACACTGTTGCTATTTGAACAATTTATGGTGCAGTATTAATCATAATATATTGTTTAAATGTGAAACTCTCTCAGATTAGTACACATACAGACTCTACTGCAGGTGTTTCCATTGAAAAGAGGTATCACCCTTGTCATGTAAAAAAATTACGAAAGAATTATCACTCGTACACTTTAATTCCATATTCAATTCAAGAACGGCTATTCAAACAAATTCAAGTCATATCAGTTAGTAATAAAATGTAAACAAACAACTTATAAATGAAACTTTGAAAGGAGTAACACAGAAGTGAAATACCGGTACTTATAAAGTTGTGTTACTCCCTTACTGCGATACTCACGAACATCAATTGTATCATTTAGTATATAATATTACGTATTGCTGACTTCCAGTGTGCCGTCCCAGCAGTAGGTTTGGTTCTATTCGTTTCTGTGTTTCATTATTTTTAGTACTTTATGTAACATGACGGATTGCATTTAATTCAATGATATATTTCAATTTATATAACGAACCCACCATTTGGGTGCTTCTACGATAAGGATCGATTACGGTCTTGTCTTAGTAGTAGTGTCCCAGATCCATAGCAACAGTTAAACAATATTTAATTTTAGTTATAGATAATTGATACTCTTTTTTGTACCGACTTGATCCAATATTTGTTAATTATCGCAACATTATGTATAATTTTCCGATATGTGAAATATGATATTTATGAGTAAAATAAACACATCTTGTATCTATCCTTTTTTGGTGACTAAATGGATGTTTGTGAACAGTCTGGATGTAGACAATAATGTATTTCTTCATGGCTAAATTCCTGCACTGATACTGTTAAGACTAATAAATATAAGGATTTCACCAGGTGATGTCTACTGTTTATTAATTATCTGTTATTTATTTATTTAGTTATTATTTCAATCAATTTATTTATTTATGTATTTATTATTGTATTTGTAATTTTTAAAGATTTTACACGTTTATTAATTTTAACTATTTACCTATACCAGATATTTTACTGTATTTTACTAGTAACAATTGCATATTTTTGTACACTGTACATTAATAGTTTAAATGTGTATGATTTTATTTATAATGTATACACCATTGTACAGCATCTCAGATCAATTATTTGGATGGGCGCTATATATGGAATTTATTATTATTATTATTATTTGTTGAACAAAATATTACATCAGTGCATTTTTCATTGACAACAAAACAGTTCTGACTCTACCTGTAACCAAGAGAAGGCATTGTCTCCATATAAGTAGCTATCAGTTGGTTTCTCATTTTCTTACAGTCACGGCCACAGATGATGGCTTTGGTGACTTCATGACGGGACCAACGTTGTCACATGACTGTCACGTGACACCAGCGGCACCCAGCCCTGCAATGCCAGTTCCAACATCTGTGACCACTGACCAATTGGCAGCCACAAGCAGGGTTGGGGCATTAGAAAGTGACCACCCCAAGTCACAGGATCCCCTGCAGACAGTCAACCCCCCTGAGCCGGCAGTCGGTGAAAAGAAAGGTAAGACGAGGCGACATGTTGTGCATTTTAATAATAATAATTTTTATTTATGAATGAATCTCTGGAATAAACATTCTGTTCAGAAGCGCATAAACACAGCATTGATCAAATGTAACCAATATACAGCTGTAATAAAATGTAACCAGTATAATAAAGGAAACATGCCTACACAGTCAACATATTTAATAAAAAGTATATATGCATAAATAATAAGTATATTATATACCAATTAATACAATTATCATAAAGCAAAACTACAATGAAACTTATTGTACTTACAGTATATTTATTGGAGTAGGACTTAAAAGTGCGTTATTACAATACTTACTCATTGTTTAGGTTTCACAACCCCCCATTCTTGTGACCCAGTAGGGATGTTGTACTGTCGCCCCTGGTGAATTCAAAATGAAATGAATGCATAGAGTTGAAATAACTTTATCCCAGATGCTGTTTCAACCAATGAAGCCTTTTAAAATTCAGTCAGGACCCATGATTTCTAACCATGAACATTTGACGGCTGTTCCAATAATTTTTTGCCATTCACCTTTAATTTTTTTAATCACCAAATATTTATTGGTTAACACGTTCATCAGAAAATGTTTTTAATTGGTCAGAGCAATTCATATTCTTAAAATTTCTTTATTACTTTTAAATTAATTACATCTACTGGCTTTTGTTTTGACCAATTAAAACCATCAAATCATTGGCAGTTAGAAGGCATTAGAAAACGCAATTACCAGTAGTTGCAACACCATGACAACTGTGAACTTATGGGAAACTTTGTATTACTTGGTATAGGAGCCAGTAGAATTCTTATTTTTTCATCAATAAAACGTGCCATATAAAGAACTATTTTATAATAATTACATGCCCTTTCTAGTCCAGAAGTGAATGTTTCATGTTAAGATATGACACAATGAAATTGTTTACAAATGTTGTTTTCCAAAATGGCAAATCCATACTTACTTAATCCTCTTGGCCTCTTCAGGAGTTGATTTTTGGCCTTCCTTGTCTTCTCTTTCCTTGTGGGTTATAGTCCAGTGCTTGTTTTGTTGTATTTGATCCATAAACCAACTAATAAAAATAAAAACATGCTGACATACAAACTTGCTGTATCCATCAACTTTGCACCAGTCCACAATATTCCTGCCATGCTGTGTCCAGAATGTCCCAGTAGTTTGACATATGTGTTGTGGTCAACAGACCAGGTCCTCGCCATGATGCTGCAGTGTTCAGACTTCAGTGCGCCGTCCAAGGCCACGACCTTTGTGAAGAAACGCCCCATCAACGAATCCACCCCACCCCCAAGGGTGGCTGTCACATTCCAGAGCAGTCAGAGCGCTTACAGGTGGAACAACTCAGACAAACTCACACAGCTCTTCAGTGAATCGTGTAAGCGAATCATGTAATCTGTTGCCACGTCACAGTCTGTTAGCAGCCGTTCACCATTGTTGACATTTACCCATTCATACAAAACGTACTAATTCTCATACTCTCCTCCCCGCATTAGTATTATAAAATGTTGACATTTACCCATTCGTACAAAACGTACTAATTCTCATACTCTCCTCCCCGCATTAGTATTATAAAATGTTGACATTTACCCATTCATACAAAACGTACTAATTCTCATACTCTCCTCCCCGCATTAGTATTATAAAATGTTGACATTTACCCATTCGTACAAAACAAACTAATTCTCATACTCTCCTCCCCGCATTAGTATTATAAAATGTTGACATTTACCCATTCGTACAAAACGTACTAATTCTCATACTCTCCTCCCCGCATTAGTATTATAAAATGTTGACATTTACCCATTCGTACAAAACATACTAATTCTCATACTCTCCTCCCCACATTAGTACTTTGAAATGTTGACAATTTTCAGGATAGATAAATGTGTTGACGTGACAATGTCAGTGCGTATACATATGTAACTGGACATACAATAATAACAATCAAAATGTGTTTACAAACATTTATCTCCAATAATTATGTTAAGTTTTGTGTTTTTGTAATAACTCCATGTTTCCACAAAGTTGTGAATTTCCAACATGTCAGAATGTATTAGAGTGCAACGGTTACACAATTTAAACAATATTAGTTCCGTAACAGTTCATGCATGATGCATGTTGGCCTTGACCCCTCCTTTGATATGCTTAGCCCCTTAGAAAACCTATAGTTGAAGTATTCAGTTGTGAACAGCCCCTTAGAAAACCTACAGTTGAAGTATTCAGTTGGCTAATGTTAGTCGCTTTTCAAGTTTTCTGGTGTTTGTTGAAAATGTGGCATGTCTGTAAGAACTTCTGTGCAGAAGCATTAGGTTCCATCATTGAAGGAAAACTTAAATCAGTACTGATGAAAGACCATGAAATCAATGAAGGATCTGTAAGCATTTTTAAAGGTCATGAAATTAGCGTCTGCTGCATGCTATGCACAGCAAATAAAGCAGAAACGAGAGTTTCCAACACATACATTTAGGGGAAGCTATAAAAGTGAACAACTAGGTAGATATATATCGGTCCCATGAGCACTGTTTAAGAAAACTGTTTTATATCCTGCATTTAAAACCACAATGAATAACAGCATAAATCCATTGCATCATCATAACATTTTACGTATTCCTTTTCAGCTGAAGAAGTGACGTCACCACAACAGCCTGTGGTGCCACCTAATGGCGATGCATCCAAGTCGACGGCACATTTTGTGGTGCCAAAGTGGTGCACAGGGACACTGCCGGTGCCAACCATCTATACTCAGGTGTTTGAAGCCTCAACTAGGTGAGATCGAAAACTATTCAGGAATATTAACCTTTTTAAAACGCCTCTCATTTAAAGTAGACAAACAGGGTTCCAAAATACAATGAACATGATAATGAATATTACATGGTTACTGGTAATTCTTCCTGCATGCAACGTATATGTATTAAAATGTGCCATTTTACAAAATTACAAAAATACTTTGATATATGTGTATTTAACAAAGTGTTTTGCAATCACTATATACTGCTGTGTGTCTGACAGAGAGGGGAAGATAGACATCAACATTGTGTATACGATCCTCATAAAGAGTGGGCTACCTCGTGAGGTACTTGGTCATATTTGGAACCTGTGCAACCGAAACACTCCCGGAGAACTACAGATGGACGAATTATATCTCATCCTTGCCATGATTGCTATAGCCCAGGTATGGCACATGTCACTCAAATTACCTCTCACTCAAAGATGTCACCCGTCACTCAGAGGTAGATATGTCACCTGTCAATTCGACACGTCACCTGTCACTTAGGGCTGTCACCTAGGTGCGCCATTTGTCACTTAGGTGTGTCACCTGTCACTCAGATTTATCACCTGCCACTCGGATGTGTCAGATTAAGTATGGTTGTAGAACCTTGACTAAAGTGCATATGATTGAATACAATCAGAAATGATAAATATAACTGGAGAGTTTACATTTTCCACCTGCAGAAATCACATCAGAAGCATCAGATATATCTGTTTTTCTTCATATCACCTAACAAAACATGTTAATATTCATAAGAAGTAAAAGAAATATAGGTACAAATAAAAGAAACAATGGCATTACTATTGTTATGGAACACCCTTAAACCAAATAGAATAATGCCCTACATGCTATCACGCAGTCTATGAATACAACTACCTGCTTAAAAATACACTAGCTCTAACTGGAATAACTACAAAGGTGGGGCCAATTCGCTACACGAACAGTTCTAAAATCCAAGGTGGAAGGGAAGCGAGCTGCGTCCCAGCGTTAAAACCCGTGAACACTTCTGGGAAAGCCAAAACTCCCATGTCCACTATCGCAATCAAAAAATGGGAAAGCTTTGAGACATGAACACCCCACTTCCACCAAAGATGTACAATTGCTGCTAACAAGTAAACATACCACAGGGAGAAAGATGGGGAGGAGGGTGGGACAAATTTTCAAAGCGCATCCACTCCGTATGCTTTCACAAAACGAAGTGGCTAGTCCAAGTTTGAAATCTGTAGCGTCGCGCAGCTGGTGCGCGCTGATTGGTTCAAAATATGGAGGCAGCAAAGTGGGTCACAGAGCGCGTCACCCAGCTCTGCTGGATTAGCATAATAGAATAAATTAGCAATGGACCAATCATTAATTGTATGTGGTGTTGCTCGCATAAAAACCTATATGCAACATTGGCTGTGCCAATGTTGCATACTCCCATTATGCAATCAACAACACAACACAGATATAGAGATATGAAAAGGCCAAATGAATGACGTTTATTGTGGGGATTAAGGGTAAGCCCACTTTTCAAAGAAATGTAAAACAAAGAAATGTGGGCTCCACAACCCAACGCCAGGCTGACTACGCCCCATGCGAGCCTCCTGGACGTCGGGTTCAATAGAGCCCACATTTCACCACAAAGCAGTAGCAGTATTCCTAGAACAAATAAAAGAAACAATGGCATTACTATTGTTATGGAACACCCTTAAACCAAATAGAATAATGCCCTACATGCTATCACGCAGTCTATGAATACAACTACCTGCTTAACAATACACTAGCTCTAACTGGAATAACTACAAAGGTGGGGCCAATTCGCCACCGGTCACCGACCATGTGACCACCCCACCAACCCTAAATAATCGCTGAAGTTAAGAACCATTAGATAGAACAGTGAGCACTCCTACTCAAGCAATCCTAATGTATTTCTTAAACGCATCCGAAGTCCACCTGCCTGCCGCTCTGATCTGCGCATCCGATTCGCCCCTCAGTGCGGCTGCAGTGGCTGCCCCAATACGAAAGCTGTGACCCTTAAAAGCACTAGTTTGGTAGCCACAAAAACCCAGTAATCGCTTCAATGACACATCAAATTCACTGCGTAACATTGGAGAGCCATCTGGGTATGCGAACAGAGAAGCCTGCACGTTGCCTCTGGCCAGCTGGAAATCTCGCAAAAAGAAGCGGGTGGATTCTAGTCCCCTGAATGCACTCGCCTTTCACTTGTAGGGATTGGGGACCTTGCCTCGCACTATGCTTAAAACGCCGGAAAGAGATTGTGATCAACTCCCGGATAATAAAACATCATCCATGTGCAGACAACCACGTATCGTGCCACGTGATCGAGGCACCATTTCCCCTATCCGCAAATAAGCTTTGAATGCCAGTACCATCATGGCTCGGAGCATAAGACACTTATACCGAGATGTAAACACGGTGGGTAAAGCCTGCACTAAGCGACTGAGTACAGGGAGTGTGACAGGCAGGTGGACATCAGGGACCGTTCCCAAATTACGAGCTCCTGCCAACAACTTAGATACCATAAAGCAATTCGACGGGTCATGGAAACCATTGATTTTGTGAAAATAAGCCACCGCTGATACAGTAGAAACAATGGATGCTGGGGCAGAGCCACTGGCATACAAGTGTGCAATAAAAAGCAACACCATCGGTACGAAACTGGCAGACGAGTTGGTAAGCCCAACGAGACATGAAAATTTACCAATTTCTTCCAAGCGCTCATAATGGGCCCTTGATGATGGAGCTAAGGAGGCCTGCAGCAGCTTGTCTAAAGATTCCTTAAGCCTGTCGGGACACACTGTAAGGTACTTCCACCGGGTTGACCTTCGCCCAGGGTGCCAGTTGTCGAAATTCGTCCACCTGTAAACGTGACAATTTATCAGCCAGAGTGTTAATTCGACCAGGTATGTGACGTGCTGCAAAGTTAATATTAAAACGCAAGCATGCCAATACAAGTGGACGTAGTAATGCCATGATGCGTGGTTCACGCGATGTCTGGTTATTAATTATAGGTACAAGGGCTTCATTGTCCGTGAAAAAACAGACACTTTTGTTTGCCCAAGCATCACCCCAAACATGCACTGCTGCCATGATAGGATACAGCTCCAACGCCGCGACATTGAATAATCGCCATGCCACTGGCCACTCACCACAAAACCACTCTGACCCACACAGTGCGCCATACCCTATACCACCTGCTGCATCAGTGTACAGTTGGAGATAGTCACCTGTCAAAAAACTGTCGTCCAAGAAGAAGGACCTGCCATTGAAATACAACAAAAATTCCCACCAAACACCGAGATCTAGTTTAGCCTCCCGGGTCAAGCGGATATGATGATGTGGCTTGTGCACGCCCATCGTCAAATCTATCAGCCGCCGCAGAAAGGCCCTGCCTGGGACGACAACTGAACAAGCAAAATTCAGAACGCCAATAAGTGATTGAAGTTCCTTAAGAGTAACTTTCTGTTTACTCTGGAAAGCTAAAAGCAATGACCTGGCCTTCTCCAACTTATCGTCAGGAAGCCGAGCCTCCATATGGACAGCATCCAAGATAATGCCCAAAAAAGGGATGGAAGAGGATGGGCCCACCGTTTTACTAGGTGCCAGTGGAACCCCAATTTGTTTGCAAAGAGCAACAAAAGCCATGAGATCGTGATTGCATTTTTCAACTGAGTGTGGCAACAACAGGAAATCGTCAATGACATGCACCATTCCCGTCACACCTAATTTCACCTTCGCAGCCCACTCCAACGCAGTACTGAAACATTCAAAGATCGCACAACTGCTCGAACAACCCATAGGAAGGACAGCATCCATAAAAATTTTCCTTTCCACTGAAAACCCAACACCGGCCTGTCCGCTGGAGAGACCGGAATAATACGAAATGCTGATTCCACATCCACCTTAGCCATGTAAACAGGCGTCGGAGAATGCCGTATGAAATCAATCGCATCCTGGATCGTTGCGTATTGAACCGAAGAGATCGCCTTAGGAATAAAATCATTAACCGAGGAACCTTCAGGATATGATAGGTGGTGTATCATCCTAAATTCTCCGGGAGACTTCTTCGGCACAACGCCTAGTGGTGAAATTCTATACCGTAGACAAGTTGGCTGAAAGTCGTAAGGCCCAAGTATGCGACCCAATGCCAACTCTTTTGCTAACTTCTGATCTATGACTTCTGCAAATTCGTCAGCAGATTTAAGATTACTTACCACTTCCTCGCTGCGGGGCAATCCAACACAACCAATCTGAAAACCATGAGTGAAACCATGCAAAAGATATGCCACTAAATTGTTATCATAACCATCTAAAATACTACTGAGTGTTTCTGGGGACACAGGTGAGGGCAACTTACTTCCTAGCCCAAGCGGGCGAGCCAGTGGCGGTCGAAGGTCCAGCTGGGGACCGGGCGGAGTTGGGTTACCTGGGCGCTGGTGCTTTGCCCGTCTGCTGAAACACCTAATCAATGGGTGGGACCCCCCGCAGACTCTACATTTGTGCATCCAGCGACATGTGTTCTTGTTACACATGTCTCCCCGGTTGAATGCAAAGCACGGACTGGCAGTTGGGGTCCGGGCCCTGCCCTTGCCTGGAAAGGGGGACCCTGAGGGCTGCAACTGATCTGCCTTAGTTTGAGATGCCTTCAGCCATAGCTCCCAGTTGATCGAGTCCCATGCCCACCCCGCCCGATACCGCAGGGACCTGAAAACTTGGTCGTATGATTGCCAATCGGCCCCCTCTTGTGCAAGGCCTCGAACGACTTCGATATATTTTAACATCTTAGTGGCACAAGGAAGGTTAGCGGGCTGCGTTAAATACACGGACATATACATTTGAAATGCTTGCATCCACAACTGAAAAGATAGGGTCTCACTTGGCTTGGCCTTTGCCGGGGACACGCAGAAAGAGGGGCTAGCGGGAGCACCCTGCACTGACAGGGCGTAATCATGCTGCTGGAGCTGGTCGGGCTTAATGAGGAGGGACAGGTCTATGAACTCACCAGCCCAAATCTTAGCTCTAAGGGCATCGGGGATACGGGCATGGAGTGGCAAGGAAACTGATGCGCACGATGCCATCAATTCCTGCGTGGCCCGCGGCAGAGACCCTAAAACCTCATTACCTGGAACATGCATAAAGTTGGCAGTAGGCCAGGGGGCGACATTGTCATTGGCACCATAACCAAATGGCAATGGCTGCTCCTGGGCAAGATGATCTGGCTCGACAGGCTGCACCGGAAAAGCGTGTCCCCACTCCGGCGTGTCTGGACCCTGGCCGGCTGTCACCTGTGCGGCACTGCCCAGAGCAGCAGGTGGGGAACCAGCAACTGGCGCCGGGTGCAAAGCCATCACCATGGTGTGGATTTGCTGAAGCATTCTCTCAGACGATGCCACGCGGCGTTCCATGTCGCGTTCCCACTGGCTCCGAGGCAAGGCTGGCTCCTGCGCATCTCGCACCACCGCCTGAAGACTAGGAGCATCCTCAAAATGCTCCCGAATCGCACACTCAGGTGGCGGAGCCCCCATTGAGACAACTGCCGAGGCGGCAGCAGACACCGTGGCAGGAGCAGACGTCGCGGCGGCAGCAGATGTCGCTGCGGCAGGAGCAGACGTCGGGGCGGCAACAGACGCGGCAGCAGACACTGCAGCTGAGCGTGCGCGTGCTGATCGAGCCCGAGTTTGTCTGGGTGACGTGTTCTGCATTGCAGGCCGTCCACGACCCCGTGTAGCCTTAGCACGTGCCATTCTGCAACAACAATACAACAGCAGCAGCGACTAGATAAAGCTTATCTCACCATGACAGTGATCCTGCATGAAGCTCTAGCACTTGTAGTGTGACAATGCACACTCCGTAGCCTGGATAAAAACAGTGGCGACACACGACACTAAATCCCATGACAGTGATCAAAGCACTGTAGTGTGACTATGCACACTACGTAACATGGATAAAATTAGTGACGAAGCAATAAGCGTGATGATGCATGACCTAAATCCCATGACAGTGATCAAAGCACTGCAGTGTGACAAGGCACACTACGTAACATGGATAAAAAACAGTGACGACGCACGACAATAAATCCCATGACAGTGAACAATGCACTGCAGTGTGACAAGGCACACTACGTAACACGGATACAAAAACAGTGACGACGCACAACAAGAAATCCCATGACAGTGAACAAAGCACTGCAGTGTGACAAGGCACACTACGTAACACGGGTACAAAAACAGTGACGACGCACAACAAGAAATCCCATGACAGTGAACACAGCACTGCAGTGTGACAAGGCACACTACGTAACACGGGTACAAAAACAGTGACGACGCACAACAATAAATCCCATGACAGTGAACAAAGCACTGCAGTGTGACAAGGCACACTACGTAACACGGGTACAAAAACAGTGACGACGCACAACAATAAATCCCATGACAGTGATCATAGCACTGCAGTGTGGCAAGGCACACTACGTAACATGGATAAAAAAACAGTGACGACGCACGACAATAAATCCCATGACAATGAACAAAGCACTGCAGTGTGACAAGGCACACTACGTAACATGGATAAAAAACAGTGACGACGCACGACAATAAATCCCATGACAGTGAACAAAACACTGCAGTGTGACAAGGCACACTACGTAACACGGGATAAAAACAGTGGCGAATCACGAAAATAAATCTCATGACAGTGATCAAAGCACTGCAGTGTGACTATGCACACTACGTAACATGGATAAAATTATTGACGAAGCACGACATAAATCCCCTGAGGTTGATCATGACACTATAGTCTGACCACACACCATGTAACATGAATATAGAAAAGTGCGTAAGCACAACAAAAATCACATGACAATGAAGAAAGCTCTATAACACGTTACTGCACACTACGTAGCCAAGAACGCAGTAACTGAGAACCCAATACAAAAAAAAAAAAAAATAATCATGGTAGAAATAAGTGGTTACATGAAATCCAGTCAAAGACTATCACAAATATTGTCATCAGGCAATCGACAGCCCGTTACAACGGAAAAACACTCTCGACCCATGACCATGTGGCTACACACCGCCATCAGTGACCTGCTTTACAGCTTTTATGACGGCTCCTCGGATGGAGCGGTACAACCTGAAATTACCGATGTCACTAAAATGGACTCCGTCTCTGCGAAAGACAGGGCGGATGCTATTCCAGAGGCGCTTATGCCTCCAGAAAAAGATCCCTTCGGTGTCGTTACAGAAATGTTCGAGGTAGTCATTGACATGGATTACACGATCAGCACCCTCCTCGTAAGTGAAGTTGCGCCATTTACGTCTACGTATGACCTGACAAACGGCGACCTGCTTGACGCCTAAACCAAGTAATTTAACAGCCAAACGCTGGATGTCCAGCGCCACTAGTACTGGATCGGGAGCAGATCCAGCATCTAGGTCGTTACCCCCCAAATGTAAAACGCAGACATCCGCGTGAAACGTAGCGATACGCATCATGGCCGCTGGTGAGGAAAGGGAGGGTAGCGTGGCCCCCCGAATTCCCAAGTAATTTACTTTGCAACTTTGGTCCCGTACCCAAAAATCGGTGAACAGCCCGGCCGGATTTCCCGTCCGTGCATGCTCACCAAGCCAATACATGTGACTATGCCCCAAAATCAAAACCTTAAGCGGCGAATTAGCCGACGACGACATTTACTGGCCGACGGTTAAATTAAACGAAGCAAACAAAGACCGTTGCAAAACAAAATGGCGCAACAAGAACAAAGGAAAACACTCGCTCGAGCACTGAGCGCCGTCGACACTCACCTCGTTCAACTTGTTCGACGTAAATCAGCTTGCTCGAAGACCAATGATAAAGGAAGCGCAAAAATTTCGCTAAACTCGATGAGAGAAAAACAAATTTTCAAAGCGCATCCACTCCGTATGCTTTCACAAAACGAAGTGGCTAGTCCAAGTTTGAAATCTGTAGCGTCGCGCAGCTGGTGCGCGCTGATTGGTTCAAAATATGGAGGCAGCAAAGTGGGTCACAGAGCGCGTCACCCAGCTCTGCTGGATTAGCATAATAGAATAAATTAGCAATGGACCAATCATTAATTGTATGTGGTGTTGCTCGCATAAAAACCTATATGCAACATTGGCTGTGCCAATGTTGCATACTCCCATTATTGCATGAGAAATACGATTCCTTAAGGATAGAAATGTTATCATGTCGCATCTTTTCTTTCAGAACAATTTAAGTATAGCGACACTGGACATCCTGCACCGATGCCCCCAGGCTCCAGTCCCTTACTTAGGGCAGCCAGTTCCTGCACCCCCCGTTCCAGATGCTGCACCCCTGCCAGCACAACCAGCACCCCCAAGTGACCATCATGTACCCGTTTCTGCACCGTTGGTTAACATGGCTTCAATTCAAGAGAAGCCACCCGGTGGTGACCTGTCGACTCTGACAGTGGTGCCACCTGTCATGGTGACACCTAGTGTTCCATCTGTGGGTGTGACTGGGGTGCCATCTAGTGTGGAAGAGAATGATTTTGCTGACTTCCAGTGTGCCGTCCCCGCAGCAGGTTTGGTCCTAATCATTTCTGTGTTTCATTATTTTTAGTACTTTATGTAACATGACGGATTGCATTCAATTCAATGATAAAAAAATTATATTTCAATTTATATAACGAACCCACCATTTGGGTGCTTCTACGATAAGGATCGATTACGGTCTTGTCTTGGTAGTAGTCTCCCAGATCCATAGCAACAGTTAAACAATATTTAATTTTAGTTATAGATAATTGATACTCTTTTTTTGTACCGACTTGATCCAATATTTGTTAATTATCGCAACATTATGTATAATTTTCCGATATGTGAAAGATGATATTTACGAGTAAAATAAACACATCTTGTAACTATCCTTTTTTGGTTACTCGCTGCACAATTCCCCTTATCTCATTTTATTAATAATATTTTTGTCTATACAAAAATATGTAAAAATGATCACCCACATTTTGCATGCCCAACCAATGCATTACTTGGCTCCCTGAGACTTGTGTTCAACCATGAGTAATGCATAATGCATTACATCCATTATTTCGTTGTAGAGTCATTTGGAGATTTTGCAGTTTGTGCTCCAGGGGATACTGCTGAAAGGTAAATATAACAACAGTGTGCATTACTTTGGTACTCACAAACAAATTTATAATAAATGCATTTTTAATGCTATATGCGAGTGTCCTGCTAAAGTAGATATATTAAATAATTGTGTCAGTTTCTCGAAGTGCACCTTTTAAAATCTACAGTAAAAATGTTAAAGTTAAAAATCCTTTCCTGGATGATTTGTACCCATTGTACTGGAGATTAAGTTTATAGATTGAAGGATGGTACCCATGTATTGCAAGTTAGCCCATCCGAACTCCCAGACCAAGGTACTCATTTACACATTGGATTGAACTAGGACAGTATGGAGTAAAATAAGCTTCCAATGGCAACCAGTTAGTCTTGAATGTAGTTCCCCTAAATTACAGTCCTATGCACTATCAACCGAGCCCCTGCAAACTGAAATAAAAATGTTTTCAATGTTTCCTTGGTCAGCATTTTGGACAAAACAAATGGAACAAATGATCTACTGATTGTATAAATGCTAGCAGTGTGACTATGTTTAGAGACAAAATCAACAAACATCTCATCAGGGTGGGTTACATTATTGGAGTCTTGTCTCTCAACAAGCCAGTGGCTTCCTTGTCCACCTATCTCTTTGCTTTGGAAAGCAATCTTGTTAAATATTGTAGTACATCTATGATAGCCATATATATGGTCATCTTTGATAGCCATATATATGGTCAAATGATCTACAGATTTAATGGTTGGTCCTTGGAACTGTTCAAAGCACTTTATGCTTCACCCCCTGGCAGGCCTGTTCATTCCAACAGTAACTTGACTTCTCTGGGAAGCATTCAGCCATGCTGCAATTACTGCAGGAAGACCACTCATTCATTTATATACACCACTGTTTCTAAAAAAATGTAAAGGTAAGTTCCTGTATAGCACGGTATCCAGTCCTTACAACTGCTCAAATCGTTTTACACTTCACCCCCTGGCAGACCTGTTCATTCCAAGGCCATTTCAACTTCTCTGAGGCAATGTGGAATAAATTAAATTGCCCAAGCTTTGAAACAAAGGATTTGAATCCAGACCCTCTCAAACAAGAGTCTGACGTTCTAACCACAGCGCCACTGTGCCGCACAAGTCCTATTAAATACATGTCATTGTGTTGTTTTAGTATCTTCTGTTGAGTTCACAAACGTTGGTTTATAACTTATATTTGTTGACAGTTCTGCAACCAAGACAACCAGTGCAACGGATTTGATTGGACCGGAAGATAAATATGCAGCATTCAAAGCGTCCCTTGAAATGCCACCACAAGTATTGGGTAGTTACACTGAATTATTTTTTGTAATGTGTAACTTACGTTGCCATCACGTGACGTTACTGTGACTGTGCCAATGATGCCATGATAGCCGTTACACAATTCCCACTCGGCATAAGAGTTGCTCTATCATCTACCATATGGCAAATGAGAAGGATGTTAGAACCGTGTTATGGATGAGACATTGAAACCATAGATCCATTCTACCTTGTGCCTATGCCAAGGAGGCAAAAGATCCTCCCATGTTGGGGGTTAATTTGTAATCTGTCAGGGACTTGGAGCTGTGAGTCTCCATCTGTTAAACCTCTTGTTTTGTCCAAGATAGGGCTATCTGGAGTATCGTGGCATAGAAGATGAAAACATTCAGTTGTAAAAGGTACAATGTCTGTTCGAAACCATTCTTGACCACAAATATGTTTTAATGAACCATACTGAACAAAAATTATACCATTTTCTGTTTATGAATATCGACAGTTTATTTGCGAACAAATGTATACAATTTCAAATACCTGTGGTCAGAGTTCATCAGGGTCACGCATTGACAATTCACATTCACATCCATAACATTTGGTTCCTTTCGGCAAGTAATGTGAAACATTCAATTTATATTAAGAAATTGTGGTTTACTAAAAACAAATTTGGGCAGTCAAGATGTTAAATATGTATATAGTTGATACTACATAATATGATTTTATGAAAAATTGATCAAACTTCGTACCAGTACCTTTGAGTTCTGTTCATACTTCGTACCCGTACCTTTGAGGTCTGTTCATACTTTGTACCCATACCTTTGAGGTCTGTTCAGACTTTGTACCCATACCTTTGAGGTCTGTTCAGATGTTCAACTAGTTTCTGTGCTAACATTTTGGCAAAGAAACATGTCTGTTCAACACCAAGCAATTTAATGTTTGAAAAGAAAAATGTCTGCAGTTATTGCTTTTTAGGGGCACCTGAGCCACCAGATGTCAGCACTGAGACCCCACAAGATGCCAAACCCAGCTCCAGCTTTGCCGACTTTGATAATGCTTTTGACAGCAGTTCTGAGGCCAAGGACACTGGAGACACATTCACTGCGAACTCCACTAATCCGTCAGCTCTAAATCCTGCATCAGACTGTTTTGCTGAGGGTTTCACGACCTTCCAGGCAGCTGGATCACAAAGCCACGCCAGTGATCACAAGAAAGCAACAAATGACAAATATAGTGTCCTGAAATCACTCATTACAAATGCTGATTTGTTTCAATCTGAACCGATTATGCCTGTGGTGGGTTCGGAACCCCCCAATGCATTGGAACCTGCAGTGGGCGTGGATCAAAAACAGGGGGACTTCTCAACAGGAAACGTGAGTGGGAAATCAGAGTTTGCTGCTGATAATGATGGTTGGGATGATTTCAAAGCGGCAACTGCGGTGAAAATTAAATGGTCAGATGTTGGGGGTTCAGAAGGCACAGGAAACTCGGTGGCAGAAACAGAGGCTAATGTTGGCTGGGAAACTTCGGCACAGATGGTGGAAGATGCCGAAAATGCAACAGTGGAAGAGAACATTGACAAAGAGGTTCAACTCGCTAACACCATAATGAGTAAGGTTAGCACCAAGCCAAGGCCAGCCAAAAATTACTTTGCAAGAAACGTAGTCGGGGCCAGTGCTCCCGTGGGGCTAGGGATATCTCCTCTAGACACTCAGCCGCCTGACTTCCCTCCTGATGATGACAACGACAAAGACTTCGATGATTTCGGCACATTCCGCAGCAGTGGTGCTGACACCAGTGGTAGCTTCTCAACACTTGGCTGCGTCTATGCGTTCGATGATTTTGGCGAGTTTGCAAAACAGCCGAGTGTGTGTGCGGCGGACTCCACAAGCATGTCTGGCATGAAGACGTCAAGTAGTCATGATTTCACTGGCTGGGGCAACCAATCAGAGGCCATCGTCGATGACGTCCAGTCAATGAAGAGTTTAGACTTCAAGGCGTATCCAAGTTCTAAGACAGACAGTTCGGCTAGCGGTGATAACCAATCGGTGTCGAGCTTTGACATCGCCACAGTTGACACGGCACGGAAGGTGGAGGTGTCAGTAGATGACATGTCATCTAGTGTCGATGTCGTGGAAAAGGAGAGCATGGAAAGTGTGACATTGACGGAAGAGGAAAACGGTGATCCTGGGCTGTTTCCCAACTATGAGTCGGAACAGGAACGTCACAATGATAATGGTTGGCATTTCTTTTATCAAAATGTAGTTGTGTTAAATTGTTAGGCACAGCACGTTTTTCACTATGCAAACCCAAGACATATATTTAGCATAATGAATTCATAGAACACTAATACAGCCTAGTTCTTTTTTGTTTTGTTTAATTATGAATCAGTTAGTTTTATATATTTATTATCCTCAGTCAGAAACCATTTTGCCAAAATTATGCCAGTTGCCAGGAAATGTCCTTCATGACTGCATTGTCTGTTTGTGTTAAACAATGACTGCATTGTCTGTTTGTGTTAAACAATGATGGTCATTGGTTAACTAGTTGGGGGCTTCATGTCTAGTTGGGGGCTTCATATCTAGTTGGGGGCTTCGTGTCTAGTTGGGGGCTTAGTGCAGGGTTGTTTGATTTAAATCTTTGATTTAAATCAAATCCAAAAAATCGTTGATTTCAGATTTTTTTAATCGTTGATTTATATGAATTTAACACAAATAATTGTTTACAAGCATCGAGATCAACAAAGTTTTGTATGTTTTTTAATACAAAAGCACAGTGTGCGCGCACTTGTTTAGTTGTATTGTCATTTTATGACATTGTGTATGTTTGAGATATTCCCTTTCTGAATGCAGTGAAGCCACACAAACTTGTCTTCAAGAGAAAGTATCTTTTCAAGTCAGAAGCCCTGAGTTAAAGTCCACTTAGAGCTTGTGCTATTTGTTACCAATGCAGTATGTTGACTCAAGTGAGACAGTTTTTGTGACAGTTGTTTAATACTGTACCAGTTTGCAGTCTGGTTGGAGACCCATAGAGTACACAGAGCCCTGGACAGGTGCTAATCCACCCTCTCAGCAAACAATAATTAGCACTGCTACAGCCACAGGCACACAGCATGCTTTCCTTTCCAAGACAGATTATGGAAATACAGGGGGTGAAGCCTTGTGGACATTGTCTAATGTCTTCATATAAACAAAAATCAAGTACCCTCTGTTAAGACAAGTACCCAAACTGTTCGAATAGAGCACGTTTGAATGAGTTTATAAACATCTATATAAATGTCTATATACCAGATTAAAAACAAAATTTATAAATAAAAAACAAATGATTAAATTTTTTTTTAATCCGATTAAAAAAAAATTAATCATGATTTTTTCAACCCTGGCTTTGTGTCTAGTTGGACGCTTTGTGTAATTAAAATGCCAAAATTCTCTTAATATTTGGTTCTCAAAGTCCATCTATATTAACAATCTTTAATCTTTATTGCTGCAGTATATATATACCATTTGAAGTTGTGTAAAATGGAATTTGATAGACCAGTGAATCATCTGGTGAAAAACGTTACATTTCACTTTAAAATGTGAAAATTTACTGGTCTGTAATATATATATATGTATTCGACTTAATAAGAGTACACTACATTTGAAATAAATTGGGCAATCAAAAAATGTCAAGGAATCTGTTCTTATAGGCGTACACCAACATGTGTTTCTCTAGACAATAAATTAACTGTTTAACACTAGTGGTGTCATTTGGTGACTAGTGTACAACAACTGAAAAGTGGTGCCAACTGTTTAACTCCAGATGGCGACACTTTATGTGTTCCACACTAGTCAAGTTACAATAACTATGGATCCTGCTGATTAAAAAAGGGGTGTACACTAATAAGGGCGTGTATGCTTAATAGGTCGAATAATAAGGGCGTGTATGCTTAATAGGTCGAATAATAAGGGCGTGTATGCTTAATAGGTCGAATAGGATATATACATATCATAAAACTGGCATGTTTTATTTCAAAAATATAAAAATTTTAAAGATCATTATAGTTACACATTTTGCTTGAATATTACATTTAGCGAAACATGATGTTATAAATACTAATCAATTCAGTGTCACATTGTCCCATAAAACAGCCGTTCAGTGAACCAATGAAACTTCTTGCATATTCCCTTTATTAAATGTCTTCTTTAACAGTTTATCTTATGACAATGGCTATTGTTTTTAACAGAGACCCCCCAGAAGCCAAGGGACATGGGCGAAATGTTGACCCAGGGTGGTCTGACGGCCTTGACCTCTGACCGGTACAGTGAACTCAGCTCTCGGCCCCAGGTCAGTCCACTATGGAAATGTTGAATTTAGGCTTTGATTTTTCTTGACCTGAATTGCTGGATACAGGTTAACACAAAATGGCAACTTTGTATTGTTGAATTTGTTGTAAATAATGTTGCTGATATCAGCACGAAGAATGTTCACAGGAAGATGATGTATGCAGACAATCTGGCCATAATAGCAAAAGCAAACACTACAGGAAGTGTTGGAGGAATGGGAAGGGGTGTTCGTGAAGCACGGACTGAGAATGAGCCTGGAGAAGACAGAAGTGATGTGGGTTGAACACCAGAGAGAGGAGTTGAACATCAGGTTGGATGGTAAAGAGATCAAGCAAGTGGATGGCTTTGTGTACTTTGGAGGAATGGTTACAGAAGATGGGCATTCAGAGGCAGAAGTGCGACATCACACACAAGCGGGAGCGAATACTTGGAGAAAGGTAGAGGGAGACATGTTGGACAGAAAAATTTCAAAAAGCTGAAAGGGAAGTCCTGAGAACGTGTGTTGCACCAGCATGCTTGCATGGTCTGGAGACAGTGGCGTTGACAGAACAACAACAACAGAAGCTGCAAGTTTGCGAGAACAACTGGGTTCGTCAAATAACAAGAACAAAGGGTGGACAGAAGAAGGATAAACGACCTGAGGAAAGAGGTTGGGCGCAATGCAGCCTAACAGGAAGATTGGTGAGAAGCAGGATGAAGTAGGCAGGCCTTGGTAAGAATGGATGCAAGCAAAGTAACAAAGAGAGCAGAGGTGGAAAAACATCAAGGACGCAGGAAAAGGGGAAGCTGAGATGGGAGGACTGTCTTAGGAGGGACATGAGAAGATCGGGGAGGATGAAAGATGGAGAGAGAGGGTGGCCGATAGAAAACTAAGGAAAGAAAGAACAGAAACAGTGGCTCGACAATTTACCTGACCCTCACCACTATACAGCAGGGAACAAGGAGCAAGAACACAGTGTTGCTAATAGGTGTGAGTGACTGGTTGTCGTTGTTATAATTTATTGACATCGTTTTTAAAAGTCTGACCATTTGTTATCATAAAATGATGTAATATAGTATAAATAGTTCCTAATCTAACATCTTGAATGCACATGTGTGTTTTAATGAACCACAATTTAAATGTTATAGTTATTTCTTTAAATGTTTTAGCTTGAACATATCGTTTATATTGCATGCGGAGGAACGTCATTTTACAGGTATTCATTATATGCCCATCATGTGATTCATCATGTGATTGTTAACTCTGTTGACACTGACAGGAGAGTGACCGCCACATATGTGAGTGGACACGCTGTGTTGACCAATGCCTCAAGTTACTCCGAGAAGCAAATGACACGTTCAACTCCATCAGTAGTTCTGCAGTCTGCCACGAGGTGCTCAGCTCACAGAGAGGCTCCGACTACATCGCAGGTGAATATTTCAGTTTTCTTTTTTCTTAGTAAATATTAAAAATCAGTCTCCTATATTTGTCCATATAAACGGCCTTAAAACACTGATTGCCTCACTGCCTCTGTTTGTCACCAGGTGTAGTCAATATGGCTTCAATGAGGATGAAGCTAAAATGTTGTGTTTACATATAAAAATATATATATTTATTAGAATCAGTAGCGGTATTTTCCTTTCGTCCGACCTAACCTGCACCAGACCCAAATGGTACCTTTCCCACTACATTGGTACCTGACAGTGGGTTGGGAACCAGCCATGTTACTGTAATGATGTTTGAAAAGTAAAGAAAACCTGCACAAATCTTACTTCTGTGTACACATAAATTGTTGAACATTATTATACACATAATTGCATAATAGAATGACCAGATAATGATGTACTTATTACTAATTATGAGGTTAAAATGTGGAGGTGTATTAAAGTTGGAGACCAGCTTACGTGGTTGTGATTTATTTGTGTGATCTTGAGTAGAAAGTTTGAGACAATAGCAGTGTCGTTGTGTGCGCTGTACACATGTTTTACTGTCTGTGAATTGTAGGTATCACTCAGGTGTACAAGGTGGCCTTGAGGATTGGTGTAGCCTCAAAGTCTATGGGTACGTACGACAGACCACCAACTTCTGTCAGTGTTAACTATGCACATTGCATATAGTACATTATCATTGGTAATATTTTTTATATAATCTGGCAGCATCACTTGGTAATATATTAATCATGTACTTATTTTTCACAGTTGATTTTACCATTTTTCTTTGTAATGTTTTGAAAGTTTTCAGCCATCTTCATTAGATTGACTAGGTACTGCTACATGATAAGTGACTGAAAACGAGTAAATA
Source organism: Lamellibrachia satsuma (assembly GCA_033239005.1). Lineage (NCBI taxonomy): Eukaryota > Metazoa > Annelida > Polychaeta > Sabellida > Siboglinidae > Lamellibrachia > Lamellibrachia satsuma. Next base: position 3,241,204 of record BSQZ01000020.1, on the reverse strand, counting down.
ATTAGTATATTACAATCACCAGTCTGGTGAATCTCTTCACAATAATACAGTAACAGTTAATAGTCTTATTTGTGTTATGCACATTGCCTGTATGATGAGGTAAGATACACTGGCAAGTCATCTACTGCACATTCTCTTATGCTTGTTTTACTTGGTAAAATATGTGTATTATTTGACAAATAATGCATACATATTTTAAACATGCAATACACCACATACAAATAATATGTGTCCATGGTATATTGCCTGTATTACTAGGTAAAATATGTTTTTCTTGCCCATTGAATGTTTAATTTTGTGCATTGTCTATATTACTTATTATGTTGCATATATTTATACGGTCCTTTTCCTGCAGGTCTTGATTAGTATAAATTGTATGTTGCAGCTTTGCTAAACAAAGACGTTGTTCAGAGTTTGAAGGACGTGGATCTACTTTGGGGTAACCTGTGCGCATTCCTCGCCCACTCACCTGTACAGGTAAGTTGAATTGCAACTGTGAACTTGTCTGTTTCTTGCCCATAGCCCACACTGTATAAATATATTGCCACTTTTCAGTTTTGGAGTGTGTTGATAGCTCCATTCTATAAGTTTATAACTTGTTACATTTCCCTTCAACATTTTCTTTTCATTTACAATTATGTCTGTTGTTTACAATTTATTGGAAATGTACATATTGATTATGTTGAATGCATTTCAGCTCAAATCATTCATACATTTCATGGACAGGCTCTGTGTGCAGTTTACAAATGAGAAAGTCGGTAGAAAGTAATTTTCTTGAAATGAGTTAATTTTGTGAGAACATCCTGCCTTTTATGAAGTGAAGGATAAAAGCTATGTAGAAACATTTTACATTAGGAAAATAGATTATGGTTGGGAAACTTTAGTGTTTGAATAAAACTGGATTCAGTTGCATTTGCATAATTTGTAAAATTACAGTGTATTTGATTTTTTAGAACACTAACTGTAATTGTGTGGTTATGACAGCCCTGTTTAAAAAAATGCGTTGTAATTGAGCTTTTGTGATTCTTTGTAATTAACAATTGTAATTTAACCTAGTCCTGAACGTGACTTTGATTATCTGCAGCCACCATCAACAAGTCTCGGCATCTCAGATGCTTCGCTGCAGACAGACAATGATAATGCACAACAGGAAGCCTGCGGCGTGTGTCTGCTCAGTGTCGACCAAGTGTCATCAAACGACACCAACAGCCGACAAAAGCTGACATACGGCGTGCGACAGTACCACTCAAGCTGTGCTAACTTCTGGGTGAATTGTGTAAACTCGACGCTTCCTGCACTCAAGATACCCGAGTTACTATGATCACTACACATGCACGATACCAACGGCACCACACATCAAGTCCCCAAGAATGCCACAGTTGTTATTTATACTTTATATTATATTTACAAACTCGTTCTCAGTCTTATTCTCAGATGTTATAGTCCTGCTGAATGAATTAATTCAGCATGTCTATAACATCTTACCTGAATGGATTGATGGTCCTGTTTCTTGGAATGTGATATTTGACATGGTGATTACCGATCGAGAAACTTTTGGTATTCGTTCCAAATAATTCCGCCGATTCCCTCTGCACTAGAATCAATGAACACCTCTCTTGTCACTAACCCCTTTCATCTACCAGTGAACACAAACAGAACGCAGTGTTCAGGATTGTAGACCATGAGGAGGACTGGTTTACAAAAAAGGAAACAATAATAACTGCCAAATGAAACGTAACCTGCACCGAGACACATCCATAGTGACATTAGACACATCCATAGTGATGTTAGTCTGCCGACAAAAGCTGAATGAGCAAGCCAAAATATTTCGAATGAATACCAAAAGTTTCTTGAGAGTAATTAAAACCATAAATATCCGAGTTTTGCTGTACTTGCGTCTACATTCCCCAAGGTCAATTGCCAATGCTCTGTGCAAGTTCTGGGTTCGGTGCAACCTATCTGGTGAGATCTACTGCAACCAATTCACAGAATATCACAGATGGAAACACTAGTGACAGATGTTGTATTAAACTATATTCTATTTACTACAAATAAAGTTACGTAAACATACGTTATTAACACAGGCAATGTAAAAAAAATTGGCACTGCAATATAAGATATGAATGTCTGGAAGAAATATTTACATGTTTGAGGGGTGTGCAATGTTCTGTTCACTGGTGTGATTAATTGTTGTACAGATGTATCTTTGGTAAGAACAATATAGTGGAAGTAGTTTCCTTATTCGGGTGGTACCGATGCTTTGTAGGACATCGAAATCCACTCACGTTTTCAGTAGTCATTTTGTTTATGTGGTGTAATTGTGAAGTGTGATTATGTGTAAATTAGGAAATGTTAACTATATATATATATATATATACACTTACATACACAGCTAACTGTGCATATTACTAGTAATTATAATTGATGCTGACCGCCACCAAGTTGAAATCCTCCCACCCCAGGATGTTTGTTTTATTTCCTGTAGTTTGTAAAATCCTAGAGGACGATATAGCATGCACTTGTTAACTGTTGTCATGTGTACATGAAATATATTATTATTTTCCCAGGGTTTTAGGGGTCCTACAGTAATTTAACCCCAGACCCATCGACCTGTGGATACATCTGTGAACATGTGCTAAACGCTCACATAGGCATACATATACTGATACAACTAGCAGATTTATTTGTTTGTCTTTCACCATAATATAAAGTTAAAAAATTATGTAGGATATTAAATGAAACAGCTGCTCTCCTCCCTCCCCCAATGAAAGCATCAAACATCAGTGTTTTGAGATGCCATATTAGGGTGCTGTGATTATCTGGGCAAAATCCATTTTTCACAGTGGTTACAACTGCATATGAAGTTGGGAAGCAGTGTATATATTCTTCCCAGACATGCTTACAAAGTTGGGAAGAAGTATATAATATTCTTCCGACATACTTCAAAGTTGGGAAGCAGTGTATGTATTCTTCCCAGACATACTTGGAAATAAGTGTACATATTCTTCCCAGATATGCCTACAAAGTTGGGAAGCACTGTTTATATTCTTCCCAGACATAGTTGGGCAGCAGTGTATATATTCTTCACACACATGTTGTGCTTAAACAAAGACACAGGAGTATATTTTACATGTAGTAGTCAGTTGTAATAAATTATGTGTGTAATGTGAAATCAGACATCCGAGTTTTGTTTTACTGTCAATTTAATTTTATTTGTACAAACACATTTTCATGGTGGAACGTTTATATATTCACACAAGAGCTACAATTTCGACCAAGACCACTGCAGAATTTAGAAAAACAATCAGAAGCCACTCCCATAGTGGTCCACATATCCTGGTTTTTCTTTTCTGGTTTTGATGCTGTCATATTTACGGCGGTACTTGATGCTGGTGACGTGAGTATCTCGGCCAGGAAATGCTGTGCGACCCTTAAAGAAAGTGTCTGTTTCTGGGTCGGGGTTGAATCGCTGGTACTCCTTCATTATAGACAAATTCTTCGGTAACTTCATCTGTGTCAGGTCCTCGAAGGCCGAAGTTGCCCTCACTTCAGTTGAGAAGAACTCTACAGCATCCTTGATGGTGGCTATACTGTTCAGCTGCATGTTCGGGATGTCATGGTTGAACTCTTGCATCAGTTTTGTGAGAACCTACAAAAAGCGGGTAAGTTATATGGTTAAACCAGCCAATTAGCCAGAAGCATCAACTATGAATAATGCTGCAAATCCACACAAACCATGTTTGCTTGATTAAAGGCTCCTCCTCAATTAAATTTTTTTGCTAGTCTCGATTCAAATTAATTTTGCGAAAAATCAAACCTACCTAGTATCCACAGCAACATGCTAGCTCGTTTGTGCAACTTTTGTATGTTGTTTTGAAAAATGACACAAATGATTAAATTACTTAATATTTGATCAAACATTAAGTCAGGTGAAAATGAAATCTCATAAATTTCACCCATGGTGAAATTTCGCAACTTTATCACGTGATCGCACAGTGTTTACTATTTTGGATATCCACCATTTTGAGCCTTACAAGATCGAACAACTGAAGTAAATTCTTTCGATCATTTGAACAAAAATACGCATTTTTCATTGGCTGCAGATGTTGCTTAGACTATTCACACACTACATATCTGGACATCAACAGACGATAGGCTGAATCAGTTGAGGACGGAGTTTTAAATACAGTGTTTCTAATTACTTGTGCTGTACCAGACCTAAAGTAAGAATAGTAATCTTCCTCTGCCTATTGTCAAACCAGCAAGGAATATTCATGAACATTTTCATGAAGTTGGGAGAATAATAATATAATACAGAAACAAAAAAAACAACTGCATTATTGACTGGGAGGGAGCCGAGCTGATTGACACAGAAAACAGCATAAGTGTGAGGCCCTTTAAATCAGGAAAACAACAGGAAGAATCCAGACGAGGAGGCCACTGTCTTGGCCCCGTGTGTGACAGCCTGCTTGCAAGACTTGAAGACAGCCACTGCCTGATGGCTTTAACAAGGACATCTGTAGGCAAACGGAAAGAGAACTGGGGTGGAAGATGTGGATTGAAGCCAAATAGGTGGGCAAAGACGATAGGTGATATGACGATCCCACAACTTACCTTGTACTTAAGTCTACGGTCATTGAGGGAGACCTCCTGCCAGTCACCCTCCACATTGCAGGTATGCTCTGTGATTTTTCTCACCCTCTCGGCCACATTGTCTTGGGGTTCATAACCCTTCTTGGTCGTCAGCAGTCTGTAGTACACAAGTGTCAATCAAGTCAAGCGGCTCTTAACAATAACAACCATTATAATGTCAGCATAATTAGGTCTCAAAGTTAACATTCAGAGCTACAAGTGCTGCATTCCTAAACTACCTAATGTAAAAAAATACTTGTTTAAGAGTGCACACACTTCTATAAACTAAAACGTAAAATTTGTTTTGCCAATCCCGACATGATAGTACTAGTAGTTTACAACTACCAGGTCTACCACTGCACTAGAAATATAAATGTTGCTTGTAGATACAAAACTCTAAAACTATGTAACAACGAGTAGCCATTAGAGACATTTTCATACTTTTAGTTTGAAGTCACATTGAGGAAATAATATTATCAGATTTAATGGCCAAATATCAAGTCGCATATTGTGTCTAAAGCAATTTAGGTAGTCGCTGATTTAAAATTACTGGTGCACTTGCGACTATGTTGTTGCAACTTTGACCAGAAAAAATCTGTAAACCAAGTACTGAAAAATAACTATAAAACCAAGTAATAAAAAAGTATTAAAGTTGTTATTTCTACCAGTGATACTAACCATTGTTATATTACTGTATGCATATAATCGATAAAACTGCACCAGTTTTAAAGTTGTATATTAAACAGTAATTAACATGTTAATGTTGGAAGCCCACAAGTGGAATAAAATCAGGTAACTGTAATGACATTTCAGCATCAAAAGCAGCCCCTGCTTCTCAGAAAGGCATTACAAAAATGTTTTAATTAGTTAATTAAAAAAAAATTATTTTTACAGCTCTAAGGGAATTCTGTGTTTACATCTATACAATGAGACTATACAGCTAATTCATACTGGCATTCAGTAATGTATTCCATACGTCTTAGCTGCTAGTTCGTTGAGTGTCGCCTTCGTGAGATATCCATCCTTTCCCTGCATATATTTCCTCTTTGGCACTTCCTCCTGTTCCTGTGGTACCTCCTCCGCTAGTGCCACTTCCTCAGCTGCATCGGCCTCTCCCTTCTTCTTGGACCACCAAAAGGCTGTTCTTGTTGTTGCAGGGCCCTGTTGACAAATATAATTGATTTCTTGAACACGTGAAAATGGCTTAATTTCTGGAGGAGAATGTCTTAATTTAAAACAAGAAAATTAGACAAACATGTAGCAAAGCAAGATTGGGCTACTGGCAAGAATAATTATCTGATGGCCTGAAATGGTTCAGTGCATTATATTGACATTTAAACTTAAAGAGTCTAAAGATTAACTATCTCTATTCCACCAGTCACCATGTTGTTAATGTTATGACATGTCATATAAGGCCACTGTTATACATATAGCAGTACTTTGAATATTAGTTTGAGTTTTGAGATATCAGATTCTCTTTAAATTCATGGGCATCATAAGCTAAGGAGCAATATTTTTGGGTAAAATAGATTGAAAAGTTGTCAAAAGGTTGCTGATAACATGTTCCACTGGGTGAAAATAAAAAATGTAATATCATAAAAAAGATGCTGTGTCACAATATTTCTGTGACTTTGTGAGGCACCAACAAAATGTTTTCATAATTTCAATAACAAAGTTTGCAGACAGCACCAGAAACCTCAACCTCAACTAATTATTTACTAAAGACTTAACTGGCCTTAATTATCACAGCTTTATGTTGACATCCTTTATTGCATTTTTTTATATCAGTGCATTCCTTACCATTCCCAAAAGGACTGCCTTCCAAAAAGGGCATGGATGTAATCACGCAGGGCTGGGTCCAATTATGTAATTGTAATTGATTACAGCAAAATTGTGTAATTGTAATTGATTATGGTTTCAAAATGTTGCTGTAATTGTAATTGTTATATTTTGTATAATTGAAATTTTATTTCAGTTACAATCAATTACAGTATGTTTCATATCACAAACTACCTGAATGAATTGTCAATAAAAATATAATCTAAGTCTCACATGAGTTGAAAATCAAGACTAATAATAACACCTGCTTATATATTTACATTTAAGTCTCAGTATTTACTGTCTGGTGGGTACTGGTCAGTGGTGCTAGTGGTGGGTAGCCTTAGCAATTAGCCTTTTCAGTAAGTTGGTAACAGCCAGGAAGCAATAAACAATGCACAGACATACAGTGAAACATTGCAGAGTTAGCAAGCCAATTACACCCCTTGTGTTGTGGTGGGTTGGAGACAGGTCAGGTGGCAAGGACCATTTATATGGCCTCTCTTCCCATTCCCAACTCACACAAAGCAAAGGGCAGACCAATTAAGAATGTCAGCTTAGAGCAGGAGCTACAACCTCGAAGTAAACACATCAAACCCCATTATTAGTATTTTCCAAAGAAAAATTTAAGAAATGCACACGGATAAATGTCTGCATTGGAATATGTCCTGTAGGATTATGTCTGGATATTGCATTGTATTTTTATATAATAAAAATATGTTTTAAACAGCTACCTTTTCATTTAGTATAATTCAAAGTCACAATTCAACAAATTATACAAACATTACCATTATATTTGTTTATCAATTGTGTAAAAAATATTGAAATTAAGCAAAACGCGCAAAAATACATAATTAACAAATACTGAATATATTTGGTTCTGCATAACGTAATTGTAATTGAAATTGAAACAGTGTAATTGTAATTGATTTAGAAAATTATGACTGTAATTGTAATTGAAAAAAAAAATTAATGTAATTGTAATTGATATAATTTTGTGTAATTGGACCCAGACCTGTAAATCATGGGCAACTTATAATTGCGCATCGCAATGCCCAGATACGGATGTTGAAAGTAGAGTATGCAACTAGAAGTGACTCCACTCACCTTTCAACATCCGTATATATGTTTGTCTAATTTTCTTGTTTTAAATTAAGATTTATATATATATATATATATTAGTTAGAGGGGCTCAAGCTGATTCAGTTGCCCGTGGATGTAATGACGCTACTAAATGCATCTTCTAACGCAATGATTTGATGGTTTTAATTGATAAAAAATTCATATTCTTAAAAACGAGCTTTGGGCGATCTTTTACTTTCTGACCTAACCATGAAAACGACCACCTAGAGCACCCAAACTACTCCCCATATATCTCCTATGCATATACACGTCACATGGTCAACAAAGTACATTTAGTTTCTCAAAACGATAAAAATTTACAAAAGAATTAAACCAAAACATTGCCATATCATACGGTGGCTACATGTAGTACCAGCACTACCGTAAAATCAATGTATATGACAAGGCGTCGTTCAATTTCACCGAAACTCCGTGTGGCGGCACTGCTATTACACTTATGTATTTATTAATTATTATTGTATTAATTTATTTAACTAATTAATTTAATAAATTATGTATTTTAAGCACATGTGTACGCTATACAACTATACTTATTATTATACGTGTGTGTATGCGTGTGTGCTGCAACTAGTAAAATGTTATAAGTTGAAGTAAATTAAATAAATGGTGATGATTACATGTATTAATATTATGTGATATCTGGGTGTGATGTCTGGGTGTGATGCTGTTTTAACAATCTATTTTTTTATGTGTGAAACGGCAACGTGTGAGATGGCAACCGCTGATCTCTAGAGAAATAAGTGGTATCAATAGATACATACTAATAACTAGTTTTGCGACAAAGTAATAATATTTGTATTGAAGTAATTTCCATTACATTTGACAGTTCGCTTTAAATTATCCGTTAACACTGGTGCAAACTTAGTTACTGTGTTTAAAAAAGGCAATTGGTATTAAAATAGCGCCGTAGATCTGGACAAAGTCCATTCAGAGATACCTAAAATGCATATATAACACAATATGATGATAATATGAATAAAACTAATTATCTAAGAATATGACATGTCATATATAGCACATAGAAAAAAAATACAAGTAATGCTGAGACATATACATAATAATTACAAGCATTGAGGCACGCACGCACACACACACAATTAAAACATAAATACATAATTGTAATAGCAGCGCCGCCGAACGGAGTTTCGGTGAAACTTAACTTCGCCTTGTCATATGCATCGATTTTACAGTAGCCTTGGCACTACGCGTAGGCGACGTAGGAGATGGCAATGTTTTGGTTTATTTTTGTAAATTTTTATCGTTTTGAGAAAGTAAAAGTATTTTTTTACCACTTGAGTCTTGACATGTGTATAATGTATAGCATTAGCAGATATATGAGGAAAACTTTGGGTGCGCTAGGTGGTTATTTTCATGGTTAGGTCAGAAAGTAAAAGATCGCCGCGCTTTGTTTTGACCAATTTAAACCATCAAATCAATGGCCATTCGAAAGTGGAAGGGCGAAATTAACTGTCAACTCTTGACACGGGCAAGGTAAACGAGCAGTAGTCGGGCGATAATACAGTAAATAAGTATATAAGTTGCTTATAAAAGCAAATCGGTTGACTTTTATATTAACGTATTCGCATTGCTACAAAAGTGCATGAATAAATGCTGATGTGTGGCATGTCACTCTTTCCACATACCCTTATCTGCGAGTGGCATTTGAAAATCCCCGCAACGTGACCTCGACAACGGGCAGCCATGTTCTTCTATACACCGCTAGGTGGTGGCTAGCCCCGACTATCCAAACTCCATGGTGTGGCGCCACCGTTCGTCTGGCGTTGTGCACAAGGCTTGATGTTTCAACATTGTTGCACAACATTGTGTAAACGTTGTGTGTTAGTGAGGCTACATATGAAGTTTTAATCGTTGCTGTGATTCCATGACATTTCCTTGCAATATTACTACTACACGTGTACTAGTCAAAAATACCCATCCTCCGGGGGATTACTTGGTACTCACTGCATGGGTACGCGTGTTCGTAAGTGACTGTCACGATTACAATAATGATTATTATTTTTAATAAAGCATTATCACATAAATATTCTCCTATGCCTTAGTATTTGGTGCTGCAAATCAATATATTGATAGCTTATTTCGAATCCTTGAAATTGCAACGTAATACTGCCTTTGTATTACGTTACTTGGGACAATCGAAGAAAAGACGCATAACGTTGTGAACAATGGTACGTAATTATTCGCATAGCGTTGTGGAGAATTGTACGCAATAATCATAAAGGGTAATTCGATTGTTCATAGAAAGGGTAATAATGGGGTGAATTTCGAAAAACAAACCTGACGACCCGACAGTACAGTGGGGTCGCAGATGAACCCGTGAAAGTATGGCGTCGGAATGCACGCCGCCATACTTTCACGATATAATTATGGATAATTTTGTAAACAAAAAAGAGTGTGTTATACACCCACTGATTTACCTCATGTTCGATTTTTTTTGCAATCGGCATATAATTTTTTTTGGCAAAAAAACGCCTCTAAATCAGCCCACCGTAAATGTTCAACCTACTACGTAGCCTCGTTTATCCGACTCTCGCTCGCCTTCGTGAATTCATCGAGAAGAGAGTCTGGCCTCAGAGGCTTGGTCTCGTTGTTACCCATGCACTATCACCACTCCATTTTGTGGAGGCGTTCCCGTGAAACGTCAGCAGCCAATCAGCGCCATTATCGAGATTCTACACTAATAATTGTTTTGCCTTATTTAACTTTTCGGTTTGACAGTTGTGTCAAATTAATATAAAAAAAAATTAATTAGTTCGAATTGCATCATATAAACTGATAAAAGTTCACTCTTATTTTAGGAATTAGCCAAATGCCCGGATGACATCGCAACTACTTATGTGTGCACCCAGAATATGGGTACATACATAATTTTCGTCACAATAAAAAGCACACTTTACTTATTTTGACATAAACCTAATTAGTTGATATACATTTAACATTTGACCTATATACCAAGATTAATGTAATAATTTAGCTGTCATTTATTATATACCGGATCAGTTATTTATTATTTCATTCCATCTGGTTCCAGGCTCGTCCCGGGCTCGTTCCGGCTAATATGCAGGCCCAAACCAGTGGCCGAAATGTGTGCGACAAACGGTGGCGCCACAACACGGAGCCTACATAATCGAAGCTAACTCACGCGAGCAAAATTTGCGCGGTATTTTGACGAGACCTCTTGTATACTTCCGGTTTAATTTGCGGTGGGAGAATCTTAAATATGTAAGCGAAAAGTGAGTATTTCTGCACTTTATGGAAACCAACTGCCTATATTATGTTTTTGTGACGACATCCAAGACGTGAACAGTATGTAAACGTCGACAGTAACAGTTAGACTTGTAGAAAAGGACACCTGTGTTGTTGTATGTCTGCACAGTTCTGACATTTTGACAAGTTGACAGCCAACGGCTACGAACTGGAATTTCTGTTGTGGTTGGGGGTGTTTCCTTCCGCATTCATTACGAAATAGGTAATACCTAGACGAGGCCAGTTCATACACGATGCTTTAAAGGTTTATTTCAGGTGCGTACAACGAGGGAGGTGTCCATTGATTTTTATTTATTTTAACAGTCGTAAAATGTTCATCTTCTATCATTTATGACTATGTCATCACAGTCATGTTCTGTTCTGGGTCCAAACGCCATCGAGAGAGTATCAGGGAGTCAGGACAGGGATGTCAGAACTTCTGACATCTCTTCCTGGCCCTGGAGTAATTTCATACTAATTTAAATTAATTTTCCAACAGCAGAACATCCACCTTAGATTTTTCAGTTATAATTGGCATGTCACCATTTTAAATAATGTGTCATCATATTTGAACTCTTAGTAATAAAACACTGTACAGAGAACTTGCAGTTTTTAAACCAGGCCTGAGGTAGACTGTCACAGATTGAAGTAAGAGAATAACAATCTGACAGTCATCATTTTTAGGAGATGACGGTGATCATAATACTTTTAGGGTTGAAATTTATCATTTTTAAAACTGCCTGACCAGCCATTTTTCTGCATCAGTAGTGTATACTGTAACCAGCATAAGTGAAGCGTAATAGACTTTCAATTAAGTTCTTAAAGCGACACAAAAATCATTGTTTTTGGGCTATGCACCTAAGAGATAATAAAAACTAACCATGTGCAACTAAAATCGAATTTAATCGAAAATGGAATGTGTTCTAAAAGTGAGAGATTCTGGTCATTTCTCCAGTTGACTGAGACCCAAACACAGGGTTGTTTGATTTAAATCATTGATTTAAATCATGATTTAAATCGCTCCAAAAAAAATCATTGATTTATGATTTTTTTTTTTTTTTTGACTTCCAGTTTTTTAATCACTGATTTATATGAATTTAACACAAATAATTGTTTACAAGCATCGAGATCAACAAAGTTTTGTGTGTTTTTTAATACAAAAACACAAAGTGCGCACACTTGTGTAGCTGTATTGACACCAGATAGCCTGATAGTAAAATATTTTATGACATTGTGTATACCAGATTTTAAAACAAATCCAAAAAATTATAAAAATCCGATTTAAATAAAAAAAAATCTGATTTTTTTTATTTATTTTTTTAAATCATGATTTTTTTCAATCCTGCCCAAACATATGAAGTATTAAGGGAGTTCGTCATACGCAGAACCAACGCAAAGTCTCAAACAAACGTGTCATTTTGCCAGAAAGAAAACTAGTTTAATAAACAAAGGCCAAAATATGTTACATAATTTGAGTATGGATGCAAACAATATTGCCATATTGTATTGGCAAATATAGGAATATGTGTATACAAATATATTTTCATTTGGCCGGCAAATTTTGTTAGACTGACACTTGTGACTATCTAACAGTAAGTGTGGCCCTTGAAATTAAGATGATGTGTGTTCAACATGGTTTTCCTAGTAAACCACTGGTGTGAAATTCTTAATTGTAGTTGCAAATGGTTATGTTTCTGTAACTCATATATTTGTTGTTTTTGTTTCGCTTTAGCAAACCTGTTAAGAAGAGTGCAAGAAAAGGTGCATAGGCCCTTTTGTTTCCATTTAAATTAGTTTTTGTTACTATAACGTGTTCACTCCATATGCAGTTAACATTGTTATGAAACCAAGAGAGATTACGAGGCTAGTTTCCAATGAAAATGCATTATTTGTGGAATTTTGACTAAAATTTTTGTGGAGAGAGTTAAACATTTCAAGGGACAATAGTCCCTAGAAATTCTGGTAACATACTCTCCATTAAAGTTTTCATGAAGTAAGTTCTTTCTGTGGTCCAGTTTAGAAGATAATTAACCTACATTTTTGAAAATATCTTCATACCAGGCCCTGACACCAAATTCAAGGACAGAAACAAATAGAAGATGATATTTTTATATTTTGTTTGGTGGCCTTTGCCAGATTGGAGCTGTGTGTATGAATAGGACTCAGCAAGAAACCAGGGGTGTCTTGAAACTGGTTTTGGCAGCCCAGCAAATGTTGTTGACTTTGTTTGGTTTGCTGGGAATATGCCAAATGATTACTGTTCTACCTTGTGTGGAGCACTTACTGTTCATTGTGACTTTGGTCAGTGTTAGGCATGCCATGCACTTGGGCAGTTTTTACCAGTATGCTGATAATTACAATATTTGGTTAGTATCGTGATTCATGAAAAAAAATTAACGCACTTCATGACTGACAACAATTGCAGAAGATAGAACTGTAAAAAGATAGGACAATATAGTGAATACACCTCACTCATTACATGCTACTCAGCATGCTATGCATTAATGTTATGCACCTCTTAGGGTAAACTTAAAGGCTAATTATCACAGTTTCGAAATAATCACAGTTGTTCCAAAATAAGTACGGTGTATTTTTATCTAACGAACAAGAACCATTTCAGACAGTCTGTCTGTTGCTCTGTAGAGAGTCCAACTGGTCTTCCTTATTATGACGAGCAGATGCACATGGTGCTAACATTGTCACTGGGTTCACATGTCAATATCACATGCAGGGTGCCCACAATGTCGCTGGGTTCACAGGTCAATATCAAGTTATTTTATATGCTGTTACATGAATGTTTGGCTAGGAATCAACAAGCTATTATGCAATCATAGGTGGTGTCTCTGTTACAATAACCTGGCTAGTTTAAATTCTTATTCACATTTGTTAGTGATCTACCTTGGAGTGAGTAATATGAGTTTAATTTGACAGGTCATACATTTGCCACAATGTATGTCCTGGGTACATGAACTACCGGCCAGTGTGTTTTAGTCTTCATACATGCCAATGATCCAGTTCGTCATGTACCATCTTCAAAGTCTCCAGTGTTTCATGATTTAAAACCTTGCAATGGATGCAAGAACAGTCTTGTTGCTTGTGTCACAGATAACGCTATTGTTTTCTTGCAGACGGGAACGAAGACACTAACAACTGCACATATCTGACTGCAGAGTGAGAGAAAGAAGGAGAGTTTAATGTGCTAACCATCTCTGTGGTTGATGACCACTGGGTGGTCCTGATTCATACCCCACCCAACCCTCCCGCCTCCTACCAGCTGAAGAAATACCACTTGTGATGGCTGGCGTTTCAGACATGCAGGTTACTGGCAATTTTCATGTTGGCTGAACTTGTAAAAATACTAAATGTGAAAGTATAATCATTGTTAGTTGAATGTTGTCTGGTTTTTTTTGGGGGGGCTAGCATACCATTTTATACAGCAATTAATATTTTACTAGTGGCAGGAACATTGCACAATAGTCTATAACAGGGATCATACGGATCCTTGAAAACCAGGAACGTCATGGAATTTGATAATTCAGATTCCAGGTCTGTTAGGTCATGGAAAACGAACTGCTAACCAAAACAAATATGTGTAATGTAAATTAAATATCTTGCATGTCACTAATGTTTAATTTGCATGGGTAGTTCCTTCACCAAGTCAAGCCAACTATCATGTTTGTAAAAAGAAATTGTTCAATGTTTTGATCAAGGACGAGGCAATGCTTTGTAGCAGTTTAATCTGTAGAAGAGGTCCATGAAATTTATATTGCTAGAAAAAATTGCCAGGCTTTGAAATGGTAGCAAAAGGATTCAAATTCTGCTCCCTTTGACTGAGATGCTGGCTTTCTAAACTCTCTGGCCCATTAGTGCAAAATTGAAATGCAGCTGTTGGTTATATCTGGATATAATAATAGTTTGCATAATGAAAGTTTCAGAGAAGAAAACCTCAAAAATATTATAATGATAATTATATTTATTTTATTTGCCATACAGTCAATACGTGTTATACATGGACATATTAACAACAAAGGCAAATTAATTTAATTTTGCAAGAATGTATATACTGTACTGTAATACACTTTCAATAATGACAGGGTTAGGTTCAACTAATATTGTTGTTCTAATTCAATACACTATATAGATTGTAATCACAGATTGTAAGTCATGAATAAAAAATTACAGCACTAAAATATTTTGGTTATTTATCAGTTGGTAAAAAAAAGATTTCAGTGGCAGAAATTCAAAATGTTGTAACATTTCAGCAATCACCAGAGGGCAGTAAGCATGGTGGGGGTAGCGAGATACCCTCGTATGGCGCCCCGCCTGCCCACCAGCTTGACTTCTATCAGGCAATGGCCGACTTCAAAGTGATGTTTCCCGACATGGATGAAGAGATCATTGAGGCCGTACTTCGGGCCAACAATGGAGGAGTGGACGCAACCATTGACCAACTACTGACCATGAGTGTTGACACAAGTGATGACACCCACGTCAGCACTGTCAGTGACACATTCAACTACAAGATGTTCAATGATGATACTATACCCCCAGAGGTCAGTAGAGATAGCATGAAATTTGTGGCAGATATGATGAAAGAAAACTTTCAGGAAATCTTGTGTTTTAAATTTTAGTTATATGTGGCACTGCGTGAGAAAACCCAACTTTAGTCAGAAAAATCACAAATTGAGTTTTCAGTATTTTCTGAAAGTGTAATAATTTCTGTATGACATACCAAAAACCTAAATGAATAAACTCAAGCGGTTTTGATTTTATTTAAAATTCCACTTTCATAGGAAATAAACCAAACCGAAGTTATTGTTAATGCTGATATCTCAGTTTATGGTTTTTCCATGAAAACAACTATTAGTTGTTGATATATTCTGAAATATTAATGTGGAATTTCCCTGAGTGTTAAACTGACTGTAATATTTTGATGTTGACTGCGTATTTCCTGTTTGTGGAACTGACTTTAGCTGCAGGAGCTGGGCAGTAACAACCACTCTACTTCACAAGCTAGATGGGCAGTAACAACCACTCTACTCCACAAGCTAGATGGGCAGTAACAACCACTCTACTCTACAAGCTAGATGGGCAGTAACAACCACTCTACTCCACAAGCTAGATGGGCAGTAACAACCAGTCTACTCCACAAGCTAGATGGGCAGAAACAACCACTCTACTTTACAAGCTAGATGGGCAGTAACAACCACTCTACTTCACAAGCTAGATGGGCAGTAACAACCACTCTACTCTACAAGCTAGATGGACAGTAACAACCACTCTACTCCACAAGCTAGATGGGCAGTAACAACCACTCTACTTCACAAGCTAGATGGGCAGTAACAACCACTCTACTTCACAAGCTAGATGGGCAGTAACAACCACTCTACTCTACAAGCTAGATGGGCAGTAACAACCACTCTACTCCACAAGCTAGATGGGCAGTAACAACCACTCTACTCTACAAGCTAGATGGGCAGTAACAACCACTCTACTCCACAAGCTAGATGGGCAGTAACAACCACTCTACTCCACAACTTAGATGGGCAGTAACAACCACTCTATTTCACAAGCTAGATGCCTGCCACAGAAGCCACCTCACCTGCGATCGATATTGGGCCTAACGGGATTGTATCCAATGAAGATCTGTACATATACGCTGTGGCACTGGACCGCTGTCACAGCAAGTACAAAGGATGCGCAGACCCATGTTCAGCCATGTGTTGCGCATGCCCGAGGATACCCCAGCACAACTGTCCCTGCAGTTTGCAGTTGCTGAGTCAAATTGATACAGGGGCCAAGTTGGTATAGCCACACCACCAACCTATTTGACGTGCTGCGCTCAGACCTAAAAGAGAAAGGCATCAAGTTACAATCGAGAAGAGACCTTGTAAGACTCAGAGAGAGATGGCAACTGACCGGACAAGATGGTGCGGACTATGGGGGGACTGATTGCGACATTAAAATGTCCCCAGACTATTTCTGTAGCAGGAACAGTTTGTTGATGATCGGGACATGAACCAACCAATCTTCAACAAAATCGATTAATCTGAACAACACTAGTAGCAATTGTGAAGATTTTGTCATAAAACCACCAACTGTGTTAGTGCCTATCTGTGTATGTTCCATTATCCCCATGATTTCTGTGACTTCATGACACTGGCATTTTTCCATTTTCCACTTGTACTTGTAGTTGCTTGACTCAACGAGCAGCAGTGAAGATGGGGTCCAACCTCCGAGCTACAAAAACTACATGCACTGCTCGGGTTCATCGACAGCTGTGCCATCGCCAGCTGTGCCATCGCCAGCATGTCCGCTGTCATCTTCGAAGCCACCAGGCGGCATTAAGGCTTCACCGAATCTGTTGGACTTGTCACTTCAAGAATTTCTCCTCCCGGTTGCTCCCCCGCCACCCCTGCAGAACCCTGACCTGTTCATGGATATTACCCCTTTCCCCAGCGGCATACACGATGAAGATGTAGCAAGCTTAGGACCCCCACCTAAGGCCCCGGTGCCTGTAAAAAAGTCCCCACTACCTCGAGATACCCCTCATATGCAGAATATGCCCGCCAAAAAGCTGTACAGTAAGTGGAAGCCCCCGATGCTGGGAAGGCTGCCTGACGACTTTCTGCGACTCACTCTGACACCTGGTGACCATATTCGCAGTTCAGAGCCATCGTCATATGACGTTTCACCGCTGGTGCCGTGTCGGTCAAAATCTCCACGGAAACACAGATCTACTCCCGGCAGCAGTCAGCTAATGGAGGTACCGGTATGTTTACCTGTAACTCAAATGTGGTAGTTCCTCAAAATAAGGAATAAAAAGGGCACAACGTTGTCTGCATCCGTTGTGTCACCAGTAAAAATAGTGTCGTGGGAGACAAATGCGGTCAAATTTGATGTGAATTAACTAAGAATTTCTCCGTCGATGCAGTATTAACTCCAAAGCAGCCGCAGGAGTCCCCACTTTCCATGTCGATAAACCAATGAACAGCACTGATTTAGTGATTGATATTGACGTCATTAAAGTTGAATCATCCAATAGGCATTCATAAGTTAATGGAAGAGGTTTACTTCCCAGCACCTGCTAATTTGTATTCCGGACAAAATTGTTTTAAAAAATGCTGTGAGCCAGGCATGACAACGGCGGCCACCAGCAGCAGACTTTATGGCAACTACTGGTCGACAGTTTTACACTTTCTCTGGCATTACGGCTTATTTTGAGGCATGTAGTTCCTCGCACTGAATATTAATGTACCAAACCAAACCAACCAAAAACCTAAAAATAGTGAGTGCACACTGTAATTATGTTGATTGACATGTTTAAAAAAAATTTATTATCACCTTTGTTAACATATGGATAAAATATGATATGGTAGTGTATCAGGTTTTGTGTGTAGAATTGTTTAATTGCAGTTAGCCTCATAACATTTGGCTAATTTGGGGATAATCTCCAACATGAAAATATAAATGTGAGTGCCAACATACATTCTTTGAAAATTGTATTACTGATGGATTTTAACTGAGTGGGTTATATATGATGCAGTTTGTATGGCCTTATAGAAGTTAGTGTGTCATTCATACTAATTTCCTGGGAATTGTGTTAAGACAAATAAATAATTTTTTTAATTATGAAGATTTGAGGTATTATCTGCTATTGTACTATCAAACTTTAAGGATGTTGCTGTGCCAATGGAAATTTAATGTTGGTTGAGATGTGCGTGCGTGCGTGCATGCATGCGTGCGTGCATGCATGCGTACCTGTGTGTGCATGCATGCAAATGCGTGTGTGTGCACATGCCCATACAGTTTCTGTTGCAGAAGTCGTCTGAACGTGTGATGAGTTCGAGCATGCTGCAGCGCCGCCTGGCAGAGAACGACCTGGAGAGGTCATGTGCACGAGACAGCAGCGAGAGGCTGCAATATCTGGAGGACGAGAGACTCGCTCTGATGTTGCAAAACGCTGAGTTCCTCGAGGAACTACGCATGGATGAGGACTTCATGAAGATGCTCGAGAGAGGTGGGCTGCGTTGTTGTTCAGGATGAAAGGATTACAATGATATTCATCAAGTGACCAATGATAAATGTCTACGGTATACACAATTTGAAGCTGTTCATGAGGGTACTTTAAAAAAATCACAACATCACTAATAATTGTCGTACAAATATGAATGAGGTATCATTTTGTTGCTAAAAAGACTGTATTATAATAAAATGATAAAAACTACAGCACATAATCTTATCATATTGGATATTACTATTTTTTATCACCTTGCCACCAGACTATTACCGAGTTGCTGTATGTCCAATAAAGAAAATATAGCTATATATGTTAGCTGCAAAATAAAACAAAAATGAATCAAATATGAATTAACAACAGCACGAGCATTGGCTGATTCAGCTATGCATAATTATAGACCCCACATGGTTTACCATGGTGCCGGAGTCGGAAGCAAAAATCACCCCCTCGACTTGCTGAATATTCACCTCAAGAACACCTTGCAAAGTCATTCTAACTCTCTGAACTAGTATAATAACATGATGCACAAATGTTGTCATGCAATTTGCATATTGACAACTGATATGGTTTCTTGTTATAGATCGGATGAATGCTACTGCATTTGAGCCGGCCGTACAGCTTGACCCCAGAAGACCAGCTGCTAGTGAGTCTACTCTGGGAAGAACATGTTTTAATATCAGAAGTCTTTTTTATGACATTTCAAAGGAAATTAAACCATGCTGGATAATGAAATTGGAGTGGGAACATTTGTGACCCGTTGGTTCAGACCATAAACATGCTTGTTTGATTGGAGGAAAAGCCAAAAAACACTCACGGGTGAAAGCGTGGTGGTGCTCGTAAGTCTGTAATGCCAAATTTACACATTCTATAGGGTAGGGCACAGTTTTGGGGTTTAGCTAACGGTACCCTAAAGCGTTTTAGAAAAAAAGTCATGGCTGCTGTAGGTTAAATGTGACCCAAATAAGTTGCATTCTTTTAACTAGCAAAATTAATCCTCCTCCAGATGGGATAACTTAGTAGTTCGTAATTGACTGTCATGATAACAATATTTACATATCTGTACCTTGGTGCTGCCAGTCAGTATCTTGATGGCATCTAGGCAATCCAAGTCTCAAAATTGCGGTGTAATACTGGCAGTTACGATAACATCTAGCGACGCCTTGCCCTTATGTTACGTAACTAGGGACAATCGAAGAAAGGACACATGACGTTGTGAACAATTGTACGTAATTGTTTGTGTAGCGTTGTGGACAGTTGTATGTAATAACTACAAGGGGTAATTCGATTGTACGAAGAAAGGGTAATAGTGAGGTGAATTTAGAAAAAAATTAAACTGACAACCCCGTGGGGTCATAGATGAACCCCTGGAAGTTTAGCATCCAAGATGCAAAGTATCTAGGAGGGGTAGCATAACATTTACATACACTTGTGGGATTATAGTAAGATAATGCGTATAATTAATCCCACAATGTTACCAGATCAACTCGAGGGCTACGGAGACCATGACTCGGAACTGGCTATAGGAGCCTTCCCGTTTGACCGGGAAGTACCAGCAGGACAGAAGGATGAACACACAGAGTTCAGACAACAGTTGAACCATATGGGGCGAGGTGTGTAACCATGGCAACCAGGGGAATTATTGTGTGCACAGTACTTGTCCCATCTAATCAATTACAGTTAAAGTTGTTTATAATTACATTGTGACTTGTGGCTGAATATTGACACATGTCATAGCAATTAATGCCCTGGCAGTGGTTCTAACTATTATTTCGCTTTAGTAACAAAGACATTAAGAATATGTTGCATTTCATTTAATAGTGTTGTTATTTTGTTTACGTAGATAACTATTGTAGGTTAATATGTTATTGTAGTCAAGCTTATGTATTTGTAACTGAAATCGGATTGTGTTTGAATTATTGAATTGTAATCTTGTGTGGCACGGTGACTGTGTGGTAGAGTGTTGAGCTGTTGATCATGTGGGGCATGATGGCTATGTGGTAGAGCGTTGGGCTGTTGATCATCTGGGGCGCAGTGGCTTTGTGGTAGAGTGTTGAGCTGTTGATCATGTGGGGCATGATGGCTATGTGGTAGAGCTTTGGGCTGTTGGTCATGTGGGGCGTGGTGGCTGTGTGGTAGAGCTTTGGGCTGTTGGTCATGTGGGGTGTGGTGGCTGTGTGGTAGAGCTTTGGGCTGTTGATCATGTGGGGCGCGGTGGCTGTGTGGTAGAGCTTTGGGCTGTTGGTCATGTGGGGCATGATGGCTATGTGGTAGAACGTTGGGCTGTTGATCATGTGGGGCGTGGTGGCTGTGTGGTAGAGCTTTGGGCTGTTGATCATGTGGGGCGTGGTGGCTGTTTGGTAGAGCGTTGGGCTGTTGGTCATGTGGGGCATGGTGGCTGTGTGTAGAACGTTGGGCTGTTGATCATGTGGGGCGCGGTGGCTGTGTGTAGAACGTTGGGCTGTTGATCATGTGGGGCATGGTGGCTGTGTGTAGAACGTTGGGCTGTTGATCATGTGGGGCTCAGTGGCTGTGTGTAGAACGTTGGACTATTGATCATGTGGGGCATGGTGGCTGTGTGTAGAACGTTGGGCTGTTGATCATGTGGGGCATGGTGGCTGTGTGATAGAGCGTTGGGCTGTTGGTCATGTGGGGTGCGGTGGCTGTGTGATAGAGCGTTGGGCTGTTGATCATGTGGGGCGTGGTGGCTGTGTGGTAGAGTGTTGGGCTGTTGATCATGTGGGGCATGGTGGCTGTGTGGTAGAGCTTTGGGCTGTTGATCATGTGGGGCGTGGTGGCTATGTGGTAGAGCGTTGGGTTGTTGGTCATGTGGGGCATGGTGGCTGTGTGTAGAACATTGGGCTGTTGATCATGTGGGGCATGGTGGCTGTGTGTAGAACGTTGGGCTGTTGATTATGTGGGGCGTGGTGGCTGTGTGTAGAACGTTGGGCTGTTGATCATGTGGGGCATGGTGGCTGTGTGTAGAACGTTGGGCTGTTGATCATGTGGGGCATGGTGGCTGTGTGTAGAACGTTGGGCTGTTGATCATGTGGGGCGCGGTGGCTGTGTGTAGAATGTTGGGCTGTTGATCATGTGGGGCATGGTGGCTGTGTGTAGAACGTTGGGTTGTTGACCATGGTGGCTGTGTGATAGAGCATTGGGCTGTTGGTCATGTGGGGCGTGGTGGCTGTGTGGTAGAGCGTTGGGCTGTTGATCATGTGGGGTGCGGTGGCTGTGTGGGAGAGCGTTAGGCTGTTGATCATGTGGGGCGCGGTGGCTATGTGGTAGAGTGTTGCGCTGTTGATCATGTGGGGCGTGGTGGCTGTGTGGTAGAACGTTGGGCTGTTGATCATGTGGGGCGTGGTGACTGTATGGTAGAGCGTTGGGCTGTTGATCATGTGGGGCGCGGTGGCTGTGTGGTAGGTTCGAAATGTTTCAACGCTTGGGCAATTTCATTTACCCCACATGTTTCGGAAGAGATGCTAAAAGCTGTTGTATTGTCTTCTACCAGGTGTCTATGCCAGGGCAAGTAAAATATCCCATGCAGAAAAATGTAAAAAATCTGTTGTGGATTCACTAACTCTAGAGAAGGACACTCAGTCCTGTTACTGGGTACACGGACCTGTTGGAACTTAAATAAATAAAAAATAACTTATTATAATTGACTACATGTGTAAAACGCCATTAGTGCCTTGTCTATGCGGACTCTGGCGCTATGCAAGACATCATAATTATTATCACTATCGTTGCAGCCTCAAGGAAGAAGTTTGTGGACGTGGCTCGCAAGTTCTTCCAACGCAAGAAGAAGCTGAAGCCGGCCTATCCTTCGCCAGTGCTGGACTGGCAGGCTCAGAGGGAGGGATACAATCAACTCGATAACAATGTGAGTCTGCCAGTGTAGTCTATACAGTTGCTATGAATCTTGTGACATTTTACAATGGGACAGTGCCAGTTTTCTCCAGTGAGGCAGAGAAATAACCAATATACTGGTAATATATAAAAATGTGTAAATACATATTTATAATTATGAAAGTGATAGTGTTGGTAAGAGAACATTGCACTTTCTTTTTTGTGTTATTTTGCAATTAACCAGGATGAGTGTGGTTTCACCTATCTTAAAATACATTCTCAGGAGAGTGTTTTTTATAAATGTATATTAAAACAAATATAACAAGAAAATTATTTTATTTACTTTGGGGTAAGATAAAGGGTTGTTGAGGTGTACCATACAGGGGTGTTGGGGTTTAAAATAAAGGGCGCTGTTGGTGCTTAAGAAAAAGGAATTGTAAGATAAAGGGGTGTTGGGGTGTACAGTAAAGGGTTATTGAGGTGTACCATACAGGGGTGTTGGAGTGTACGATAAAGGGGTATTGAGGTGTACCATCCAATGGTGTTGGGGTATAAGATAAAGGGGTGTTGGGAGTTTAAGATAAAGGGGTGTTGGGATGTAAGATAAAGGGGTGTTGGAGTGTAAGATAGTGGTGTTGTGGTGTAACATGGGGTGTAACACTTGTGTAGTTGTATTACCTTGGAAACATACACCAACGTTGATGTCTTCATTGCCCTGTTCAGGACGGCCAGTACCACTGAGTGGACGCCGGTCACTGCTGGTTTGGTGGGTGACCGCATGTCTTCTCTGCATGTTTTCTTGCGTCGTTTCTGAATCAATGAAGAGCTTTTGTGCTGTCCACTTACGTTTGATTTGGTTATTTTGTTCCAACCAGGGTTGTGTGATTTAAATTATTCTATTTAAATCGTGATTTTAGAAGTACAAAGTCTGATAGTTTTGATCATAAAATCATGTTATAAAGTATAAACTATCTCGAATGCCCAAATGTGTTTTATTGAACTACTATTTTAACTATAATTTGACCATTATCTCTTTGTGAATATCGACCTTACCATTCAGCATCCAATATAAACATGATATTCGACGCAAAGTGTTCAAATTAAACAGATAATTGTCAAATTGTATTGAACAATTGTGATTCATAATATTTTTTTACACTTTGGCAGTCAAGATTCTCTAGATAAAGTTTATGCTACATTGTATGATGTTACGATAACAATTACAGACTTTGCATGCACCTTTAATTAATTTTTTAACATATTGATTTTAAATTCTGATTTATACAACTATAACACCAAGAAAAAGTTGTGTTCTTAAATGCATTTCACCAAAGCTATGCATGTTTTCTAGTATGAAATTCCAAATTCGGAGTCATGATGTATGCTCAGTGGAGCTTGAGCTACCATCTAGGTCCCTTTATCAGAGTCACAGCAGTTCAGTCTGACACTGAAAGGTATCTAGGCTACCTTTAATGTGAATTACACTGAGTCCATTAACAACTTACGTGCTTATAACATGTAGCATTGCGTTTTATATTGATTGTATGAATGTGTTGCCTGTTTACATTAGTTCAATGTAGCATGCAGTCGTGTCTGCCAAGTGTAAATGTTTGTGTGTGAAGCTGACAGACATGTTAGAGGTATTGTTGCTAAGCTACTAGCCACACAACATGACTATTAGTTACTTGTTCATGCTTGCTATCAGTGTTGTAAAACATTGTAAAGTAGATGGTATGTAAAGTTACAAGCATGCTGATGTTTGCTGTAGTGATGTGTGTCGATGACAGTACACAGGTGTATCACCTATTCCAACTATAGGTGTATCACGTATTCCAAACACACCAGTGTCTTCAGCACTACCTGTAGTCATGCATCGGCCATTTCGTTGGCAAGTTTTTCCACACAAGTTTTTACTGGGTGATCAATACTGGTAAAACGATCTGGGAAAAAAACAACCAAATTGGGAAAACTGTCCTAAATCCACGTGGATGTAGTTATTCCAGCTTACCATAATGATATTACTGTTAAAAGGAATTATAAAAATAACCTCTTAAATGAACACTTTGTTAATTCTGAAACACTTGTAGTGTAACATAACACAGTATTAGATGAGTCGTGCTCTCTCTGCTTCACTTTGTCATCTTCCTCAATTTTTTCTTATTGTTCATTGCAATCCATTTTCAGTTAATGCTAACCTCCGTTTTTTTATTACAATTTTCCACGTTTCGACAGTTTTCCCAGAATGTACAGGAATTAACCTTCTTCTGGTTTCAAGTTTTCCCTTCCTTCAAGGCTCACAAACTGAGTGTACAGTGTCTAATGTGCTGTAAGAGAAAGTGATATAATATTTGTGGGAGAATAGATGATAGCGTACGTGTAGTAATGTATGTATTAGTGTAGCAAGCTGGAGATTATCTGTCTGAAAATCTCCAAACTTGGCACTATAGCTGTTTCAGATGGCAGGCTGTTCCAGTTAGCCATGGTTCGGGGTAAAAAGCTGAACTTGATGAATTGTTTAATGACTGAGCTGAGCTGAAAAGTTCCAGCACGAGTATGTCGAGAGGGTCTCGTAAGGGTAATGAGATGGGGGCTGCAGTCCATTGCTACTATGCCTTGCATAGCATGACAAGCTGGATATCCTTTGAAGGCTTACCACTGTCCTGTCCAAAACCAGTTCCACCTGGGAAAACCCAAGCCTGATTCAACGGTATTGCCCAGGACGACTGTCATTATGTATCACTGCTAGCAACAGTAGCTTTGGAAACTCCATTGCTGAATGTTTCAAACATTACAGATAGAACATTCCTGGCTGGACAGTTATGTCAGGACAAAAAGAACTATGTTTATGGTCAGTTATACACGAATAAACTTGGTGACACCAGGTTGGCGGTGTCTTGTAAGTAGTTATGATTGATGGTTCCATTTGCAACTGATGATATCATGTTTCTTTTCGCAGGAAGACGATCTGTTTATTCCTGCAAGCTGCAACCCAGTTCAAAGGTCGCACAACATAGACACCAACATGAGAGCGTACCACAATGCCGCAGATACAGTATAACACACTCCACACAAGGTGGCATGTACCACAATAGTGTGGATATTGTATAACACACTCCACACAAGGTGATATGTACCATGATAGTGTGGGTATTGTATAACACACTCCACATAAGGTGGCATGTACCACAGTAGTGTAGATATTGTGTAACACACTCCACACAAGGTGACATGTACCATGATAGTGTGGATATTGTATAACACAGTCCACACACTGTGGCATGTACCACAATAGTGTAGATATTCTATTACACACTCCACATAAGGCGGCATGTACCACAATAGTGTAGATATTGTATAATACACTCCACACAAGGTGGCATATACCACAATAGTGTGGATATTATATAACACAGTCCACACACTGTGTCATGTACCACAATGGATGGACATTCTATTACACACTCCACATATTGTGTTATGTATCGCAACAATGCAGGCAATTTGTGCTGTGTGCACAATTTCAGCATAATACAACATGTCAGGCACAAATAACACACAATTGCCACTACAACAATATACTGGACCACTGTGTGCAATATGTGGTCTTATACACCATCTCACTGTGGACATTACACAACAGTTTATTTAGTGTTGGCTTCCATGACAATGCAGTTATTCAACTCGTTTGGTGGGCATTAATTTACCGGCCATAACTCATTTTGTTTTTCTTTCTCTTAACGTGTGTTCTGCTGTAAGATTAATTGAAGTACTAACTACAGGCTTGCAGTGATTTGTTGACTGTTCTGTACGTTGGTTGTAGCATTTATGTATAAATTATACCTGCGAGTGTTGTTGTTTCCCTTAGCCACGCTTGTTTGGTCATTTTGCTGAAACAAGATTTCAGAGAAATGCAGGAAAATTTTCATCCTGACATAAATGCATAATCTCCTTAAAATACCTGTCTGCATCAAATGATCATATTATTTAATAAAAAAATAATTGAAATATTTTGTTGCTGGTATGACTTTGTAGAAAGCAGACATTTTGTGGTTTATGATAATATCTTACTTGAACAATTGTATTCTTGTCAGTTTTTTCCCCGAAAGCCCAAACAAAATTTGTCAACATAATTACTAAACATACACACATATGCCATTTCTGGGTCTCTATCTGTAACTTTGAGGAATCAATGACTAATTCCTGATAATGTCCTGTCTTACCTTGAGGACACATGCTGATCGGTGCTTTACGTAAGCCCTTTTATGTCTTCTGAGAATGCTGCTTTGTGCACTGCTGATGCCAACGTGAAAAACAAAAGTAGATCATCATTGTTTGGGGTCATACTTTGTTTATACTAGCAATGCTGTGGGATACTCGCAACACAATATACGCATTAGTATTATTTATCATACATTGACACATTTTGTTTTCCATATGGGGTTTATAGACAAAGTCAAGTTTTATATAGTGGATATTATACTCAAAGCTGCTTCATCAATTCGTTTAGTCCGTCATGAATCAGGTTTGTTGATCTTGAAATATGTGGATAGTTTAAACAATACAATACAGTAAGTTTAATAAGAGTGCATTCCTTTGCTAAAAGCATCGGTTTGATTTATCAAGAAATGAGCCTGAAATGAGACAAGCGAGAAATTTAATTGAAGAAGCAGCTTTAAACTGTGAATTATTATTTATATGTATAATTTGTATATATGAAGTGCAGATGTTTAGCAAAGCTTTTACTTTAATTTTGCTGCATTTTTTGTAATTTTGCTTTTTGGTTATTATAAGAAATGTTTATCATGCTCCATGCTTGGGTTACGCTTTACAGAATAACTTGTTTTTGGTAACCGTGTGACGCGTATTGTTATTCAGATGTTGTGTAGTATTTCTGTATTGCAAAAGTGGACATTTGCTGTTGCATTGTGCACTGATTTGTCTATGAAACACGGGTATATTCAATGCTGCATTGCTATTCTTTTGAAAGCAGCTTCGAAGCAGAACATTTGGTAAAAACACAGGATAAGAAGTAGGTATTATACACTACGACTATCTTGATGTCACCAGCTTGTGTGCATTTACAAATTAGAATAATGTTTCGCAAGTCTGACAAACTGAACTTCACTGCGAGTGTTATTTTGTTAGCATATAGTGTTTACAGTGGACACTGATTATATCTGGTGTCCACTGAATGACACATGTCCAGTCACATTGACTCGGCACAGGTTACAATGGAATGTGACTACAATAAACGAATAAGAGACACTAAGTAGTACTGTTGTCTTGGACATACATCACATGGTTTAGGTTTCTCCGTTGTTTGTTATTTTATATAATTGTAATCTTATTATAATCCACCACAAGTATGTACAGTTGAACCTTGCTTTAAGGCCACCTCGCCATTACGGTCACCCTGGGACAGTCCCAAATTATGTCCATAGCAGTAAAGTATAGGACATTAGTCCTGCTAATACGGTCACCTCACTATTCAGGTCACACTGGCCCAGTCCCCAGGGTGACCTTAGCAGTCAGGTTCCACTGTATGTATGTTAGTCTACTCCTGGATGACTTGCACCATGGGCGCCAAACTTTCAGGGATTCATCTACGACCCCACAGTCAAAATTCACTCGGCTATTACCCTTTCTACGAACAATCGAATTACACTTTGTAGTTATTACATACAGTAGTTTGCAACACTACATGAACAATTACGTACAACTGTTGACACCATGTGTCTTTCCTTCAATTGTCCAAAGTTATGTAATACAAGGGCAAGGCAGCTCTGGGGCAAGGTGTCGCCAGACATTACTATGACAGCCAGTGTTAAATCATAATTTCACGAGTTGCAAAGAAACAATCAATAATGTTGTGTATCCTGAAATATGGTCAACACAAACTACCAAGTTATCCCTTTTGGAAGATGGGCAATTTTTTTTATCAAAATTTGATCAGTGATTGCTTTATAAAATGCCGCATAGTCATGATATTAGAAGAATAGTTTGTACCTCGGTATGGTAAACGACATACGCCTGTTCACAATGCAGAGCCATTTAGTCTGGTATTAAACCACAATACAGTGTATGTAGACGTGATGGTGACTAAATCTATATTAAAACTAGAGTGCTCTCTCTTGGGGGGTCCTAACAAACTACTCTTGCACTCATGCCTTGCTATGATTCTGCTTGCTGTGGGGCACCAACTATTCTGGTTGCAGTTCTTGAAACATTGATTCGATGACTCTGTCAGAAGTGGACTTTTTCAACTATTCACTTGTAAGCCATTAACGTTATGAGCCTGTTATAACTTTGTTGATTCATAATGTAACATATTGAGTCAACATACAAACATCCCAATTGCAATACAAATACCAAAGCAATACTATAATGGAATGAGGGATAGGAGGGAGTGGAGACGGGTGGTGGAGTGAGGGATAGGGGGGAGTGGAGACGGGTGGCGGAGTGAGGGATAGGGGGGAGTGGAGACGGGTGGTGGAGTGAGAGTGAGGGATAGGAGGGAGTGGAGACAGGTGGTGGAGTGAGGGATAGGGGGGAGTGGAGACGGGTGGCGGAGTGAGGGATGGGTGGAGTGAGAGTGAGGGATAGGAGTGAGCGGAGACGGGTGGCTGAGTGAGAGTGAGGGATAGGAGGGAGTGGAGACGGGTGGTGGAGTGAGAGTGAGGGATAGGAGGGAGTGGAGACGGGTGGTGGAGTGAGAGTGAGGGATAGGAGGGAGTGGAGACGGGTGGTGGAATGAGAGTGAGGGATAGGAGGGAGTAGAGACGGGTGGTGGAGTGAGAGTGAGGGATAGGAGGGAGTGGAGACGGGTGGTGGAGTGAGGGATAGGAGGGAGTGGAGATGGGTGGTGGAGTGAGGGATAGGAGGGAGTGGAGACTGGTGGAGGAGTGAGGGATAGGAGGGAGTGGAGACGGGTGGCGGAGTGAGGGATAGGAGGGAGTGGAGACGGGTGGTGGAGTGAGGGATAGGAGGGAGTGGAGACGGGTGGTGGAGTGAGAGTGAGGGATAGGAGGGAGTGGAGACGGGTGGTGGAGTGAGAGTGAGGGATAGGAGGGAGTGGAGACGGGTGTGGAGTGAGAGTGAGGGATAGGAGGGAGTGGAGACGGGTGGTGGAATGAGAGTGAGGGATAGGAGGGGAGTGGAGACGGGTGGCGGAGTGAGAGTGAGGGATAGGAGGGAGTAGAGACGGGTGGTGGAGTGAGAGTGAGGGATAGGAGGGAGTGGAGACGGGTGTGGAGTGAGATTGATGGATAGGAGCGAGTGGAGACGGGTGTGGAGTGAGATTGAGGGATAGGAGGGAGTGGAGACGGGTGGTGGAGTGAGAGTGAGGGATAGGAGGGAGTGGAGACGGGTGGTGGAGTGAGAGTGAGGGATAGGAGGGAGTGGAGACGGGTGGTGGAGTGAGATTGATGGATAGGAGCGAGTGGAGACGGGTGGTGGAGTGAGAGTGAGGGATAGGAGGGAGTGGAGACGGGTGGTGGAGTGAGATTGAGGGATAGGAGGGAGTGGAGACGGGTGTGGAGTGAGAGTGATGGATAGGAGCGAGTGGAGACGGGTGGTGGAGTGAGAGTGAGGGATAGGAGGGAGTGGAGACGGGTGGTGGAGTGAGAGTGAGGGATAGGAGGGAGTGGAGACGGGTGGTGGAGTGAGAGTGATGGATAGGAGCGAGTGGAGACGGGTGGTGGAGTGAGAGTGAGGGATAGGAGGGAGTGGAGACGGTTGGTGGAGACAGCAATAAAACTGGATCAGTGATGAAGAATAGATATCGGTATCGGTGCCAGCCTCATCCCGGACTTCAGGGATACAGAGGTATCGGTGCCAGCCTCATCCCGGACTTCAGGGATATAGAGGAGAGCAACAAGAAGAAAGAAACCCGTTCAATAATGACATGTAATATATTGTAGCTTCCTATAAACATTGATAGGTCTACAGGCTCACGCCAATTACAAAAAGTCCTTTTAAGCACTGCACAAGAAAGAGAGTGACAAACTGACAACATTGGCACATGGTCATAACAACCACAATTACTCCTTGACCAACATCACCACCCTTGTAGTCAAGAGGTCATTCTGTTCTACTGACCACAACTAGCCATAGTTCAGTTTTAGCGTCACATCAAGATTTGGGTTTCTCCTGCGTCCTTCTGTCATGTGACTTTCCACTTGGGGGGAAACGCCGCTTGGAGGATGCGGGGGCATTCGGAGGGTTGGGCATTTCCCTGCCACTGCGGGTGGATGGATGAGCGTCCCCAGTAGACTGTGCCGTGGACTTCGGGGCTGACGACAGCATTGATTTGAGCATTCTTTCGATGGCTGAAGGTGCCACGTTCATCCGCAACAAGTCTACAATGATTCTGAAATCAGAGAAAATACCTTTAGATATTAAAAAAAATCATTGCAATGACCATTGTGAAGCTTGCATAAAATATTTGCTTCACAATTTGCCTCAACTAAAAACACAAACTAATAACATGGTCTAGAATTGCTAAATAAACAAATAAATACATTAAAATACTACCAATAATGTTTAAATAAATATAGCACTATAATACATTCTTACTTCATTTAACCACACCCTTTGTGATGAACGAATCCTGCAGCTAAGCGATATAGCCCATGCTATAACTATCGGTAATGTTTTACATGTAGTGTATCATGAAATTGATATTGTTTTATTATTTTATTGAAATATTGCTGAATGGCAAGGCTGCTATTTATAAAGAGATAAGGGTTTCTTGAAATGCAGGTGAAGGGTTGTTTCTAACATAATTACATAATGACACAAAACATCTTGTCATCTAATATATAAAACAGAGTCTCTGTCTGTCTGTTGTATCCTATGCACAACTGCATTTCTGGGCTGATCTAGACTAAAATTTGCAGGATGACCAAGGGGAACCCTCTGACAGACATGGGGTCGGATAAGAAACAATCCCCATAGGCCCTCGGGGTGTGGGGGGGTCCAAATATCAAAATGGGTGTAGCGGAAGTCGCAACCGTGGAATTATTTTGTCTCCCAAATCATTGTAAAGATAATAATTATGCCTACATAATAGTCACAGGATATATGCAGAAATTGTTTATATTTTAAAAGTTATTATAGTTTATCTGTACCCCCGCACAAGTGTTTGTGGATAGAAAGAGTCTACATATAGCATAACATACATACACTAGCTACATCATAGTTATAGCTGTCTGCTGCTTTAACTAGGAAAGACTTGCTACATTACAGTAACATTATAGCAGTACATAACTGTGGCTTTAACTATAGAAAAGACCACTCACCCTATATAGTGGAAAAGACCTATGGCTGTTTTTTCCTTGTGCAACATTGAGTAACTCAGCTACCTAGGTAGTTAAACGTAATTTTTCAACACATTTTTACAAGGAGAATATTTCCTTACAGAGGAGTTTTTTTATTTAATTGAGAGTTGTCTGCTTATGGGATTATCATGAATGTAAACGCACAATGTCCAACATCTTCTAGCACGGGGAATGACATGCCTACACAAACAGTAAAAATGTCATTGAAGCTCTATAAAAAAATTACTTGCTACTCAGGACACACAGTGCCAACTATTATATACCAAGTTCAACATACTTGAAGACATTTGGGTCAATCACGACACCAGCCATGGTGGCAAGTTCGTATAATTCTGATTCGTCACCCACAAGGACGTTCTTACTGAGCATCGTGTAGCGGTACACCTGGTGACGTCCATTGTCGTGCGACATGGTCCTGTGTCAGTCACTGCAAGCAAACACACATTAATATTATCCTGACATTCATAACATCAATATGGTCAATCAGCTATGCATTGTATTCACATTGTATTTTTTAAGAACACAAACACAAATTTTTATGCTATTCTGTTCACGGAATATAAAATGTTGTGGAGTGTAAAGCACTACGAGCAGTTCTGTGCATGGACCAGATACCGTGTTGTATAAGTTACCAATACCTTGCCTTGTGCAGAATATGTGGAAATGTGTACGGGTACCCATTTTTACAACTAACATCTAGCCTTCAAAAAAACATCAATGATCATGCTAATATATTTTAGAGTACGCTATTAATTGACTTTTATCATCACATTTTAAACTTGTTTTTGTTTGTTTATACTTCAATATTTTTGGTATTACATATGTATTAAAATGCTTTTATTGATTACAGGCTTAATTTGACAATTAAACCAACTGACTGCCTAATGCCAAGTTTCAAATTTGTTTTTGTATCTTCCATCTGTATGTTTGTTTAATAAAAAACAATTTAGTTCTCAAAGCATCTGTACGTTTTTCAAGATTAAAAATGCTAATAATTTAGCATATAACAATTCCCGGTTACAACACGCAAGTGGCAAAAATTCAAGTCAAAAATAATTAATATAATAAGGTCAATGGACCCCACTTTCCAGTTAGAACACGATACTCATTTCGGCCCACAGAGCCCGCTGGCACTGGTTGCATAAATGGTTGAATTGGTCCATGCAAGCCAAAACACTTCATGGATCACTGGTTGCAAAAATGGCTGGTTCGGTCCATGAGCCGAACCAGTTATGGGCTGAAATATCCAACACGCAACCCACCACCCCAGAAATGTAAAAAAAAATAAGTATGATTACTTAGAAAAAAAACTGTAATCGAGCATGACCAGTTTTGCATGTAATCATGATTAGTTGATTATAATCATGATTACATTAAGGAATTTAACTGACATAATGAAATAAATAAAACAAAGGCCTAAATTGCTAAACATATAAAAAACTATAATCTGACTTCAGGTCTGAAGCAGGTTATAAATGCGTGTGTTTAAATGCTAGGAGTTTAATAAATAAAAAAAAACTATATAAACATTATGGTAGCAGATATTGACCCTCCCATAATTGGTATTACCAAATCATGGGCCAACATAGACATAACAGATGATGAATTAGGATTGACAGGATACATAATGTTTAGGAGAGATCGAATAGGAAGAAGGGGCGGGGGAGTTATCTATTCAGACTTACAAAATAAAATTAGAAAGGGAAGCAGATGAAGCTGTTTGGTGCAAAATAGTTTCAGGAAATTCAAAATTAACTATTGGATTAGTTTACCAAAGTCCAAACATAAACGAAGAGAATAACACAAAAATACAAAATGCTATAAAGGAAAAGTAAAGGGAAATGTATTATAATGGGAGATTTCAACCATGGACACATACAATGGAAATCTATAGAGAGTACAGGGGGTGAGGACCAACAATTTCTGTTTTTAATTCAGGATAGCTTCCTTACTCAGCACGTGCTAGAACCAACCAAGGGAGATAATATTTTAGATATAGTTTTGTCATCACAAAAAGAATTAGTGGACAATGTAAAAATGCATGAACCATTGGGTAACAGTGACCACAATCAAATACATTTTGACATCAATGTAAAATCAGAAAGTAAAAACAAAAAACATATAGGAGAAACTTCCACAAAGGTAACTATAAAGATATGAGAAAATACTTAGCAAAGCTAGATTGGAATAACATGCTGATGAATAAGACCACAACTGAATGTTGGAATATTCTAAAATATGAAATTGAGAGTATCATCGATAAATTGTTTCCCCTGAAATAACAAGCAAATCAGTCTAGAAAGAAACACTTGTCAAAAGAAGCTATTAGAAAAATGGTCTTTAAGCAAACTATATGGAGGGTTTATAGTCATACCAGAAAGGATGAAGACTATGCAAATTGCAGAGGCACTTAACCTAGCTACAACTGAAATTAGAAAATCTAAAAGAACCTTTGACAAAAAATTGCAGGTAATATAAAAAATTACAGCAAGAGTTTCTATGAACAGAAAGTTTGAGATAAGTTCGGACCACTGGAAAACAACAGCAGAAACATAATTTCAGACGGGTTTCAAATGGCAGAGGTCCTGAATGAGTATTTCAGCTCAGTTTTTACCACAGAAGATACCAGCACACTTCCAGTTCCACTTACTAAATTTGAGGTCAGTAAATCAGAACATTTAGGGCAGTTATTTGTAACTCATGAAATGATAGCAAAGAAAATTAAGAAGATGAAAGATAATAAATCACCGGGAGTTGATGGGATACCACCAAAATTGCTTAAAGAAATTGTTGAGTAAATTAGTAAACCACTTTTAAAATTGTTGAACTTGACACCAGAAGGAATAGTTCCTTCAGAATGGAAAGAAGCAAACATGACACCCCTAGTTAAGAAGGGATCGAGTAACAAGCCAGAAAATTACAGACCAGTGAGTTTAACATAAGTTGTATGTAAATTAATTGAAACATTAATTAGAGACCACATGGTGGAATTCCTTGTAAAACATAAATTAATAAATACATCTCAACATGGGTTCCTAAAAGCAAGGTCATGTCTAACCAATCTCTTATGTTTTTTGGAAGAAATTACAAAGTGGGTAGATGACGGGTCACCAGTGTATGTTGTCTACTTAGATTTTCAGAAAGCTTTCGATAAAGTGCTACATCAAAGATTGTTACTTAAACTAAAAGCCCATGGTATAGGTAATGATGTAATCAACTAGATAGAAGAAGACAGAGAGTAATAGTAGATGGTGAGATTTCAAACTGGAAATCTGTTCTGAGTGTGATACCACAGGAATCAGTATTACGCCCTATACTATTTTTAATATATATAAATTATTTGGAAGATGACATATCTAGCAAAGTAGTAAAATTTGCAGATGACACAAAAGTATTCAGAAAGGTTACTAATGTTACAGATAAACAATGTTTACAGGATGATCTAGATAAATTAGTTAAATGGCCAGAAAAATGGCAAATGTTATTTAATTTTGGGAAGTGTAAATGCATACACATAGGACATGGAAACATGGATGAAGAATATAAAATGGGGGATGCTGTACTAGGTAGAACCACACAAGAAAAGGACTTAGGAGTAACATTTAGTGCTGACATGAAAGTTTCAGAGTGTCGGATTGCTGCTTCAAAAGGAAATCATATTCTAGGGCTAATTAGAAGAACTATCACGTATAAGGATAAACAGCTAATTGTACCCTTGTAAAAAGCAATAGTTAGACCACACTTGGAATATTGTATTCAAGCTAGAAAGGATACCAAATAGAAGTGTTTAAAATAGTGAACGGTTATGAGGATGATGATAGGAATATGTTGTTCAAACTTAAAGAAGGCAGTAGAACCAGAGGACACAAAGCTGCATTAGTTAAGGAGCAGTGTAGGTTGGATATGAGAAAGTACTCTTTCTCACAGAGGGTGATAAGTGAATGGAACAAACTGCCAAATAATTGTGTTAATGCTAGTAGTGTGAATATGTTTAAAAATAAAATTAACATATATCTGATAAGGGCGGGCTACACATAAATGAGAAAATTGTTGGACTCTCGATAAGTCAATGGCTTCCTTGTCCACTTGCCACCTGGAACTTGTTGTTTGAGATGGCAATCTTGTTAAATCTTGATTCGTTATTATTGTCACGAATGTTATTAGACATTAAACACGGGGACATGGTATTAAAATGCAGTCAATATACGTGCATTAGATACATTAGATACAACACGAAGAGTAAAGTCAGATTGCATTGTATTTCGGGGTAATTGTGTACGATTACATTTGCAATGTTTGCAGTCATAACCAAGGTTGAAAAAAATCATGATTTTTTCGAAAAAATTGATTAAATCGGATTTTTTCGATTAAATCGGATTTTTTTCGATTAAATCGATTTATTTGATTTTTTCAACATTCTCGACAAATCTTATAAGAAATAATATGTAGTTCTGAAAATAAATAAATATGTGGAATATCATAATATACCCAATGGGTGGAACATTTCATTCCTAGCCTTTCTAAAGAATTAAAACAAAGTTGTTATGTACAAATTTAAACTTTATTAAAAAATATGTACAGTTAAATCAACTGGCAGTAGCACGCAACAACACAGGCAATCAGTTTGTGGTGCATGTGATTATTCATTTTTGTTAGCCTGATTATTGTCATCTTCATTTTCATATCAGTTGTCAGAGTCCGAAGCAATGTTCACATTTAGAACTCTGTATATAAACACAAGTTTGGCTGCTTTTGCTACTCCGAGTCTGTTACGCAGTTTACTGTGTACTAGTCCAAATGTTGAAAAGGCTCGTTCCACATCGGAGCTTGATGCAACTGAGCACAGCAAGCATTTAATTAACTGAATGAAGTCTTCATTAAAGCGTCCTTCCATTGCCATCCACCATTCCACTGAACTCACTTCAACCAAGTAACTGTCCTCAAACATGTAAGCTTTGAATGGGGCACTTCGAGCTCGAAACAGAATCTAGTTGACGTGGCATGGTGACACAACCAGTCAACCACAAAGTGCAATCGCAATGACCATCAGAATGTTCTGCCTACTAACTTACTAAGCCTAGATACCAGACTGCCCTGCGTCATGCCTTGCTGCCCTTATTCCCTGGCTTCTCAGTAGGATTGGCAGTCACTTCCCTCAAGAAATATGTGGCTTCACCGTGAAGCCACAACTGATTAACTGATTAAATCAAAGCATGCAATTAGCTGCAGTCAGTTGGTCCTTTGCAGGTGACAATACAGATAAAGGTATGCCTCTCTGCCCTCTTCCCATTCAGTCAAAGTCATGCCTCGGTGATCACATAATCTGAAAAAAATCGAAAAAATCAATATCTTGATTTTTTCAAATTGATTTAATCGATGATTTAATCAATTTGATTAAATCAACGCCAACTCTGGTCATAACTCATTGCATTATCGCTCAAACACATACGCTATGGATGCGTGTGGGACTGCTAACGGCTCATATAGATTGTTAACAAAAACTGGATGACAAACGGTTAATAAGATGATGATGTCGCTTCTGAGATTCAAGTCAATGGCGCATATTGTCTACGGTTGATGACATCGTGAACACATTACTAGCGATAGTCTTGTTTAAATCTGGGAATCCATGTTTCTACCGAACCCCGACAGATGGCAGTACTTTTTATATACAATTTTCCGCTTATCCGCTAGGTGAGATAACTAATGCATTTCGGGTTGCTCGCTTTTTGCAGTGGGATACGATGGCTGTTCGATTTCAGTTTCGCAATCGTGCCAATCTCCGCATAAGGCACCACTGTTACCGTGAGTATAATCATTCAATTAGTATTTCGATACTGTGTTATTGATATTTTAACTAGATTGGAGTTGATCCAACACAATAAGCTACAGAGCAGCGATGACTTCACGTCAATCACGAACGCTGTCGCTGATTCTGCGGACCACCCACCTAGCGGGGCCTACTGCCAGGGACAGAACGAGTTAGTTATAGCTGCAAACTAATTACCAATACCTAGATTCTAGCACAACCGTCGCTACCGGAGGGTGGCTGGTGTCCGGGCCCTCAATATTTGTGATATGTATGTTATTAATAATAATAAGTAACTTCTATGGCGCGTATAAGATATATCCTCAGGCTCAGGAACCTGAGCTCAGAGGCGGAACAAAACAGAATCATTAAGCATAATCGTGAACAGAGACACGCAAAAGTCATTATCAGAACGAGGAACAACCGAAGATTTATGGTGGAAATGCAATTTATAATAAATATGTCTTTAGTTTTTTTTCGGAAGATCGCTATAGTTTCACATGTTTACAAAGTGATGGAGAGTTCATTCCAGACCCTAGGCGCAGCGACAGAGAAAGTACGTTTGCCCAAGTTAAGTTTTGTTTTAGACACAGTAAGTTAATTGTTGTGAAATTGATTATCTGAGCTGCCTGGGATATTTGAAAGATGCAGGAGACTAGCCAAGTAGGGTGTTTGTCGTGTATATAGAGCATAATATGTAAGAGTGTATAGCTTAAAATTAGGGTAGTGATGGTGGAAACTGGGGCCTCCCGAGTACCACACGTGCCAGACAATTTTGTATTCGTTGGAGTTTAACCAAGTCTCTTTTAGCAATGCTATTTATTAGTGAATTACAATAGTCAAGGCGGCTATTAATTAGTGCCGTTGATAATGTTTTAGCAGTAAATATAGATATGTGACGCCGAATTCGACGGAGATCACGTATATGACAGAACCATGATTTACGTACTTGAGAAATATACTGGCGAAAGTTGAAGTCACTACCAAAGACAACACCTAGATTACGAACAGTATCGGATGGGAATGTATCACTGCCAAGCAGTTTAACTGGAAAATGGCTGATGACAATATTTTTTTATTTCTTAGTGCCAATAATAATAAATTCTGTTTTATCTGGATTAAGCTTTAGCTTACTCGATTCCCTCCAACACAATATCAGTAAGACAATCACTTAAAGTCGAGACAGATTCTTTGCATATGATTGTGAAAGTGACATGTAAACCTGTGTGTCATCAGCATACATGTGATGACTGAGATTATGACTTGACTTACTTGACTTTAAAGCATAGGTCATAGTGCCACCTCGCTGTCCCCCGGGAAGTTGCACCCATCTACTCTCTTCTATGGCATGCCGTTCAGCTGGCAACGGCGACAGTCCAGTGTCGTTCCTGATCTGGTCAATCCACCTCTTCAGTGGCGTTCCTCTATTCCGCTACCCTTTGAAGTCTTGTTTGTATGTTTGTCTAACGATGTTATTTCTTTGCAAACAGCAGATGTGCCCAATAGATTGTAAACAAAACAAGGGTCCCAGGTACCCTGCGGTACACCAGAGCATAAACCAAATTCTTGGTTTGATTACGAGAAATATAAAATACAAAAAGCTAATTAGACCTCTGTAAAGCAATAGTTAGGTCTCATTTAGAATACTGTATACAAGCTTGGATACCATATCGTAAGAAGGATATAGATACGCTTGAACGAATACAGAGGAGAGCAACTCAAATTTATTGCACAACTGAGAGACCTTAGTCATGAAGAAAGCCTAAAAGAATGTGGTTTAGCAACCCTAGAAACCAGGAGGTTAAGAGGATATCAAATTGGTCATCGACCCCTCCGAATGTCTGACATATCAACCCCCTCAGCCCGCATTTACGTTTGCCTCCGTCCGTCTTGCACTACATTCCATTCCATCTATTAACATCTTCATGAGCTTCCACTCGTCTTCCTCTGTCTTCATCACGTCCGCTTGCATCTTCATTCATCAATGTCCGGCTTCACGGCCAGACACTTTTGACCTTCTATTCACCAAGTCTGCTAATATCTTCATCTGTTATATACCACTGCACCCCATGCACATTTGGTTGTCGTCGTCTCTTCAGCCATTGCTGTCCGTCTCTCCCTTCATTCACCTCCCTCTCACTACCTCTCCCTTCATTCACCTCCCCCCACTACCTCTCCCTTCATTCACCTCCCTCCCACTACCTCTCCCTTCATTCACCTCCCTCCCACTACCTCTCCCTTCATTCACCTCCCCCCACTACCTCTCCCTTCATTCACCTCCCTCCCACTACCTCTCCCTTCATTCACCTCCCTCCCACTACCTCTCCCTTCATTCACCTCCCTCCCACTACCTCTCCCATCATTCACCTCCCTCCCACTACCTCTCCCTTCATTCACCTCCCTCCCACTACCTCTCCCTTCATTCACCTCCCCCCACTACCTCTACATTCATTCACCTCCCTCCCACTACTTCTACATTCATTCACCTCCCTCCCACTACGTCTACATTCATTCACCTCCCTCCCACTACCTCTACATTCATTCACCTCCCTCCCACTACCTCTCCCTTCATTCACCTCCCTCCCACTACCTGTCCCTTCATTCACCTCCCTCCCACTACCTCTCTCTTCATTCACCTCCCTCCCACTACCTCTTCCTTCATTCACCTCCCTCCCACTACCTCTACATTCATTCACCTCCGTCCCACTACCTCTACATTCATTCACCTCCCTCCCACTACCTCTACATTCATTCACCTCCCTCCCACTACCTCTACATTCATTCACGTCTCTCCCACTACCTCTACATTCATTCACCTCCCTCCCACTGCCTCTACATTCATTCACCTCCCTCCCACTACCTCTACATTCATTCACCTCCCTCCCACTACCTCTACATTCATTCACGTCTCTCCCACTACCTCTACATTCATTCACCTCCCTCCCACTGCCTCTACATTCATTCACCTCCCTCCCACTACCTCTACATTGACCACCATTCCTCTACCCCTTGTATTTTAGTTATTTGTGCTACACTTTCATTTGCAGCATAGTAGCAAAACAGCAAAGTAACGAAGTAGTAAATATCCGTTCAACTAATATTATAGTGTTTTTGTAAGTATGACAAGTTCAACCATTGTTAGCGACCACAAGCGTAACAATTTGACCTATATCCAACCCAAAAAAACAACCTAGTGACCGTATATGTATTGACCTGACATGTT
This sequence comes from Lamellibrachia satsuma, assembly GCA_033239005.1. Taxonomy (NCBI): domain Eukaryota; kingdom Metazoa; phylum Annelida; class Polychaeta; order Sabellida; family Siboglinidae; genus Lamellibrachia; species Lamellibrachia satsuma. Next base: position 3,200,111 of record BSQZ01000020.1, on the reverse strand, counting down.
TTTCTCCCAAGAAGCGCCTCTAGTGACGACAAACGTATATTTTATCCAAGAACTGCTACTAGCGAGCAGAAACATAATACTTTGACCTATGTCCAACTCAAGAAGTGTTTCAGAGTGACCGTATATGTATTAACCTGACCTGTATTTCACACAAGAAGCGCCTCTAGTGACAACAAACGTAATAACTTGACCAATATTTTCTCCAACAATTGCCCCTAGTGACAACGAACGTAACGTCTTGGCCTATATCCACCCCAAGAAGTGCCTCTTAGCGACCGTATATGTATCCATCAAAACAGCGAAACGACAAAAGTAGTGAAGTAACTAAACAGCGAAACTAGAGAAATAGTTAAACATCTGACACTGGCCGTACTTGAAGGTGACTTGTAAATGTGTCGTCGTCTATATGCACCCACCTGTCAAGTTCAATAATTGTTTGCCCCTAGCGATCACAAGCGTGATACTTTGACCTATATTCAACCCAAGAAGCGCCTCTGCTGACCAATTATTTAATAACTAGACCTATATTCAACCAAAGAAATGCCTCTAGTGACAACAAACGTAATACCCTTTCTACATTCCTTCTAAGAAGCGCCTCATATTGACTAAATATTTAATAACTTGACCTGCTTTTCTCCAGAGAAGCTCATCTAGTGACAACAAACGTAATAATTTGAAATACATTCCGTCCAAGAAGCATCGTTAGTTATCAAAGGCTGAATACTATGACGTATTGAGGTCACGCTATTTAAGTGTGTTAGTTTATACCCAAATGACTGATTGGTAAGTATTGCCGATATCTATGATAAGTATGTAACGCTTTCATCTATGTATTTTGAGGCTTTTAACTATGCAATAACTTATTTAATTGTTTCTTTGTACAATTTCAAATTATTCCAGTTAATTGTAGTAGTATATTTTATTTGTGAATAGTTTGCAATAATGTTTTGCTTTATTAATATTATATATATATATATATATATATATATATATATATATATATATATATATATATATATATATATATGAGAATGAAAGTGTACCACAAGTAACTAAAATAAGTATATATATATATATATATATATATATATATATATATATATATATATATATATATATAAATATATATATATATATATATATATATATATATACTTATTTTAGTTACTTGTGGTACACTTTCATTTGTTATAACTGTTTATACTAGTCGACAAGAGGTGGTCTGGGTGAACTACTCACTAATTGCAACGGTCATCATTACGGTTGTAGCGCATCATGACATCATTCTATATTTAGCACACTCCCGGCATTCCAGAGTGGTGCAATAAAGACGCAGACTGATGTCAGAGTCTGCGCCTTTCTTGCAGATTACTTTATGTGCTTCCGCCCGTCTGCCTTTTCCACCAAACGTTCCTTTCAAGAACTGCTCCTAAATGTGTAAACAGGAGGTTCCTCTTTGCTCTCATCTACATGCTTTCCACATTCTGCGCATGGATCTCGGGGTGTAGAGGATCAACGAAATTCTACACACACGCACGCACGCACGCACGCACGCACGCACGCACGTACACACACAATAAAAACATACAATCCTTAATAAACGAAGAACTCTTTAAAGTAAATGAATGGCTAAACATTAATAAATTATCGCTAAATAAAAACAAATAAAAATACATGATCTTTCATATGCCCAATAAACGTTTAGACTCTTACGCTTAAAATAGATTATACAAATAGTAAAATGTAGATGAATTTAACTTCTTAGGATTGACCTTGGACACAAACCTAAATTGGAAAAAAACATACTGAAAAGTATCAAATAAGTGTTCCAAAATAATTGGCGTATTGAATAGATTAAAACACGTACTACCCATACCAATAAAAGCTCTGTTATATGACTCATTAATATTACCACACATTGATTATTGCATTATGGCGTGGGGATATCAGGGAAATAGAATACTGAGAATAAACAAAAAACAATGGGAATAATTACCCTAAACTGGACAATTGTCCCATATGCTAACATACACAACTACAACTCTCTGAAAATAAAACAATTTCTATACACTTTTAGAACTAAGCACGAGTTTGCAATGAAATGTCTCAAATATAACTTGCCACACGCAATAAATGACCCTCCTTATCTAGTCAAAGAAAAATATACACCTGTAGTTTACTAGGCTTCACATTTTATGTGAAAAAATATTTCTTACAAAAATATAATTATATGCCCACAATATAAAATTGTTACACGTGTCAGCAAAACAGATGTATAATATAAGATCTGTTGCTAATGTACAAACGATTAGCATGTGGCAATACATGCATTTTCTCAAGTACATATACATACACATACATTACAAACTACCCGATAACACTCACAAGCGCGCACACACACACACACACGCACGCACGCACGCGTGTGTTTGTGCACACTCGCACACATGAGATGTATATGAGCCTTTTCAGTTTGAAGGATGTAATGAAATTTTGCTACTAGTTTCATCATTATGTGTTCCATAATGAAGAAATTAATATTTCTGACGTTGTTTTTATCAAATAAACCCCATTGTGCGGCTTGTGGTTGCGGGGGAGGGGCGGGGGGTTTCAATTCTGAAAACATGTTTTAACTGTGCTGCAAAAACATGTGTGCATATCTTCCTAATAATCTGATTTCGTGCCCAAAGACAATGATGAATGTCATTATATTAAGATGAGAATGTAATGGAACTTTCTACTATAAAAATGTAATTTACCTGGTGTAATTCCGTTTATAAAATATTACATAAGTCTTGTTTTTTTCAGGCTTTGGTCCTTGGGGTAACTGCTGAACATTCCTTGCTGTTCACCATGGTTCCAGTCATGATAGATCTTGCATACGCTTTGGTAAAGGATAGGAAAGCATTAGCAGCCCTCTCAATCGACCACACCTCTGCATCCAACAAAAGGAACATTGAATTGGCAGAGACCATTCACCATCGTACAGTTCAAAACATGAGACTGTTACCATTTTCACTGAAATACATGGTGATAGTACTAGCAATTCCTTGCAACGAGTACTTGCCTTCTTGTCAGCTACTACTGTCCTGGGATAAAACAGGTGGTTGTGGAACACTTCGCACCCGTTACTATCGTGCATGGCAATGCCACTGCATTGTATTAAGAATTGGCAAGTTTGTTCGACAAACACGGCATTCCTTGGAGAAACCTCTGCAGCATCTTGATGGACTGCTGTGTTGTAATGCGTGGCTTCTAGTCGGGCCTGGAGACTAGAATCCGAAATGACAAAGCCAGCCATCTCCTTGTTGCAGACGGTGATGTGTGCCACCACATACACAATGTGTGCCACCACATACACAATGTATGCCATCACATACACAATGTGTGCCATCACATACACAATGTGTGCCACCACATACACAATTCTTCCTAGAAGATAAGTGCGCCATTTGACAACTTCATCGAAACACTCTTCACCAACTTGGCCAACCATTTTAAATGGTCGACATATTTGAGGCAGTATCTCGAAGAAGTGTGCCAACTGCTTTCAATTAAATTTACCATGCCAGAGAGGTTTTTGAGCCATAGGTGGTTGTCATGCTATGGTGTTGCAATCAGAACCCTGCGATTGATGGATGCATTCCTAGTTTTCTTTTATTCGAATCTGCCAGCGAAAGACAAGCCTATATACTTGGCAAATGAATATCACTTGACACTCCTCCAGAAGATGCACAATATGGCACATGGTTGTTCTTACACCTATTTCTGCACATATCACACCAGTTCTGGTGGATCTGCATTGGTTGCCTCTCAGGCAACGCATCAAATTCAAAGTACTGGTTTATATTTATACGGCTATGAATG
>BSQZ01000020.1:3166244-3193744 GCA_033239005.1 Lamellibrachia satsuma | reverse complement strand
ATATATATATATATATATATATATATATATATATATATATATATATATATATATGTGTGTGTATATATATATATATATATATATATATATTATATAGATATATATATATATATATATATATATATATATATATATATATGTATATATAAAGTTCTTGCTTTCTTCTTGATCATGGGTATTTTCTTGTCGAGATCGGTGTTGATAATGTTATTATCACAAATTCCAACAGGGAAGGACGAAATGTTCTGCAACAGATTAGGGTTTGTGGTCACTATCAGGTGGAGCGGTCCATCGAAAAGTCGTTGCAGACATCAGTCAGTTTCTGATTCATACCATTGCCATACTGAGTGATTTTATTCACAGACTTGGTTTCCCAGTCAAAGCTTGGCATGTTAAGATCATGTTAAGATCACCCCAAGACAATGTTTGCAGCTGGATATTTCACAGTGATCCTACCAAGTGATTACTCCAGATTAGGGAGTGCGTCGATACTAAAGCACCTGTATTCTCGCCCATACCGCTTCACAGTCCGAGTCAAACTCGTAATGCCAGATGAAATTAAGCAACTCTTAATAGGGATAAATATGCCTCCACCTCCTGTTGCGGTCCTTCCGGTAAATCATATCCTGGATGGAAGATCTCTCCATCAAACACAGATTCATCTGTGTGTGACTCTGTCCCGACCACTATGTCAGGATCCTCAGTCTCAACCAAACTCATAAATTCTGTGAGTTTCTCAATGTCCAGTATGCTAATTGCAGTTGATGACCAGTGCCTTCATTGGTTTAGATTTAGGCCGGTCAGTTGGTTTGCTTCAACTCGTACGTTTAAGAAGACGATCATCTGCAGTGTTGTCGTCAGTTTCCGATTCTAAGTCCGGCTGTCATATGGGTTACCATCACATTGTATGGAGCAGTCATATGGGTTACCATCACTTTGTATGGAGCAGTCATATGGGTTAATACCACTTTGTATGGAGCAGTCATATGGGTTACCATCACTTTGTATGGAGCAGTCATATGGGTTACCACCACTTTGTATGGAGCAGTCATATGGGTTACCATCACTTTGTATGGTGCAGTCATATGGGTTACCATCACTTTGTATGGAACAGTCATATGGGTTACCACCACTTTGTATGGAGCAGTCATATGGACTACCACCACTTTGTATGGAGCAGTCATATGGGTTACCTTCACTTTGTATGGAGCAGTCATATGGGTTACCACCACTTTGTATGGAGCAGTCATATGGACTACCACCACTTTGTATGGAGCAGTCATATGGGTTACCATCACTTTGTATGGAGCAGTCATATGGGTTACCACCACTTTGTATGGAGCAGTCATATGGGTTACCATCACTTTGTATGGAGCAGTCATATGGGTTACCATCACTTTGTATGGAGCAGTCATATGGGTTACCATCACTTTGTATGGAGCAGTCATATGGGTTACCATCACTTTGTATGGAGCAGTCATATGGGTTACCATCACTTCGTATGGAGCAGTCATATGGGTTACCATCACTTTGTATGGAGCAGTCATATGGGTTACCATCACTTTGTATGGAGCAGTCATATGGCTTACCATCACTTTGTATGGAGCAGTCATATGGCTTACCATCACTTTGTATGGAGCAGTCATATGGGTTACCATCACTTTGTATGGAGCAGTCATATGGGTTACCATCACTTTGTATGGAGCAGTCATTAAAAAAGGAGTTCGAGAAATGAACAATGAACAATGAGTGCAGAACCAGCTGTTTTGTAAGTGGCAATACTCTTTCGGTGACACACCGCAACAGCCAATGTGTATTCAGGTATCGCATTCATCGCAACACAATGTTCGGTGACTGATGGCAACAGCGTTCTTGCACACGGAACATGGAACTTTAACAGGTCCCGGGTTCAACTGAATGTCCCCCGAGATCAGTATAGCAAGTAATAGAGGAGTTCATTGATGCGTAGAGGGATATCGTGTGAGTCTGTTTACAACACGCTTGATGCGCATGTCAGCTCCAAACAGCAGTGCTGCCTGGATACTCCTCGCATCCATAAACTGGAATCCGACACCTACAGTATCTGGAAATTTCGATGTAAAACCGCTACCGTGTCTCAATCCCCCCAAGCATGCGACCACCATGCTTGGCCATGTTTTTATATGTACAACCAAGTATGACCAAGTCCATCTTGTTAAACTCCTAGCAGAGGAACTCATTGCTAATTAGTTTTGTAGATGTGGTTGTACCCACTCGCAGACTCTTTCAGCCACGTTACTGGGTTTATCGTTGCCGACACGCCCCTCGCGCTCGCAAGCAGCTATGTTGACGCCATCACAATCCTGAGACTTCTACTGATCAAATAAATGGATTATTTCATATGAATTGATCATTTACTTTTCATCTACTTTTCTTTCCCGGTTTAGAGACAAACGTCGGGACTAGATCTTTCTCAGTAGCTGCACCGACTCTCAGGTACTCCCTCTTAACATTGTAGTCCGTACAAAATATAATAGCATTTCGTCGTAAACTTATTACCTACCTGTTTATCCTCCGTAGATCCTCGACGTACCAATCCAACTGTTTACAACTGGAGTTACTAACTGATTAGACACTGCTTACCCCCTTTTGTTTTAGTGCCCTGCCGAGCTTGACTCTCCTGAGGGTTTTAACGCAATATAAGTGTTTTATATTGTATTTTATCTTATTGTAAATGTTGTATAATTCTTTGAATAGTCTGAAGCGCAGATTGGTTCACAGCATCACGAGATGTAAGAATGCATATTAAGTGTTTGCAATTAATGTTCTGAAACGTTAAAATGTCTAAAAGTGCGAATTTATTATCAAAAAAGGTGCTATCGCTATTTCAATGTGTTTCTGTGGTTAGACTTCAATGACTCGAAGATGACTGATTCGGGATTGGCGTGGTTTGTTTGGGGAGTACGGAGAAACGATCGACTGGTTCGGGATTGGCATGGTTTGTTTGGGGAGTACGGGGAAACGATCGACTGGTTCGGGATTGGCGTGGTTTGTTTGGGGAGTACGGAGAAACGATCGACTGGTTCGGGATTGGCGTGGCTTGTTTGGGGAGTACGGAGAAACGATCGACTGGTTCGGGATTGGCATGGTTTGTTTGGGGAGTACGGGGAAACGATCGACTGGTTCGGGATTGGCGTGGTTTGTTTGGGGAGTACCAGGAAACCACGAAAAAAACGAAGAAACACAGGACGTCTGCAAAATAAGGTAAATATTTTATATTGTACATGTCGTTGTTTTAATCATATTCCTTTTATATGTGTGGTTAAATATTTGTATGTCTGCCTTCTTGCATGGCTGTATTTCTATTTCTACGCGACGTATTGAAATGCTATATTAAAAGGATATGTCTTCTAAAGTCCTATTCCTGAAAAGCTGTGAACATGAAATTATATAATTTATGACTTGTTAAATGTTGTTAAAATTGAGGCATTCACGCCAAAGATGCAAGTTAGGTTTGCAAAATATAGGTGTGCGGACGGGATGAGTTGACATGGACGTGCTGAAGTGCCCTGATTGCTTTATATATACAAATAATGTACTGACAAATATTGTTTCACTCAAATATAAAAACAGTTAAACAGTCAACATTATATTATATTTACATATTCTGTGACACGTTGTGAAACATCTAGAGAACATTTTGTGTCGGTTCGGCCAAGGTATCCCATTGGAGCATATATTTTGTTGGACCAGCCCCACGATTCTGCATCATTTCTCGAGCTGGGAATAAACTACAAGCTCACCTTTTAAAATATCTAATATCGCAAATATAGGGTACCTTTGCTTGGAGGGAACCGTTCGTCTAAAATAAGTCATTATCGTCATTCCGAATCGACCCTTCCAAAGAATTATTGTTCACAAACAATTACAATACAGTTTTGCAAGTTCCATTTCATAAACAGTATTGTAAAAAGTGTTTATATAATATATATATATATATATATATATATATATATATATATATATATATATATATATATATTATATACATTATCTTCAATAAGACTCTCCTTAAATGACATTTTTTTAATGACAGTTTGATACTACTGCATGTGTTCAATGGGAGAAGCTCTATCCATGGAAGCACGAGCATCCGGGTATTGCTTTCACGGCAGCCTGTTTGTAGCAGCGTTTTCTCTGCCGGCCGATTTGATGGTGCGTTCATATTAGCAAGCAGCTTCAACCGGAAGCGTCTTTCTGAGCATGCGCGGATCGGCCACGCGAAGAGGGATGTTTTTTTGATGTCCTCCACGGCACGGACCGAAGTAATAAATCCGCTATTTCAAACAACGTAATGACACTGGCGCCAAGGAATAACGCCAGTAGTCCGCCCAAGTCGCCTGCCAGAAAGAAACGAAAACCATGTTTTTTATAAATAATATATGTTGTGCCGTGAGAACATCGTTAGTAATTCTAAAATATATTCTTGTATTGTCCGTTATTTATGTACTTTTTACTAAATATCATAATAATCGACGCAAACTACAATTCTTGTTGTAAATCGTTACATACCCAGTAGCTCGGTAAGAGGATACCCGGATGTCTGTTCTATGATGTCGTCAGTGTCACTATCCAGGTAGATGTTTAAGCGGATGAGACCGTTGCTGTAATGACAAACAGGTACTCAACGACGTTACCTTCAAGAACAATTACTGGAATAAATGTTCTTTCAGCATGAAAATAAATGCTTTTTAACCATACCAATATAAATTTCCCGGCCGCCGCAGGTGGAATGACAACATCAGCATTATCCGCCGACTAAGAGTATGTACCTACATCCATGGGTATCCGCGATGCACAAAGATAAGGGCTTTTCGTCCCATAGGTTCACATATAAAGACCACTATCAAAATAAGACACAAGAAAAACTCGGTAGAGAGCAGAGCATGTGAGAACGTTACCGACAGGAGAGATAATAATTGTGCACATCATATATTTATGATAATTATAGCTTTGCCACGCATATCAGACAAGGGAAGGACAAAAATAATATATTTGTATAGGTCACTGCAACTGCAATCTATTACAAAGAAACATATCTTGCTGCTAACACCGTTGCATCCACTACAGCACTACATGTTACCACTGCTTTTAATGACCAAAACTAAACTGCCACAAAACCAAACAAAAGCATTACTTCGCATGGTCATCGCCTCGTCTCGTCACAGTCGTTTTGTCGTTTGGTTCAGCCGAAAACTGTCGTAAGTCCTGCAGAGCGCGATGCAACACTTTCATCTTCGTCACCAAGTCCGACACGGCGTGCCTCGCCTCAGTCAACGTGCGGTCCTCGAGCTGCGCCAACTCGGCAAACTTCCTCTCCTTCTCCGTCGTCGCTAAGTCGGCATTGAGTCGTACGACGACGTCGGCCAGACTGAGACCGGAGCGGCGGTAGTCGGCCACGTCGAGCATCGTCTCGTGCAGGAACATGTCGAGGTAGAACTGCGTGTTGGAACGGTTGCGCAGCATGTCGGCGGCGTCCTTGTGCAGCTCGAAGTAGAAGTTGCGCAGAATCTCCTCGTCCAGCATGACGGCCCACAGCTCCTGTGCCGTCGTGAACACCCGCCGCCAAACGTCCGTCAGACGAAGACACTGCCACTTGAGCTCGGTCGTCAGGTCGTACAGCGCCGGCATCGTGTAGACGATCGCCTTGTCCGTCGCCCCCCTGATGGACTGCGCTAGTCGCGACGACAACTTCCGGCGCTTTCCCGATCTCACGAACGGGCCGAGTTGTTCTCGAGCCGTCTCACTGTGCCGCTGTAAGAGCCGCCGGATGCTCGAGATGACTTCGACGGCGGTCCGTCTGCTGAGATGCATGGTGCGGTTCAACTCTAGAAAACCCACGATCTTACTCTCGATCAAATCAGCAGACTTCAGGACGATCTCTCTGCGGAACATCCGTCGGTAGTAGTTGACATCCTGCGAATGCTGGACGAACTTTCGGGCTGTGGTGCGATACAGCGACTCGTTGAGTCGATTCGACGAGAACGTCTCCAAGAGCACTCCCTTCAACGCGATCACCTGCTGAATATGTCCGGCCAGGTGGTCCGATATCTGGTTGTAGTAGCGCGTCTGTTGTGCTGTGTCGTGCGAGATCAACTGGTACGGAACGAGGGCCGAGTCGTAGCGTCTGTTCGGCGTGATAGCCACCCGAAGCAGAGGGTCGGCGTTCAGATAGGCGTAGTGTACAGCTGTCACGTTGTCGACGGCCCTCGATGCCAGCTCTACTATAGCCGACAGCTCATTGTCTGTCACCAAGTAAAGGACCTTGCGGACGCTCGCCTCGGAAAGTGGCGTCTTTCGCAAAGTCCGGATGCTCCTGACAAAGTATAGTTTACACAGTGTAGAAAAATATTCGAAATATATTAATACCATCTCAAGTTAGACGTGGTTGCCAACTACACATCGCAAAGAAATGTTCAGCATTTGGACAGTTACAGCCCAGGAGGTTATTGTATGATAAGCAGGTTAATAATGATGAGGCTTCTTTCTATTTATAAAATCCTGAAGGGGCAGTGAACATATAAGGATGTATCGTTGTTCGCGTGGCAAATAACCCAGCATTTTGTAGCATCTGGAAAACAGCGAAACTGTAATAAATAATATATTGAAGCAGGCAAAGACTTCCTATACGGCTGGCTAGCCAAAATATGTTGGGTTGTAAGATATCAAACTTACGTCATATATGGCACTCACAATGTTATATTACAACATAAGATAATTCGTATTTAATGATATATTTCGTACAGTAACGAAAAGTACATACGTATGAAAGGATAACAATTTAAACAGAAAATCAACAACTTTCATTTAACAGTAGTTCGAAAACGGGGGATAGGGGCAACGCATCTAGCTGGAGAAGGCCTCCGAAACGGAAAGTGAACGCTGCAACCACTAAACCACCGTGTTCACATACCTGTCTAGGTATGACAAGGTTCGGTAGAGCTGCGACGTCAAAGGCTTGAGCGATGCGTCTGCGATGGCGTACCAACCAACGGTAAAGTCGTGCTCTATCGTGCGTTTGATTCCGCCAAGACCGATACGCAAGTGAAAGTCTACGCGCGGCTGTAGGCTATCAAAGATCTGAAAGACGTTCATATCAGCGGAAGTTAAGTTTTCCTGCAGCTGCACAAACGCCTCCAAGATGGCGTCGGCCGATCTGATGACTTCGCGGATTGTACTGGTGTCGTCTGGCTTGACGATCGTGCGCGTGTTCATTGGCGTTTCTTTGGTTGCTTTGTGGGTGTCAGCCCGCGATGCGGCGGTGAAGCTGACCGTGGCTAGGCTGGAGTAGCTGACGGAGCTATAGTAGCGGACTTGACGACACGGTGTAGGGCACGCTACAGCCTCGCCACTGTACTCGAACTCTTCTGCAAGTGGATACAGTCACGGTTTGCTGAGAATGAATACAGGAACATACAAGTTGTCAAAAGTAGGTTATATTACCTTACCCCCGGGTGGTACACCCCCGGTCGTCACCACATGCCAAATCCTAGCTAACATTAATTAATGTACTGATACAGATGTATACTGAGAAGTATAGTCTATTGGAACACTACATTCATGACAATAGTCCAGGTAGAACGCTGGGCATGATCATGGTGTCTATGATCATACTGGTGTGTCTGATCATACTGGTGTGTATGATCATACTGGTGTGGCAGAGAGCTATATGGCATTCTCAAAAACAAATCATCCACGAAAATACTCAAATGCCTACCTTCCCTAAAATATGTTCCACAGGAAAATAATAAAATAAAGAACATCTTTCTTACCTACCTACCTAAACTGTGAGAGCAGTTAACACATACTCTGTAACGCAAATAGTATAGTTGTATTGTATTTAGTCAATATGCACAAGGTCATAGAAGCGTCTTTGTACTAAGGCTATGAGTTATTTGTTTTGTTTTTACGCTATCATTTCGTACCGAAATTCCTCCTAGCGTGACAGCCAACGTTTAGGGAAAGCACCACGACAAAGAATTGTAAAAGTTTCAGGATAGCTGGCAGTCCATCCGCATTGATGTTATACATTTCGTCCGGTGGAAAGCAACGCTATGGCGACAAAGAAATTTATAGCAAACCTGTTTTATCTTGTACGCATCCAACGTCCTCGTTGATAGTACAAAATCGCGGCATGTCTATAAACACAAATTTCAAACAAAAAGCTATGGTGAGTAACTTAGGCCCTACACTAACAATGGCAGGCATTTGCAGCATGTACGTTTGCAATGAAAATGCTTGCAGTACACACATTTTGCTATGGGGAAAGGTGTTGTCCATAATAACCAGCTGTCACTACACATAGGGTAAGGTCGGTTTACACAAGCGATTAATTGTCAAATTGATCAGTCGACATGGTATATCGCGGTGCAAAAATCGGACGTGTAAACACCCTCGTGAGACCGATTAGCGAGGCCAGTCGATTGTCTCTGTCGAATTTGGGATGTTCCTAATTCTATTCGGCAGGTGCATCCGTTGTGATTTTTCATCAAAGGTCAAATCAGGAGTGCAGCGAGACAAGATTAAGGAAGCAGTGTACAGACACGTCGCTCGTCTAAACACAGCGAGTCAAGATTAAGGTAGCAGTGTACAGACACGTCGCTCATCTAAACACAGCGATTCAAGATTAAGGTAGCAGTGTACAGACACGTCGCTCGTCTAAACACAGCGAGTCAAGATTAAGGTAGCAGTGTACAGACACGTCGCGCGTCTAAACACAGCGAGTCAAGATTAAGGTAGCAGTGTACAGGCACGTCGCGCGTCTAAACACAGCGAGTCAAGATTAAGGTAGCAGTTTACAGGCACGTCGCGCGTCTAAACAAAGCGAGTCAAGATTTAGGTAGCAGTGTACAGACACGTCGCGCGTCTAAACACAGCGAGTCAAGATTAAGGTAGCAGTGTACAGACACGTCGCGCGTCTAAACACAGCGAGTCTAGATTAAGGTAGCAGTGTACAGACACGTCGCGCATCTAAACACAGCGAGTCAAGATTAAGGTAGCAGTGTACAGACACGTCGCGCGTCTAAGTATATAAATGCATATGGTGTCGCACGTCCAATTGGGGCACAAATCGCTCTCATAAACCGGCCTTTACTGACTATTTTTTGTAGAGCCAAACGTTTGCTATTTTTGCAACTTAACTATTTATATTTCAGTATGAATAATGAAATATTAGTGTTTAGACTTGATAGTCACTGTAGCGTAGTTCAAGAATAACATGTAAAGACTAGCATAAACAAATCAATAATTGTTTTTGTAGCTACAATAAATCAATATTTATACAGCCAAGCTGTTATATTTATACTACATAGCTAACCAAAATATTAGGAGTGTATTTTTTTTAAACGATGAACGTTTCTACAACATATTAAAAAGCTGTCAAGAGAGTTCCATAGTATTACAAAAATACACATTCTCTTTAAATTGGTACGAGCATAATTGTTTTTAAAGTGGGACTTTGGTTACATAGACTGACTTGTACAATGTAAACAACTTTTCTATATTCACTGGTAGTAAATTGTTATTTGCCTTGTACATAATAAGTGCAGTTCGTATTTTCACAATATCTTGTACTTTCAGGATACGTAACTCAGAGAATCGACAATAAGTGTGGTCTTACCTCTGAGCTCTACAAATTAAACGCACAACCGTTTTTGTAACAACACTAAGCAATATAGATTAGTATCATATGTATTGCCACATACTTCGATGCAGTACATGATGTATGGCAGGAAGAGAGAGTGGTATAAAATAAGCCTTCCACATGTGTTAATGACAAAGCTGGCTCTATACATTATGGCACAAATCTTAGAGAGTTTAGATTTTATCATAGAAATGTGTTTTTTCCAAGTTAATTTATTATCAATCAAAACACCTAAAAATTTTGTGAATTCAACCTTAATAATTTCATTACAAATATCATTTATGTACAGAATAAACAACTTCGGCCCAAAAACAGATCCTTGTGGCACACAACAACATATACTTCCGACTCACAATTTTCATATTGAACAAATTGACTTCTGTTTTCCAAGTAACTCATAATCCATGTGTGTGCAACACCATGAATGTCATAAAAGCAGCACAATGTTTTGCCAATATATTATGGTTGGCGATATCAAATGCCTTCTACAGCGATGGTATACAATTTTAGATGTAATTCGTGTAGATAGTAATTAAGTTTCTGTAAATTTGCCTTAAGACTTCTGGCATTAAAGTGAATGAATGATAAGCCATTCATTTTACACATTTTATCATTGAATTCTGAATCGGTGTAATAATCACATTTTGATGTTGAATTATTGTAGACGTTGTTAACTGGATCAATATAATGTTCAAAGTCGAAACTATTATAATCAGAATAGTTGGAAGAGCTAAATTCAAACTGGGAACATATATCAACTAATTTATAAATTTGATAATCTTGTTCAATTGGTGAGTTTTCAAAAATTAGTTCATCATCTCTCATATCTTCAAATGGGAAAACTTCAGGTTGGACAGCGGTAAATACATTTTTTCTGAGCATTAACATAAGCTGATATTGTGTTATTTTGGTACAAGTCTTATGAAAGGTAGACTCACATAGTCCACATTTTACAAAAAGACTACTTATCAATGTCTCACAAACTAGACACGAGTCTATTTTTACCAGGTTTTTAGCCATTTGAGAGGTTTATGCAACAACTGTTGATTGAGTAGTCGGCGCCCGAAATGAGGCCGCGCCAGCTATAAGTAGCTTTCGTCATATCATTATGAATACGAAGGACTCTTCAACTCGACTAGGAAACCTATTACGTCTAAGAGAACTGTTTCCATCCATCGAACAGATGCAGGCGTTACAGAGACACTACAAACAAGACTAAAGGTTGAACGGCTAGGCATCCAACGTTTACAATTGACCAACCTTGTAGATAGTTTGCCACCCAGAATGGGGTACATCCGCATTTTCGCTTAACATAGTCAGATTTTAGCGCTGACAAACACGTCGACCGGAAATCTGCGTTCTCTTCACAATAACCGTATGGTGGCGCCAATAGTTTCACCTATTGGACAGTAAATGAAAATACGTTTTATACAATATGCAACATGAAATACTTAGGTAGGCAACTATGACGAATACAATACATATTTTAATGCATTATGTGTGTGTGTGTGTGTGTGTGCGTGCGTGCGTGCGTGCGTGCGTGCGTGTGTGTGTGTGTGTGTGTGTGTGTGTGTGTGTGTGTGTGTGT
This sequence comes from Lamellibrachia satsuma, assembly GCA_033239005.1. Classification (NCBI taxonomy): domain Eukaryota; kingdom Metazoa; phylum Annelida; class Polychaeta; order Sabellida; family Siboglinidae; genus Lamellibrachia; species Lamellibrachia satsuma. The sequence continues at coordinate 3,182,474 of BSQZ01000020.1, read as the reverse complement.
GTGTGTGTGTGAGTGAGTGAGTGAGTGAGTGAGTGAGTGAGTGTGTCTTTCTCTCTCTCTCCCTCTCTTTCCCCTATATCTCCTCTCGCGCTGGCGTTCTCTCTTCCCATATCTCTCTCCCTCCGTCTATTTCTCTCTCTTCCTCGCTCTCTAATTCTCTATCCCTCTCTTCCACTCTCTCCCCTTTCTCTGGCACTCACTCTTTCCATGCCGCCTTCTCTCACTATCTCTCTCACTGCCTCTCTGTCTCTATGAAATGGTTTCTGGTCAACTGAAATGTTGAAGTGCACCACGTAAACAAAAGCACATCTACGTACTATGACCCATCATTACACTGTCTCTATTTCTCTCTCTCCCTCTCCCTGTCTCCCTTTCTCACTCATTCACTCGCTCTAACTCTCTCCCCTCTATTCCTCTCTAAACTACCGTTCCCTCTACCTCTCCCACTCTCTCCCTTTCTACCCCTCTCTCTCTCTCTCTCTCTCTCTCTCTCTCTCTCTCTCTCTCTCTCTCTCTCTTTGTAACTCACGTTCCATCTCTTCCTCTATCTAGCTTTTTCTCCTCCCCCTCTCTCTTTCTCTCCCTCCCCCTCTCTCTTTCTCTCCCCCCTCTCTCTCTCCTTCTCTCCCTTTCTCCATATCTCTCCCGTTCTCTCTCACTTGAATATCACACTTTTAGAGCAAAATCACTAGCGTAATATTCTTGATTGTAGTTGCATATGGTTACTCTTTGTTAACTCTTTTTGTTCATTACCCCAAAACCTTGACTTTTGTTTCGCTTTAAGTCCTTTATCTGATACTGCTTTGTGCATTCTTGTTTTACTGCCTTCTTTCAGTTTGAAGAACATATTTTTATCAACATCCTTATAACCATTAAATATTTTAAAAACGTCTACTTGGTCTCCTCTTAAGGGGGTGCTACACGTTATGATAGAATGGGTCCGATTGACTTGATTATATCATGGATACATAAGTCCATGATTATATCGTAAGAACTGACACACGTTACGATTCCGTCGGGCAGCTATTACGCGATTTCCTCTCTCAATTAGCTATTTTAACATCGGATGCTTTTTTCCAAGTATCGTACGACTCATTGAAGATGAAGATTTCTTTCTATTACAAAATAATAACAAGAGCTACTTACAATATAATACCTATAATAACATTTGGTTAACTGTTGCTTTGTTAACTTTGAAGTTGGTCTTAGGACACTAACTTATTGTTATTACACAATTATAATGATGTGAAACATTACTGGTATTTACTAGTTATCTTAATCTTTGGTTTCAATTCAGTCATGGTTGAACGAATCATATTTAAAAAAATTAAATCTGATATATAGATATAGCTACAGTATATCTATGAACCCCTTGGTAAAACGGCGTGCGAGGGGTGGGGTACCCGCCAGGGGTGGACAGGGCGAGCGCCCTTATTTTGATCACACTAGCTTCAAAATGGTGTTTTTAAGGGTGCTTCAACTTTCCCATTGAAGCCAGAAGGGGACAGACATACAAAATATGTGTAGCGGTGTTAGTATGCAACAATTTGTGGTCTACATTGGAAACAAATGTACTTTTATGCTAGTGTCATCTTTTATATTGGGCCGGGTGGTAAAAAACAGTGAGGTGGTCCACCTCCTTCGGCGTGTACTAGGGTTAACACTGAATCCTTTCAAACACGTTCTGTTCCGACCGATGTGTGTACCGGGTAACTATATGTGTTGTGTTGTTCTATCAGAGGGCATGTAATTTCAGATATACATACGTTTGGAGAACAAAAATAATTTGATTGATTGTGAAATTTTTGTAAATTGCAAATGATCATTATTGATTTTTGGTGACTAAAAGTTACAGCCAATAAAACAAATTATTTCATATCGGTTTGTTATTTATGGATTTGGATCATTTACTAAAGATAGACAAAGTTTACATGATGATCTATATATATTAGTTAAATGGTCAGAAAAATAGCAATTGTTATTCAATTTTGGGAAGTGTAAATGCATACACATAGGACATGGAAACATGGACGAAGAATATAAAATGGGGGATGCTGCACTAGGTAGAACCACACAAGAAAATGACTTAGGAGTAACATTTAGTGCTGACATGGACGTTTCAGAGCAATGTGGGTTTGATGCTTCAAAAGGAAATCAAATTCTATGGCTAATTAGGAGAACTCATGTATAAGGAGAAACAGCTAATTGTACCCCTGTACAAAGCAATGATTAGACCACATTTGGAATATTGCATTCAAGCATGGAAGCCGTATCGTAAGAAGGACATAGACAAACTAGAAAGAATACAACGAAGAGCAACTAAGATGATTCCAGAATTGAGAGACCTTAGCTACGAAAGCCGCTTATTACAGTGTGGTTTGACAGAACTAGAGACCAGGAGACTAAGAGGAGACCAAATAGAAGTGTTTAAAATAGTGAACGGTTACGAGAATATTGCAAGGAATATGTTCTTCAAACTTAAAGAAGACAGTAGAACCAGAGGACACAAAGCAGCATTAACTAAGGAACAGTGTATGAGAAAGTGCTCATTCCTACAGAGGGTGATAAATGAATGGAACAAACTGCCAAATGAAGGTATTAATGCTAGAAGTGTGAACATGTTTAAATATAGAATTGACATATATCTGATAAGGGCGGGCTATACATAGCTAATAAAATGGTTGGACTCTCGATAAGCCGATGGTTTCCTTGTCGACTTGCCATCTGGAACTTGATGTTTGGGATGGCAATATTGTTAAATCTTGTTGAGTTACAGCCTATGCCAAAAACAACATTATATTTCAAATGTTTTATTGGATTCACTTTTTATTATTTAAATTATTATTTTTACTATTTAAATATTACATATTAATGCTGGGACGGTATGCAAAAACAAACAAAATCAAAATATATGTCTCAAAAAGACGAATTTCAGCGTTGTGAATGTTACTTATTAGTAGATGCTTGGAATGTCTTTCTCAACGGAGCAGTGTTCATTTTGACAAAACGCCCATTCGCATGTCTCAAGTTGATACTATAATTATAGCGTCAAAACTAAAAAATTATGTGATGCCTGGTCTGAAGTGTCGATCGGTATTTACTGATACAATACGTAATTTTCTCAAATATGGATCATTGGTCGGCTTTCTGGAGAATTTATTGCTTCTCACGAGCTTTGTCTCTACATATCTTTGTATAATGGGCTGGCGACATTCCACAGCGAGTCGTCCATGATAAAGTTCGATCAGTAATTGAAGTGAGGATGATAGCCAAATCGAAGCTTCCGCCATTTTCCCAAGAGGTCGGGAGGTCAGCCACGATATGCTCTGATTGGCCAATCCCACTATTTTACACTTGGGATATGAGTAATGCATTTCTGTTGGGGGCGCTTAACTAGAAATGTGAATGGAGTTTCTAACATGTGCCTTGAAAGAACCGTTAACACTACCTAAATTATTTGTAGTACTAACGTGCAATGACGACATTGGCATTTTGAACAAACAAAATGGTATAACGTATTAGGAAATGTAAATGTTACCTTCCTTCGTTCCACGAGTATTGTGGCATCTACACCAGGCGGAATAGTAATGCTAGACTCGGTGAATAACGGATGTTCTTGCGGATCATGAACCTTCACCTTTAGTCCCACGCTAGTCCATTCTTGTGTCATTGATTCGTCGAGTTGAATGTCTAACGTGAGCTGTATTCGAGACACGCCTCCTGTTATAGACAACATATTGGTCATATTGTATGCATCTGCGTCAAATGGTAGATGCAAGTTTCCAATGTCCTCTGATATAATATAGCAAATACGATATTTTTCTCAGACATTTAAAATTTCTGTGTTATGATATGACAAATGCAGTATTTGTTTCAACGCTAAGATTCACATAGACTGTGTCATGGGTCTTCGCTTGCCTTGGAAAAATTGTAGATTTAGCAAGATTTCCGTCCATGGCAACACACTCTATATGACAATAAACCCATTCGACAATCAACATTTCCGCAATGGATCCCACCCTTATGTAGAATAGGGTATGCTCGTCAAATGGTGTAAAATACCTGTCTTCATTAGAGCAACACAGAAATTATTCCAAACACAGTTATCGCCTCATTAGTGCGAGGTACACCAATCCATTAAACACGGTAATACAAATTACTAGGTAAATTATGACTGGCAGCTTACTGTTATATTTTGTTCAATGGTTTGCTTGGTATCAGGTGAAACAAAGACTATCCTGTCGACGCGTATCAACTGTCCAGGATACGCCATCTGGAGCTAACTGGGGAGATAACTGTGGGTGTCTACGACAATGAAACAGCTTACGTCCAATGAATGTGTAACATTGGCCATCCTCCGTCGAAACAGGACTGAAGTTTACGTGACTGCATTCACTGGCTCCCCACCTACACCTGCAACAAGAAAAGAACACGACGACGTTTTAACTAAAATAATATTTTCGGTTTGCCTATGACACCGAACTAAGTTGGAGCCACAAAGAAATGTTTGACGTTGTAAAAAACGACTCGCTGCTTAACTTGTTGGTACCAACTGAAATAACTCGAGTGTGGACGAATTAGCGCGCGAATTTATGGCAATTCGTTGACGATATATCTTTCTGAATAGCTTAGGAACGTACACGCTAAGCCGACCGCATGGCAGTAGTAATCCCCTTGTGCTGCCAAATCTGGGTATTAGGTCAACATACGCCTGACGTAGAGTTATCCGAAACAATAAATATGCAATATACAACAGCAATTGGCCTACATCACCGGAAACCGCCGGTGAAGGCTCTAATTGTTTTATTTGTCTTGGTTAATACAAAACTTATTGCACTACTTTGTATTTATGAGTCTTTCCACAACGATTGTTATGAAGAGTAGCACAAAGATGCCAATATTCGTCAGTTATGTTCAGTGTTATCTATAATGCATCTTCCACAGCCATTTTTCGAGTATTGCATATAAAATCGGTCAGGCTTAGGGTAATGACACGGGCAACACAGTACAGTGACACTGTAAGTGTTAATTACATAGCCATACTAACATTGACAGAGGCACAGGCAGAAGTCGACACGTAACAAGATTCAATCGCACTTTAATGCCACCGCAGAAACGAAATGCGTCATTACGTTCCTCTTTGGCGTCAATCAAGCAGGCGGACAATTGTTGGCGCGCTACTTATCACTTCACCGGAGAAGTATGTGCAGAATAGCAACGACTGGTCTTACCTGACTAGCATCTGATCGAGTTTGTGCGCGGCGTCAATGTGCAGTTTACGAGAGGATATATCCGGGTCGATTGTTGGTTTCTCGTCAATATCAGATGACAACCAGTTTCGCCTTGAAACCTCAGATAACCTGACGACACCGGAAACCACATATCAGAGGAATCGTGATTCTCGTGCGCAACATCCGTTGATTACCATTTGTCAACGAGTATTCTATGCTGAATTTAAGTGTGATTGGATAGAGCATACATATTGCAGATGCTAGGACGAATGGTTGATGGCAATGCGAACGGTATTGTAAATGAAAACGTAAGAATACTCTTGATGGTAAAGGTTGATATATTGTGGAAGATTGAGCCAAGACGGTGGTAAAACGAAGACTATAATAGATGGTGGAGCCCAACCAATTTGATGCAAATGAGTTGTATCTACATATATAAAACATAGGCTGCTGTAAAAAGCTGTGGCTACTATTTAAATATGAACAACAAGAAAACATTGGATAACAAAATAATTATACAATCATAACATAATTGAACTAAAAATTATTGCCTTAAAATGTATATTATTTAAGTAGGTGAATGTTTTTTTTTCTTCAAATAATCAGTCATTTAATTGCACCATGAATGGGAGAGACATTTTAAAGATCACTACTGATCGCCATTTTAGAAGCCGCACCGAGTGTACATACACAAAAATACATACAAAATAAACCCGCAATTGCATTGAAGACATTCACTTGAATAGACAATGCTGCAGTCAAGTGGAACCAAGATAAAAACGTTAACTACCTGAAGCGATTTAGGTTGCAAATGGTTATCGTTGGCTGTTCTGACTGCACGTCTTGCGCGATATTGTACGAGAATGACGTGGGCCGAGACAGGAAGTGGAAGACGCGATCTGCTGCGGCGCTTCCAAACAGGATCAGTCCGCAGAAAAGGATCGTGATCCAGATCACCCTGAAGGGACAAATAACAATAATCAGTTGACTCAATCTATGCAGGCCACGCTGCTGCTGCTGCTGCTGCTGCTGCTGCTGCTGCTGCTGCTGCTGCTGCTGCTGCTGCTGCTGCTGCTGCTGCTGCTGCTGCTGCTGCTGCTGCTGCTGCTGCTGCTGCTGCTGCTGCTGCTGCTGCTGCTGCTGCTGCTGCTGCTGCTGCTGCTGCAGCTGCTGCTGCAGCAGCTGCTGCAGCTGCAGCTGCAGCAGCAGCAGCAGCAGCAGCAGCAGCAGCAGCAGCAGCAGCAGCAGCAGCAGCAGCAGCACTGCAGCAGCTGCTGCTGCTGCTGCTGCTGCTGCTGCTGCTGCTGCTGCTGCTGCTGCTGCTGCTGCTGCTGCTGCTGCTGCTGCTGCTGCTGCTGCTGCTGCTGCTGCTGCTGCTGCTGCTGCTGCTGCTGCTGCTGCTGCTGCTGCTGCTGCTACTGTTGCTGCTGCTGCTGATATAAATTGCCCAATATATATATATATATATATATATATATATATATATATATATATATATATATATATATATATATATATATATATATATATATATATATATATATATATAGCAAAACAACTTCTTTGTTAATTAATAACTACCACCAGCAACGGTATTAATAACCGTGCGCAGTGTTTCTACGTCGTCACCCTTGTGTGGTGCGCTGGTTGTAAACTGTCCATGTCTCGAGTAGCCGAAATAAAATATCCCCAACTGCTTAATGGGCGTGTTTGGTGCTCATCAGCATTCATCACGAGAGAAGATAAACTGGCGTGACAGAGAAAATAAATACTGCCTCTGCGCCAGCCAAGCACTGTCTAAAGTCAACGCGTTGACTTGCTCTGCCGTGTGATATCGCGCATACTTCCTGTGCAATGTTTACGGCGAATATATCATTAAGTGAGGCTCGTGTGCGTTCTAACATAATCATCAACTGTTGGGTTGATTGATGTTCCTTCAATGCCAAATAAGCTTGTTCAGTTGCCGTTTGTATGTAATAATCGGTACCGATCCTGCCTCTGATGACGATGGAGTAATATACGCCCCTATCGCTGCTTTTGAACTGGATTGTAGTAGGAGGGTCTGCCATCACAAGTTATATATCTAATGCAAATTTTATATTTCCGTGACACCTTCATCCAATTTTATTTATTTTAAATAGTTACAAATACGTATTTATCGAGGACAGTTTCTAATTGCTGACCAGATGCGATCATAAGTAGGTTTCAAACACAATTAGGAAAATTGTTCCATTCCAATACATAACTAAGAAAACAGATTAAATATCACGTAACGGGTGCGCACTATTTCACATTTCAAGTAAATAATAACACGTAACGGGTGCGCACTATTTCACATTTCAAGTAAATAATAACACGTAACGGGTGCGCACTATTTCACATTTCAAGTACATAATAACACATAACGGGTGCGCACTATTTCACATTTCAAGTAAATAATCAAACCACTGCTTTGATCAAGTGGACACAAAACTTTTTAATATATGATATATACTGTATGCCAATGAAGCTGGTATCCGATGTTAAACAACTACTATCGTTGCTAGCTGCATGCTGTTGTTTTATTGTCGGCGTCTTGCATGCTGTTGTTTTATTGTCGGTGTCTTGCATGCTTTTGTTTTATTGTCGGCGTCTTGCTATGCTGTTGTTTTATTGTTGGCGTCTTGCATGCTGTTGTTTTATTGTCGGCGTCTTGCATGCTGTTGTTTTATTGTCGGCGTCTTGCTATGCTGTTGTTTTATTGTCGACGTCTTGCATGCTGTTGTTTTATTGTCGGCTTCTTGCTATGCTGCTGCCGCCGCTGCCACTGCCGCTGCTATTGTAGTTGTTGCTGTTACAGTGGCGTATCTACGATCTCCTAAAGGGAGGGTAAGATTGTCATCCATTAGTTTACCATGGTACCACGTAGTGGCGCAACAGGTTACATAAGCACATTTAAGCCAAAGGGAGCATGGCCTAACCCCCCCCCCCCAACTACGCTACTCTGCTCATTATTACTAAACGTATTTCATTGTCGTTGTTTTATGCCAACTATGTCTACTACGGCAGACATAACTTCTGCAATTAATCCTTCAAACTACTGGACATAACACAGCTCACGAAAGGCCGGACTGCACATTCAACCGCTGGACACAATGACTGCGAATGAAAGACCGGTCTATACACTTCGTCTACATTATCCCGTTATGCAAACACAAGACAAGACAAACACGAGACGACCGCCAACAGCACCACGGAGAAACGCCATCAACGCAACGGAAGGCCACTCGTGTGCTGCCGTAAGCCACGTGTCTAATCTTATTAGATCACACCAGGAGTGATAGCCGTGACGACTGATTAAAGTGACACCAACGAACAGTGTCATGTATACTGTCCAAAATACGGACGTGTCGTTGTCTCTTGCATGTTAATCAATATTGCACAACAGGGACTATTAAATATTGTAATCATAGCCACGGCATAGGACCAACCATCGATCGCTGAAGATATTTTTTAAAGACTTCCTCGGCGTAAATTTGTTGTTTTCCGAATTTGATTATGCTGTTGTTTGGTGCTCCTGATTGCGATGGAAAACTTTCCATGGCGATTTGCTTGTAATGCCGCTTAAAGATCGACAAACGAATCAGTGAAAGAAGGCTACGATTTGTATTCAGCTTACTGCATACGACGTCGTCGAAAAATAAACGTGACTTTTATATTAAATGTTATCGCTGGACGCACATTTTCCTAACTGTGGCAATATAACGCGAACGACGACATCGTAAGCTAGTTTACGACACTTGGACGTCAGAAACAATAACTTTTTTACACATTCGCGTCACCAAACTTCAATCTGGTAACATCGATAAGGGCTCCTCTAATGAATATTTGATGACTGCGAAACTGCACTCGACATGCATAACATGCCAACGTTGGTTCAGTTGATTGGTAAACAATCTTACACGAACCTGCAGTGGTATCGACCGTTAATTTGCCCCACCTCCTGTCTGCCAATGTTGCGAGTATCTTCATTGTTCGTTGCACAATGTTTTAGTAATGTTAGTTAGTTGCACCGATTTTACCTTTGAAAATGCATTTCAGCACTTTGTCACCAGCGGAACATTCATCTACAATCACCTCGGAATTAAGTGAACATTTTCTGTGAACAAACATATTTTAATTCGCGAAATCTAGGACAAAACTAAGTTCCTTGAACATGTGCTATCAAAGGATAATTGACGCCAACCGCACTGAGAAGACGTCCACTTCTAATGTTGTCACATAGCTTCTAATGTTGTCACATACCCGCGTCGTTCGTTCTCAACCACTCGGAGCTCTACGCAGATGGTGAGGCGTCATACTCATTATTCTTCTCTGATTCATTCACACAAGTCTGTCGTAGCCAGAATGCCATGGAGTTGCCGAATTCCTCGACGGCTGCCTAATTAGTGATGCTGTAGCGAGGCAATTCTCTTAGAGCGACCGCAACGGAACTCTCGCTGGAGACGAAGGTCCCTGTGGCAGTGTCGCCTGTAATGCCCGGGGCGCTTGGTACACGCAACACTATAGTATGCACGTTGGAGGGGCACACGCGATCATCATTATTTCATGATTGTTTTCGTATAACTGAAAAACTAGTAAATTCTTGTTGTTGCAAATTATTTAATTACTTAAATACGAAGAGTAGTGTGCATTCCTGCTGCTGCTGCTGCTGCTGCTGCTGCTGCTGCTGCTGCTGCTGCTGCTGCTGCTGCTGCTGCGCTGCTGCGCGCTGCGCGCTGCGCGCGCAGCAGCGCCAGCAGCAAGCGCGCGCTGCTGCGCTGCAGCAGCTGCTGCTGCGCAGCAGCAGCAGCGCACGCTGCGCTGCTGCGCAGCTGCGCAGCAGCGCGCCGCGCTGCGCTGCCAGCGCTGCGCAGCTGCTGCTGCTGCAGCGCTGCCTGCGCTGCTGCGCGCGCTGCACGCTGCTGCTGCTGCTGCTGCAGCTGCGCGCTGCAGCAGCGCAGCTGCGCAGCTGCGCGCGCGCGCGCGCAGCAGCAGCGCCCGCGCAGCTGCGCGCAGCGCTGCAGCAGCGCAGCAGCGCGCGCTGCTGCAGCAGCGCTGCGCGCAGCCGCACGCGCACAGCCGCGCGCGCGCGCCGCTGCAGCAGCGCAGCTGCGCTGCAGCGCTGCGCTGCTGCGCGCGCTGCAGCTGCTGCTGCTGCTGCTGCTGCTGCTGCTGCTGCTGCTGCTGCTGCTGCTGCTGCTGCTGCTGCTGCTGCTGCTGCTGCTGCTGCTGCTGCTGCTGCTGCTGCTGCTGCTGCTGCTGCTGCTGCTGCTGCTGCTGCTGCTGCTGCTGCTGCTGCTGCTGCTGCTGCAGTAGTATGGTCTTAATGTAGCATCGAGCTACTAATAGCGAGTTAAGTTATTGAACACGTAAGCTATGCTTTCCCAAATGTTCGTTATCCAGTATAAACCAGTGGTGCAGGTTTCTGCAGGTGAAATCACGCAGTGGTAAAGTTGCAAGTAGACGTGGCAAAAGCAGGGGATTGTTTTATAAATTCTCTGCTGTTTACATATGAGGTATATGACATAATTATGTGTACAACATAATTTCTTCAGTGTGGTAATGCGTCTGTTTTGCGATCGTTACTTGACATGTTGCAACAGGATTTGTATATGTTATCGTACTATCTATTTTTTTTAGAAAATCCCAAACGACATAATGTCAAAATATTATATATACATACCAACCAACAAACCAACATACCAACAAAAATAAAATTTCCTAAGATATTCTTTTTCGATGCAATGCTATATATATATATATATATATATATATATATATATATATATATATATATATATATATATATATATATATATATAGCATTGCATCGAAAAAGAATATCTTAGGAAATTTTATTTTTGTTGGATTTTCAACCATTCCATTTCAAAAATCAATGACATTATGTAGATGCTGTAATAGTTATTTTGCGATATGTAATATTTATTTTTGGAAGTGAACTAAGACGTTTGCATAATGATTGTGCATGATCGCCAGGATTTTGTTATGGTTCAGCTCACACGTGCAGTGCAACATTTCACACGGCCACGGGCTAACATGTTTTTATATTTATCAGGCGCATTACCATTTTGTTTGACTTTTTTTATTTCACACGGGCAAATTGGCCGTGTGAAAGGCCTTATGAAACCCTGATGATTGACAATTTAAAAAATACGTAGACAGTATAGTACTCTTGGCTGTTACAATGCATATATCGCTGGAATCGATTGAAGCAACAATCCACAATCGAATACCTGAAAGAGGAGTTGAATTCATGTGACACACGTAGCCTATACCAGACTTTCTAGGATATCAGGTAGTCAACCGTAGCCCCTACATTACCTTAATAGTCTTCACGGCAAAACATACTTAAAGATATACCGTGAACGGCCTTCGGAAGATTAGTGCACATCGCACGCGTTCTTAGCACATCACTCCGGCTTCTGCTACCCTCACACATCACTCCGGCTTCTGCTACCCTCACACATCACTCCGGCATCTGCTACCCTCACACATCACTCCGGCATCTGATACCCTCACACGTCACTCCGGCTTCTGCTACCCTCACACATCAATCCGGCTTCTGCTACCCTTACACATCACTCCGGCTTCTGCTACCCTCACACATCACTCCGGCATCTCTTACCCTTACACATCACTCGGGTGAACGTATAAAGGAAGAAACATTTCATTTAACTAACGGAGGCAAGGGTCAAACCAGTGCAATGCTTTAACACATTGCTCTGTTTAGTTCACTAAAGCGTGCTTTCCTTTATAGTATTATTTTATTGTTGATGTCGTTGTTGCTGTTGTTGTTGTTGTTGTTTGTGTTATTACTATTAATAGGACTGAATATAGGACTAAGTTACTCTGATCACTTATTTGGCTATTTCGAAAGGCGGCTGCGATTAGGGTGTCTGCTTTCTACCGAATTCGCTATTTTAGACTTCGTGCCCAAACTGTTTTGCTGTAAGGTAACTTTTCTGCTGCGAGAAATCCGGATGTGTAATTTATACATGAACATATTAGTGTGCTATTCGGTACTTGTCTATCTTCAGCTTATTGAACCTTGGCTGCCCCTGTCACTATCGTCTTTGAGATTAACCCGATATAAACAACTCGTTCATCATTAGTCATGGTTTACCTTAGAATTAATAGCACCTGACGCACAACACCTGGTATGATACTATTCTCGCAGTGCGCGAATGTTGTATGATAATGAATTCAATAAGTCTGCAGATAAACTGTTCTCGGGTCGATGAGAACTATGTGCCCTTTGGTTCGAAGTTTGATGCACTGGATGTTTGGGCGAGTATACTTTACTTTAAGGAATATTTAATTATTATAAAACAGTATTTAATTATTATAAAACAATACATATACAACACATACACGTGTGTTGCTATATGTTAAAGATAATAAAATATATTGTCATGGAACATGATATTTACTTACATAATATATATATATATATATATATATATATATATATATATATATATATATATATATATATATATATATATGCATATACACACACACACACACACACACACACACACACACACACACACACACACACACACACACACACACACACACGTAGTATTCCAGTCCAGGTATTCGATGACCCAGTTCTGGTTTCACTCCGGGATCTTCTTCAAATGTATCTTTAAATAATGTCATGGGAAGGTGGCGAATATTCAGGCGATCCACGGTCACATTCGCTAGATCTATGTGTTTGATGTTTCGCCACCCATTAGCAATATCAACAAATACATAAAGTATATCGTGATATTATAAAACTTAAATTAAAATAGAATGTGAGAAAGGCGAACACTTCTGGCGAGACGCGAAATCCTAAGCACATTTAATAGACAAAACGAGAAAGTTTTATCACTTTTGACACGAAGTGTTAAAAAGTTTGACATGAAGTGTTAGCTGCAAAATGGGATAACGTTTTGAAGAGTTGGTCGTACCCATCAGAACTACGCCCAATCGCGTACGCTATGTGTGCCTGATGTGGTTTGACGGGTCGAACAGCTGCAGCGACTCCCAGCGGCTGCAGAAACGAATACCTGACCCTGCGCTATATGATATACACACACACACACACACACACACACACACACACACACACACACACACACACACACACACACACACACACACACACACACACACACACACACACACACACACACACACACACACACACACACACACACACACACACACACACACACACACACACACACACACACACACACACACACACACACACACAACACACGGAAGGCGATCACACTGAAGCGAGGGATAGGACTTCGTGCTTGTATACCAACATGCAGAATGATAACGACTCCCAAAGCACCAAAGTCATTCAGTCGTATCCTTATACGAGATAGTTGGCAGAATTGACTGAGCCACGATACGGACGCTTCTCCCGTGACTCATGTGGTTTAGAGATGTAGTCTACAGCAGGTTGCACATTTTTGGGATAGTTTAGTCTCCCTGGCTTATGGACACCAGATATGTTCTCTCGATTGACAGTCCGGTCCTCTCGATTGGCAATCCGGTCCTCTCGACACGCAGTTCAGTCCTCTCGACCGGCAGTCCGGTCCTCTCGACCGGCAGTCCGGTCCTCTTGACTGGCAGTCCGGTCCTCTCGACTGGCACTCCGGTCCACCCGACTGACAGTCCGATCTTCTCGACTGGGAGTCCGGTCCTCTTGACTGACGGTCCGGTCCTCTTGACTGGCAGTCCGGTCCTCTCGACTGGCAGTCCGGTCTTCTCGTCTGACAGTCCGGTCCACTAGACTGACAGTCCGATCTTCTCGACTGGGAGTCCGGTCCTCTTGACTGACGGTCCGGTCCTCTCGACTGGCAATCCGGTCCTCTCGACTGGCAGTCCGGTCCTCTCGACTGGCAGTCCGGTCCTCTGACCGCCGAGCTGCTGTGCTCTATATTTACCACAGATTTGTATATAAGCAACTGGCGTGTAACGGATTATGTCTTGGTTATGTTTAGTTAAACTGAACCTCTCTTGGAATCGACTTACGTCAAAATCTGCATAGTCCTGATGAAAGGTAATATGTTATACATTTAATAAATACATTTCTGAAAATAAGATTTATTTAAACTAAACTAAATATATGACAATATTTGGTAGTGTAGGTGTCACAGTTACGGGCAAATCTTTCACGAAATTAATAGTCTCGCGAGAATGTCCTCTGACCCCACCTGTTTACATGTTGCACGTTTGAGAACTGGTCGTTATTTTATAAGTTACTAGGTGCTAGCCGAGTTGCACTACCCAGTCATGGTTTGGTAGTGCAATGGTAACGACAGCCCCGAAAACCACGTACAACTGCCGGTTTCACGAAGTATTCGTACCGTACGAAGGAACTTATGTGGACGTTTGACGTTGAACCTGGACAATTCCAGAAAACACGCATAGCGTTGTTAACAATTGTCCGTAACTACGTTTATATACGAGCCGGACTGTCCATCCGAGTGGAGCCAGACTGTCCATCCGAGTGGAGCCAGACTGTCCATCCGAGTGGAGCCGGACTGTCCATCCGAGTGGAGCCGGACTGTCCATCCGAGAGGAGCCAGACTGTCCATCCGAGTGGAGCCGGACTGTCCATCCGAGTGGAGCCAGACTGTCCATCCGAGAGGAGCCAGACTGTCCATCCGAGTGGAGCCGGACTGTCCATCCGAGTGGAGCCGGACTGCCCATCCGAGTGGAGCCGGACTGTCCATCCGAGTGGAGCCAGACTGTCCATCCGAGTGGAGCCAGACTGTCCATCCGAGAGAAGCCAGACTGTCCATCCGAGAGGAGTCAGACTGCCCATCCGAGAGGAGCCAGACTGTCCATCTGAGAGGAGCCAGATTGTCCATCCGAGAGGAGCCAGACTGCCCATCCGAGAGGAGCGGGACTGTCCCTCCGAGATGAGCCTGACTGTCCACTAGAGAGGAGCTGGACGTACTGTCCACCCGAGAGGAGCCGGACTGTCCACACGAGAGGAGCCGGACTGTCCACACGAGAGGAGCCGGACTGTCCACACGAGAGAAGCCGGACTGTCCACACGAGAGGAGCTGGACTGTCCACACGAGAGAAGCCGGACTATCCACCCGAGAGGAGCCGGACTGTCCACACGAGAGAAGCCGGACTGTCCACACGAGAGGAGCCGGACTGTCCACACGAGAGAAGCCGGACTGTCCACACGAGAGAAGCCAGACTATCCACCCGAGAGGAGCCGGACTGTCCACACGAGAGAAGCCGGATTGTCCACACGAAAGGAGCCGGACTGTCCACACGAGAGAAGCCGGACTGTCCACACGAGAGGAGCCGGACTGTCCACACGAGAGGAGCTGGACTGTCCACACGAGAGAAGCCGGACTATCCACCCGAGAGGAGCCGGACTGTCCACACGAGAGAAGCCGGACTGTCCACACGAGAGGAGCCGGACTGTCCACACGAGAAGAGCCGGACTATCCACCCGAGAGGAGCCGGACTGTCCACACGAGAGAAGCCGGACTGTCCACCCGAGAGGAGCCGGACTATTCATCCGAGAGGAGCAGGGTTTGGATCCATCTACTGCCCTTTCTTTCACCCACTTTGTATGTCTTTCACAAGAGACATTAACACACACAGTGTCTACGCAAGGGGAAGTAAAATATACCACTAATGGAAATGGGAAAACATGTCGTTGACTCACAGAGCCAATGGTCTGAATCTACAAAACCCACACAATTACTACATTAGCTGCTGCCCCAAATTGCTTTGACGATGGATTACGCGCCACTAGTGCCTTACCGGCGATATAAAGACCATATAATTGTATTATTATTATTATTATATCTGGTCTGTTGTTGGTTGGATCAACGTTTTAGGTTAAGTGGATTGTTTTCTCCGGATATCCTCCATATTGAAACAATTACATGTCTATTGCTCGGTCATCTGCAGACATTAA